>JAMPIV010002071.1:0-480000 GCA_024509875.1 Oreohelix idahoensis | reverse complement strand
AAATTTAATTGTATATATATCTTGGTACGTACAAATAATACACACACCTATACACACAATAACATTTCAAATAAACCTTTTATAACCCGGTCTCCAAATCATTGTTTAAGGGCGAGTTGACTTCAGCGTCTAAAACGGCCGACGTATCAATGATTATTTGGGCGAAATGGAACATGTGTCCTCCTCAAATTCCTTTCAACCTCCTATAAACTATTAATTATGATTATTTCGTACCTATAGCAGTGTATATTGTATGGTATGTGTGTCGTACCGATAGATTTGGAAGTTATTTATGGACCCGTCTGAGTAGAGTAGATGATGATAAGTACGTGAGAAAAAGGTGTGAGAAATAGATTTCACGGGTGAATAGTTTAAGGAGAAGATATGTCTCTGGACAGAGTAAGTTTCTCTAGTCCAGCCTATCTATACGACTATGATTTAGTACAAGACAATCTTTCCCTCCTCATACACGAAATATAAGTTTAACTACACACACACACACAACTATGTGACAACAAAACACACAAACGTGAAAAAAACTATGGTTAATTTGGTATGGGTCTGACCAACACACAAAGTTAAGTTTCTTTTGTTGTTTATTACACAGCCCTACCAAAAAAAAAAAAAAAATGTTGGTGCCAAACATTTTACTCTTGATTGTACATAAATGAGGCCTGCTCAATCCAAATATCACATTTACTTATCTGTAGCAACTCTAGTTTTTTAGATACAGACATTTTTGTATTTCATTTATACAGGGTGGCCCAAAAAAAACGGGCCCGCGCTCGCACTTCTTTTTTTAAGCCACTGCATGCATGTTAGTATGCTACTTATTTTAGATGAGTGGCGACTTTTCGTTGACAGCTCTAAAAGAAGTTTGAAGGGTGTTCTCTTACACAATGGTAACAAATATGGCTCAATTCCAATTGCTCATTCTACTACAATGAAGGAGGAGTATGCTACAATAAGCAGAGTTCTGGACAAATTGAAGTATTTAGAACATAACTGGATGGTTTGTGTAGATCTTAAAATGATGAACTTCTTGCTTGGCCAGCAAATGGGATTCACCAAATATCCATGCTTTATATGTTTGTGGGATAGCAGGGCAAAAGATATGCACTGGACAAAGAAACAGTGGCCGTTGAGGGATTGTGGTGGATTTGATGTAAATAGATGTTATATTCAATATTTCTAGTGTACTGAATGAGGTCAGCTGTGAAGGTCCCTGATTTTAACAAATTTTGGGTTGAGTTATCAGAGTACCTTTCTGCTACCACCTTATGACCTCAGTCAGACCTATTCTTGACTAGTATGTATGATAGCTACGTATAATGTCTAGGGTTATGCAAGTGTGTAATGTAGTGTAAGTGTTACTACAAATACATTTAAATTTTAACACATATAGATATAAGACAGGGTCAATACCACAACCACAAACAAACTAACACTCTATTATACAACTTATAGAAGTCTGTGGCTGAAAATTATGTAATATGCTAGATTACAATTTATTTGCCCTGATTCAGAATTTTCTGAGTCAGGACCAACAACAAAATGAAATTTATGGTTTTATTTACATAAATATTTATAACACAATGGATCTTCTGTCCATACAAAGGACTATTATAATCAAATTAAATTTAGGTATTTCTCTACACTGGGTGACACTGGTAACTAATGGTGGGGTGGGGTGGGGTGTTTTCATCATTCCCCTTCTTTATATTAGTATCTTGTGGAAAAAGTTATTAAATAATCAAAGATTTTATGTCTCTGTTAATAAATTCAGTGGATGACCTTTGTAGTGCCGACACATAGGCACTTATCTGTAGGTTGATAGTAGATATGATGCTGACAATTTCCTTTCGTTCACTTGAATGACCAGACTGACACAGTCCCTGGTGTAGGATAGTATAGTAGACCGCTTGGTGCAGTAAAGTTTCAATTTCTCTCTCTCTCTCGTAAATTCACCAGGGTCCTGGTACTACCGTAGCACCAGAACAAAAAAACCCTGAAACAAGGTTATGATTCTGTACAACATATCTACAATATTATTCCACAATCAATACATGGCATAACTCAATAAAAGAAAAGGTTCAGATCTCTCTGACCACCCCATGTCAACCATTTCTTTCTGAGATAACAACTCATACCAGTGCTACTGTTCTTTTCCCTAATGGCTACAACGCCACTGACACTGCAACAATGATTCTCTCCCATAGAATATTGTGGGTTAGCCTTCCCACTGGTAACTGTGGAAATCATTTTAAGTTATACAACTCATGTCAATTTTTACTGCTTGTGTGCAACACCACAGGCCCTGCATAAGTCTGCTGGGGACCTCTGTACTTAGTCGTAACGCCTTCCCAAACAAGCAGTATCTCATACCCCAAATTTGGTTGCAATAATAAGATTAATAAATTCATTCTTACCACAATTCAAAGAAATATCACAAACATACGTTGACTGGCATTAGCATTAATATGTAAGTTCAGCTTTGCCCCGGTCCAGACTGCCAAGGTTTATTATTTCACTCTAGGCACTGCTGTTCTCAACGCAGCTTGCTTTCAAAAACTTCTGTATCAACTGGCGACAAGCCTTTGCTTGCTTTTGCCAATATTATTAGACCGGCCCAATCAGCGAGGGTCTAGCTTTTCAATTCAAAATTTAAAAACACAAAACTCCAAACTTCTAGGAGTGAGTCTTCAAAATATAGTTAGCTTTTTTGCCTAACCAATACCCTCCTTCCTATACTCTTCTACCATCCAATCGGATTTGAATCATTCTAATGCCTCTTTTTTCAAACTTGCGTCCCCAACTAACGTAATGGATAAATGAGCAAAAACAACAGTCTGTCCGTCTTAGCGTTCGTAGACATATAGTATTATTTCAATATCTTGGCTAATAATTAGACTGCCATATATATTTAAATATATTATTGCTCAGGGGACCCTAAGCTATCTTTATATATGATTTTTATGGCCCTAATATTTGTCGTTTAGATTTTCAGTTTTGTCACTGTTAATCGTCAATTTCAACTTTTCCAAAAGTCGGCCATCTTTCCCCCTCCTTTTCTATGATTTTTTCATTCAAATAAACCAACTAGTTTGTGTTACGTCAGAAATACACTACTCGGCGAGAATGGAACACTGTCTGTGTGTTTATGCATTCTGGCTTGTCCAACAGAGAGGTTATAGTATCAGTCCCGCGTGCAGAACGAAGAGGGGTTTTTGCCAAGCGTTGGTAGTATTGGCGTTAATTATTACTATCGTTTCGTTCTTGCTACTGGAAAATGTCCGAGTTACTACTAATTTGAGCGTTAAAGTTAAAATCGTACGTTAATTCAGACGGTAGGTTGGTGTCACAGTTCTGGCAGATCGTTAATTGTAAGTCTCAAAACCGAAACTAAGAAAGCGGGTTAGATTTTACGGCGGGATCGTTTTATAAGCATTTACACTGCACAAAAGGCAGCGTTCTACTGGCGTAGAGACGACTTTCGGCGAACACCCAAGGGCGGGTTTATTTATTATTATAGGATTAAAATCTTACTGAATTTAGCGATTATTTCACAGAATTCGCTACAGGGATGAATTTAAAGTTGGATAAAAAAAAAATATTGTCAATAAGCCTCTCATTGATCGAAAAAGAGTTCTGCTGCCACCATTACATATAAAGCTTAGCTTGATGAAGCAATTTGTTAAGGCACTGAACAAAGATGGTACCTGTTTTAATTACGTATGCAGAAAGTTTCCAGAATTGAGCATAGACAAACTTAAAGCTGGAATTTTTGATGGACCTCAAATTAGAAAGTTAATAAACGATCCAAATTTTATTGATTCCATGAACAAAACAGAGTCCACAGCCTGGTCATCATTTGTTTTAGTTGTGCAAAACTTTCTGGGTAACTTTAAAGCAGACAATTATTCTGAATTAGTTGTAAACATGCTGTCGAGTTAACTTGGATGCAACATGAGCATAAAATTGCACTACCTCCATAACCATTTACATTTATTTCCGGAGAATCTTTGCGACTTTAGTGAGGAGCAAGGTGAAAAATTTCACCAAGATATAAAAACTATGGAAGAGAGATACCAGGGACTTTGGGATGCCCACATGATGGCAGATTACTGTTGGACCCTTAAGCGTGACTGTCCGGGCATATCACATTCCAGGAAGTCCTCGAAAAGATCCTTTTTGCGTGTTGACTAAACAAGTGCTAGTGATAAAGTTTTATTACATTTTTGGTAATATATGCACAGTAATTACATATAATATGAATGCAGACTAAAGTCAAAATGCCACTGATAGCACCTAACTCTAGGATTGTACATAACAATTGCCCTACTAATATGGTCATTCTTAGTTATCTCAAAAACTAGAGCTGATAGAAAAAATCTGATTACATTTTTGGAATCAGCAACCCAAAATTACCCAAGAACAGCTATACAATTTAAGGCACCAAAATGTGTGTATACCAGTGTTATCATTAAACTTGACAACACCAAATATCTAAAGAAAGATCAAATAAAATCAGATTTACATACATAGGAAAATAACAGAATAAATGTGCCCTCCTCTTAGTGAGAAAAAGAACCAAAAATGTTAATAACCCAAAGGTCAAAGGTTAGCACTATGTTACCGAATAGACAGTAAAGAAAAACAAAGTTCCTACTAAATGCTACTCAGTAAAGTAAACAATGTTAAGCAAAATCCAGGTTGGTACAATTCCTGTAACAAAAAAAATTATTCACTCTCTCTCTCTCTATCATACAGTGGCCCATTCAGTCACGCTTACCTACTCTTGGTGATATCCCTTGGAAATACAATTATCCTGAATATAAAATTTGCAAGTTTTTTTATCTTCTAAACTGGCCCCAGTCCATCCCCTAACAAATATGATCAAGGCGGTGGACGCCGAAATTGGTGGTTTATTCCTGGATGAACAAATGTCACTTCGAATAGTTAGTGTAGAAACCGAGATCTTGGGGTTCACAGTAACCAGAGGAAAATACTTCCAGTATTGGGAAACATCTGGTTTCTAAAACTGTTATATTCGATAAATGATGGTAATCCTATCGGCTGGCTCTGTGGTGAGTGCCGATTCTGATACAGCGTAAATTCTGGATGATACACTTGAATACGACTGTCTGTCGTCAGATAATGTTATTTTTCTGCACAACCCCAGTGGGCTGATAAAATTGAGAAAAAAAATTGCTGGGTTTTGTAAGTCCAGTTTAATTTACATGCTAAAACGTTTCTCGTATATCTTTGGCCAATCCTGTTCACAAATGAACTTGGGGACGCTCAAGCCAAGAAAAAGACAACATTAACCATTCAGTAAATGATGAAAAAGACCGCTGGACGCCCTTGATCAGGTCTGCGAAGAATAAAAAACATTATGGAAAAATGCTACTATTCTATATAGCTACATATATGCAAACGGACGGGGACAAGACGATCTCTTATCCACTCCGTCAGTCCTGATTAAATTTAAACGGCACACTGTGACTTTCGTTACACCTATACGGTCAGCTTTTCGCTAGCGCGGCGATTTCAGGTCGGATGAAGGTATGCAACCCTCCCCGCCCCTTACGCGCGCGTTAACGATCAGTGTACAATGTCAATTATTATTTAATTGTTCATACGCGCACTTACCTAAATATCGCCTGTCGTTAATAGCTATAAAATTGTCGGCGTCTGTTGGTCATCGTATGGTATTAAATAATAGTCACTTACTATAAATACACAAATGAAATATAACGTAAATTCTATTCTGCCCCTATCAGTCTCGCCTAGCATATATATATATATATATATATATATATATATATATATATATATATATATATATATATATATATATATATATATATATATATATATATATATATATATATATATATATATATATATATCAGTCAACTAAAACCATCTCTTCTTGTGTGAGAAGCGGGTGGTGAATATTAGCTTTTTAACTGAACAATTGGTATAAAATAGCTGCGCGTTATTTTATTTCACTGGTTTTAACAGCTAGAACTCTAAGTGAATTATAATGGTAAAAGCTTTAACACTTTAACACGTAAGCACTATTTTCTATTACCAGAAAATCAGAATGACAATCCCCATGAATACTATTAACACATCTTGCACAATGGTTCTAGGCTTATACTATCCGAAAATTCTGAGTGACAACTGATAGCAGGTTTAAGAACGCACAGTTTATATATCATCATGGTTCTCTGATCTATAGATCGTGCTACTTTTCACACTATTGTGTTTACCAGAGAATCAGAAACATTGAGTTCTCCAGATAAAGGCTTACGGTCGGCCTTTCTCAGGCGATAGACCGTCATTACAGACTTAAATCCGTGTAACGGGGTTCTCGAAGATTTTGCCCGCTTCTGAAGATCAAAGCTCGGGGTTTTCCCTCTGTGTACGAACTTCAAAGGGTACTCGGGGAAAGATTTTTGCCCGTGCGTCTACTACAAAAGGTCCGGTGTTATTCACGTGCGGTCTGTCCGGTATCCGATGATTGACAGATCAGCTCGCGTGAGAAACTTGGGTAAACAAACCTGATTCTCTCCCTGTTATCACTGGCAGGTCGCGAAAGTTTGTAAACAACTTCGTTTGATTATGTTCAAAGAAAAGAGGCGTGCATGAAAAATAAGCTTGTGTGAGTAAGACAGGCAGAAAAATGTGTGGTTTTGCTAGCAAATCATAGAACGCTAGCGGGATTACAAAGGCTGTCAGATTATTGTAGGCTATATTTCCATTATACGTCACAAAATGTTACACCCCAATAGTGAAATTGGCCATTTCTAGAATTGGGCAAATTTTTGCCCATTCCGTGAATTGGCTTGTGTACTAATATAGCACTTGACATCCTGTGTTAATTTGTAAGTTGAAAGTATCAGTAATCCAGTTCAAATCAACATATCTTACTCTTTCTGTTTCTTGATCAATATTATTGAAAAATTATATAATTAAGCGAAGAAGCCATTTCACGGAATGGGCAACAATTTGCCCAATTCATAAAATGGCCAATTTCACTAAGACGGTGTAACATACATCTGCTTGACTACACATTTTCATGAACTCTATTCATTCTCTACTGTAAGATATAAATCTAAAAGATACTCCTATATATGCATCGACAATGTATTTTGCGAGAAAATTTGTGTAATGTGAATATTGCAACTTGAAAGGAATGAAAGGCACGCATGTTCTTTTAACGGGTTGAATTTATTTTTCACGGTGCAATGCTCGCCGTTTCCTTACTTTCCCGAAAAGCTGATGGGATTGCTTCATTGCTTTTTAGAGGATCTGATAATTGGCTTGCTGATCTTCTATCCAGAATGTCCGAGATCAGTACGGTACATGACTCTATATTTCATTAAGTACACTCATATGGACAGAGATATATGACTTCAAGTCCAATGTTGTTTCCGAAGGCACAGATATTAACATTCTTAGATATTTCAAATTAAATCATCATATGGACAGTGAACTATATTTAGCTACAAGATTAATTCGGGTCAAATAATTATTAACATTGTTTCTATTCTTTATACGGAAAACCCCGTATATGAACAGTGAAAATACTTTATCGAATGCGAGGAATTTGAACTCTCTTGACACTTTAGCTTAAATAATATTGTGTAATCTTGTGTATGATTCAATATTCTTTCTTAAGTAGTTCTTTAATAGTTGTTTATTCTTATATCTCTTCATATGTATAACATTGTAGTAGGGATTGATTGATTAAGTCATTGATTGATATCAGTTACCTAGCGTTCACCCGAGGCAAACGCTCGCGGGACGAGGGGTAATGTTGAGAGCACATTGTGGGGCGAAGCAATCTTGATAAAGTTATATTTAGAGGGATTGCTGCGCACCATGCTGAGCTTCACCAAAACGCATAAACTACAGTCGTTAGCTATGAGGAAAGAACGTATCGAAGGATGACGTAGGAGAGATTGTGTCCACGCTTTATAGCGAATATGTGGCTGGGTCCACTTATTAAAATGTGTAGCATAGTCTACTTTTCATAGCGTTCCACGAGTCTAGATTTGACTCAAAATCAAGTGTATAATTATAATATAATGTGGTGAAACCACTTCGTCAGGATATATGAAATTCACGGCGTTGATTTAGGCAAGATGGCCAGGAATATAATTTGAGATAGTACCTCAAAACATACAAGATGTTTTCAAGGTTAGTATTACCTATATAGATACATATGTATAATATTACAAATTTGATGGAACTGTTTAATGGGTCGAGAATGACCACAAAAGGATAAAGTTAACGGACGCAGAAATAAGTGTGCAAGAAGCACGGGACTATATTAGTACGAGTATCAGAAGAAAATTATCCAAGCAGGAAATTGTGCAGATATGATATTTAATTGAAGAAATCGATTTTTACCAATGACTAACTATTATAAATTTTATTCGAGCACTATGTGATTCATGAAAGTTCTCTGTATGAAATAAATGAAAGTGGTTTGAAACCAGAGGTCTTTGAAGAATCTATATAAAGTTTCGGAATCGTATTTTGTTCATTATGACAATTGAGAGTTTCTTCAATTGATGGACACGATTATATATTCAAACATGAACGATTCTATAGAAATAGTTAAGGCAGTTTTATATAATAATTTGAACAAAAACCCTCCAACACGATTGGCAATTCAGAGAGAACATTTATTTATTCATTGAGTCAACATCTTATCAGAACAAAAATGATGACAACCCTAGACATCAACCGAGAACTATAAGATTGACTCTTAACAGGGAGGATGAAGCTGCCGATCGCACTCAGTTGCGATGGTCCCTACGGCGCCATCTCAGATTGTGCGAAAAGAAGCTATCACTGCAAGTAGAAGAGAAAGAAAAAAAAAATACGCCGAAAGGAGCACCAGGAAAAAAAGCAGCTGAAGGCTATAACCGCAAAGGTGCAATCCTATAGTCAGCTGTGACTGAAGGGGCTACTATTACTACTACCTTAGCATTTGTACAGAGTGACCTTAGACCATGCAACTTACTGCAACCACTGTAACAGACAGAAGGAACATACAGTCGAACACCACCTCCTGGAATGTCTGGCACTAGCAGACCTGCGGAAGCAATTGCTACCACCAAACCCCTTGTTGCGTGCATATTTTGACGCACATATTACAAAAATCGATATGGCTATTTGATATGGAAAAAATATAGACATTCATTCATTTGTGTATGAAAATGCTGTCTATGGGAAAAGCGAGAGAATCCATGTTTGATTCACACTTTTGATTATAGGAGTAATCGTTCTGGATATTGATCCAGCGCAAGGATATTGCGCTTACGTTTGTACTTATTTTTTAGGGCCAGAAAATATATTAATTTGCTTATTGTGTTTATGGCCTGAATTCATATGTATTACATATTATTAGTACAAGTAGAATCAGTCCTATATTGTATATTTTGGATGGGTAGGAGGGACTAGATTCTTATTATTCCGGTCTAGCGGAAGTATGAGTTGTCTTGACAAGTCGTGATGAGTTCCGATGTACCGTGATAATGGCGTCTACGCATTTTTCAAAGGGCTGGTAGATTGTTAAGGAAATATAATTCAGGAAGTGGTTTTCTTCTAAAGGAGATGGTATCTCTACTATAGTTTATGTTAGAGACTCTCCTAAGGTACGGTACAATGTATAATTCGGACTCCATGTACTGCCAGACCCTATTTTGATGATCTCATGTCGATTCGACCTAGATGGAACATTGTGCTTCGTATCGCTAGGGTCGTGTTTTGTATCGACAAAGATGACAGACTTTCCTACAGCGGTTATGGCTACGTGAATTAACCTGATCATCGTAGAGCTGTATGGAAACATTTATGAAATCAGTTATATACCCATTATAAATTAACTCTGGCTTATATTCTCCTTCCTATGAATGAGTGAACGACAACTCAGGGAGGCGGCCATGTTAGATTTCGGTCATCATATGTTTTGATCACTGCCAAGAGAACAGATTATTTATCCTATTATCGGACAGTGACAGGGAGATCTCAATCTTGCTAGAAACCCCCTCTTTCGTGGTTTCATAATATATGCTACAAACTATGGACGTCAAGTAACCTTGGTTATTTACCGATCTGCCTTCACTGACGCGTTTAGTCAGATAAGGGGATGCGGCCATAATATATCATGACATTGAACTTTTGATGTACTGCCCATTATTTCTGAATGTGTCATGACTTCAGATCTGCTATGTATACCTACAAATTGATATGTCAACATACCATGATGTACTCGTATGTCCCAGTGTGTACGTCTGAATAAATTGAGTAAACAAAGATTCCAGCAGTCTGCATTGGTGCCTTGTAGACACAAGTGTATGAGTGGTTATATTGGTCAGCACACGAACAGTACACCATTCGCGGTAATCACACTCTACACTTCTACTTCATACATACACCATCCTGCGTCGGTTGAAGTGACCAAGTTTAGGGCCTGCTTCCCCTGGAGCCTTTGCCTTCCCTAACTCAGGACTAGGGTGAGTTACCCATTTACAGCTGGGTAGACTGGGGCATGCCTGATCTCAACAACACACCACTCTTCCTTACAGAGCATACAGACTGACACTTTACAGAGTGGAAAGAAGAAAAGAAACTTTACAGTGGCGAGCCAGATTCCTGGGTCCAGCTTACGCAGTTTTGTGTTGAGAATCACAGTTTACAGCTGAAAGAACATTTGTTTGAACACATCAACACCAGTAGGACAGCTATACAGTCGATGTCAGCTTGACCTGTATTACCGATAGGATGCTGTATCTAGGTCAGCGCTTGTTGACAGTTTTTCGCTGTACAGACAGTATTACACAGGACAGTGGTATCAAGTGTAGAAAATATCTGGAGCAGTATTGTTGACATTTCTCAACGTACAGAAGAATCACAGTGTTGTTGAACATAAAGTGCATAGTTCATCGTTGGATCTTCATATGCTCAACAGAGAAAAATTGACAGTGTAATAGTTTAAAATTAAATCTATTACTGAATAAAGTGGCAAGTTATTAGTATTAAAATAAACTGTGGCTGCTTTACAACACTATACCTGCAACACATTCCATTCATGACATAAATTATATTGTATGCTATATGCTATTTATGCTTACATGTTATTTGTTATGTATTAAATTAGTTTATGTTCTGTGTGACTAGTACAAGGTATGCCGAGTGACATTGGTCTGGACTAGTATTCTATAGGTACACATTTTCTTAATTGGAAATTTGTTAGCAACAATTTGCTGCTATTTCTGTTAGTTGTGATGAGGTGTTCTTTTCTTCGTTGTTTTTGTTAATAATTTTGTGTTCCTTAGTTTTGTTTGATTTGTTTGTATAATTGTAGGTCTCATCTTTCCTTTCATTTCAGTTTTTTACACCCTTATGTTTATACACTGTGGCGTTATTTGTCTTGTCATTTTATTATTGCAGTTATCATCACGGTTTCTGTGATCATTTTTTTTTCATTTCTCCTATTTAATTTAATTTGATCTCTGCAAATGTGTTCATATTGTCTTTTCTTGTTTGTCCTTTGTAATGTCTTTAGTTGACATATGACGTATAGTGGTATACACTGATAGTATAGTACAGATCAGTACTTTATGATTGTTATTGTTATAAAACAAAATGTACAAGACCTTTGTAAGGCTTGTCTCCCAAAGTGATTGGTAAAGGGAAATATTTTTTTCCACAGGTACTCAAGTGATCTTTGATTACATTGAGGTATACAAGACCTTTGTAAGGCTTGTCTCCCACAGTATTTGAGATACAGTTATTGTGTCCATAGGTACTCAAGTTATCATTGGTTATTATAAACCATACAAGTTTGGACTAAGACTAAGTCTATGGTATAGACTTGTCTCTCATTAACGTGAAAGAGGGTAATTTATTTACTTTTTCAGGGGTCTGATTTAAGAAGACAATATGTCTACATTAGATTATTTCATTGCACAAGGAAAATCTCTTGATAAGACTGGAAAAGACTTAGAACAATGGGCTGGTGCTCAATATGACAAAGCATTAGCTGCAGAAGAGAAAAAAATTGCTGCTGCTGTTGAAGAAAGAAAAGCTGCTGCTGAGGAAAAAAAAGCTGCGGCTGAGGAGAGAAGACTTCAAATAGAAGAGAAAAAAGCTCTGGCTGAAGAAAAAAGATTAGAAAGAGAAGCTGCTGCTGAAGAAAAAAAAGCTCTGGCTGAAGAAAAAAGATTAGAAAAAGAAGCTGATACTGCTGCTGAACTTAAGAAATTGCAGATGCAAGTGGAGGAAAGAAGATTTGAGGCAGAACAGAAGAAATTAGAAGCTGATGCAGAACAGAAAAAACTAGAAGTTGCTGCTGCTGCAGAACAGAAGAAATTAGAAGCTGCTGCTGCTGCAGAACAAAAAAAATTAGATAGAGAAGCTGAAGAGAGAAAAGCAATAAGAGAACATGAGTTTGAATTAGAGAAATTAAAATTGACATGTATGAGTAATGTTAATCAGGCATCTGGTGGTAATGGTAAACCCTTTGTGTACAAGGTCAAGGTACCAGCGTTTAACCCTACCAGTGATGACATAACATTTTGGCTTTCTAGATTTGAACGGGCTTGTCGATCTCATAATGTTGACAAATCACAGTATGTGAATCAGTTGTCTGAAAATCTAAAAGGGGAGTCTCTGAGTAAGTTATATTTTGTTGAAGAGGCCGACAAAGATAATTATGATGCTGTTAGGGCAGCTTTGATAAAGAGATATCAGCTGTCTGAGGAAGGTTACCGTCTTTTGTTTAAAACAATGAGACCTGAGGTAGGTGTAGAATTCTCAGATTTCATCTCAAAAGCACGAATTACACTTTCACGATGGATTGAATTATCCAAAACAGAGAAAACATTTGATGGTCTTACGGATTTATTGCTAAGAGACAAGGTCATGTCTTCTGTAAATAAATCATTCCTAGAGTTCTTACATGAGCGTAAACCTGGTACAATAAAGCAAATGGAAGAATATTGTGACCAGTATGCCACGGCACACCCTGACATGATTCTTAGTAACTCTAACATTAAAGAGAGTATGCCAGTTGCTTCGGCAACAGAATATAATCAGAATTACTCACACAAATTCCAAGGAGCTAAAAATAAATTTGATAAAAAGGTTAATTGGAATAAGTATCAAAACCAAGATAACCACTCAAATCAGGGTTCTTCTTCGAAGAACTGGAATCGGGCTGATAGTCCTCGACACGCGAGGGGTACCCATAATGTTAGAAATTCTCGGAAAGGGAGTAGCTATAGGAACTACCCAAGTGCTTCATGGAGACAACAGAAACAATATTACAGGGATACTCAATATAACGAGCGTGATGATTATGATCATGAATATTATGATTCAAACCCAAATAGGGGTTATAACAGAGGCAATAATAATTATAGAGACAATTATAACCGAGGTAGATCACAACACAAAAGACATGGTAAATCGTATTACCAGGCTAACTCTGCACAACAGGAGTTCCACGACACACCGATAATCAGGATAATGAGAAAAAAGACTCCAACAGTGTAGCAAATTCCGCTTTCGATTTTGCTAGAGCATCTGAGTGTTCGCAATGCAAAACATTATTCGATCCAACCACAGTGTCTACTTTAAGCTGCGGTCCCCCGCTTCCCGCTCTCCATGCGTCAATTGCGCATAATGGAAGGGGTGCTCTTGTCTTTAATAGGGGCCTAATAGATGGTACTCCGGTATCAATTCTTTTCGATTCGGGGTGCACTACCATTGGAGTGAGGCAATCACTCGTAAATCCTTCTCGAGCTACAGGCAATATAGTCAAATGTGTAACATTTGGTGGCACATTTGAGAAGTACTCCACTGCCATTATCAATATTGCTACGCCTTTCTTTACAGGAGAGGTGCAAGCATGTCTCTTGCCGAATCCGATCGCTGATCTTATCATCGGTCGCATTCATGGAGTGAAAGAATGCACTCCACAGCAAATTTCTAATTGGAAAATGTTAATATGCAATCTGCTAATGCAGTAATCACTAGGGCTCAAGCTCTTAATATGCCACAATCTTCACATTCTGAAGATAATGATGCGCAGATCCAAGATGATCCCTTGGAGATTTCCCACGATTCCTTATCAAACAGCAGGAAGATGATCCTACTCTAAAGAAATTCTTTACTCTGGCAAAAAAGGTGATCCGAATAAGGATACAAATCGTAAATCTTGGATTACGATGAAGAATGGCGTACTTGTACGTATGGTACAAGACTCCGCTAAGTCCATTCATTCTCAAATCCTTGTGCCTAAAAATATGAGAGTTAAAATCTTACAGCACGCTCATGATTCGCAGTGTGCTGGACATATGGGTTTTTTCCCGTACTAAAGCTAGAGTTCTTCAATCTTTCTTTTGGCCTGCTGTGAATAAGGACATACGAATCTATTGTCGATCTTGTAAAGTATGTCAAGAGATTAAATCCAGAGGTCCACGCCATGATGCACCTATTCAGGCTGCAGACATTCCCATTCGGCCATTTCAAAAAATGGCGATAGACATCATTGGTCCATTTAAGATAAAGTCTGCTAGAGGACACCAATTTATTTTGACGTGTGTTGATATGTGCACACGTTGGCCGGAGGCTGTTCCTCTAAAGAGCATAACTACTGCTGATGTCGCAGATGCTCTTTGGTTAATATTTTCTCGTCTGGGGTTTCCAGCGGAAATATTATCCGACCATGGTACCCAACTCATATCAGATACCATGTCTCAAGTAATGTCGACTCTGAAGATAGAGAGATCGCTGAGTAGTATTTATCATCCTATGTCCAATGGGATGGTGGAACGTTTGAATAGAACTCTGAAAAACCTACTAGGTAAGATAACAGAAGATCATCCTCAGGATTGGGATAGGGTTTTACCCGCGGCTCTCTTTGCATATAGAGAGGTCGCCAACGAACATACAGGATTTTCTCCCTTTGAACTTGTCTTTGGCGCGAAACCGCGAGGTCCTATGTCCTTACTTCATGATCTTATAACTGCTGATAATATTGTCGATGACACAAAATCCTCTTATGAATATGTCATCGCACTTAGACACAAGATTATTGAAGCATGCAAATTGGCAACTGCTTCTTCTGAATTTGCGAAACAGAAGGCAAGGGAATTTGCCAATAAAAAGAGATGTTTGCGTCAACTTTGTCCAGGTGACAAAGCATTTGTCTTGCTACCTTGTAGGGAAAATAGACTTCTTATTTCTTGGAAAGGTCCGTACGATATAATATCAAAAGTTTCCGATGTTGACTATATCGTCGATATTGAGGGGAAGCGTAAAACCTTCCACATCAAACTGCTCACGGAATTCCATGAACGTCCTGATTATTTACAACCTGTTTTCCAGGCAACGGACGATTTTCCAGTCCAACATGGACAGTACTCATCTCTGTCAGTAATACAGGATGAGGAAACGAGTTTCTCGGATGTAAATTTACCTTTTCCAATGATTCCTCTTCACTCTAATGAATCATGGAAGGATGTTGCAATTTCTCCAGAATTATCTCCAGGAGAGCAGAAACAAGTTTCTACTATGTTAGAACAATTTCAGGATGTCCTTACTGACATTCCTGGTCAAACTGATGTCATTCAACATGACATTATTCTTACTGACCATAGTCCTATAAGAGTCAGACCGTATCCTATCCCGATACATTTTCAAGCACAGGTAGAGAAAGAGTTAGATGAGATGATAGAGTTAAAAAATTATTGAACCATCCACATCAGCATATTCTTCGCCGATGGTTATAGTACGGAAAAAAGACAATAATATACGTCTTTGCGTGGATTATCGCAAATTGAATCAAGTGACTAAATTCGATGCTGAACCTATGCCTTTACTAGAAGAGCTACTTACGAGACTATCGAATTCTCACTTCTTTACTAAACTCGATTTGTCTAAGGGATATTGGCAAGTTCCACTATCCGAACACGCCAAACCGTTTACTGCTTTTTCGACGCCTAGGGGTCTATTCCAATGGAATTTCATGCCTTTCGGTCTTATGAACGCCCCTGCTACATTTGTACGCATGATGCGTCGAATCCTATCTCATCGCTCAGATGTCATTGCGTATCTTGATGACATCTGTCTTTTCAGTGATACTATAACGATCACTATAATGGTATAAATGAACTATTGTCTATCTTACGCGAGCATAACCTGACAGCGAAACCATCGAAAGCATGTATTGGTTTTAGCGAAATATCTTTCTTAGGACACCGTGTTGGTCATGGGTTCCTAAAAACAGAAGACCATAATACAAGTAAGATACTTAACATTTCTATTCCTAAGACTAAAAAGCAAGTACGAAGTCTCTTAGGTCTAATACAATTTTATGGACGATTCATCCCGAATCTGTCCTCCATTATGTCACCTCTTTCTTCCTTGCTAAAGAAAGGGTCTCCTAATGTAGTCCATTGGACTCAAGAATGTCAATCCTCTTTGGATAAGGTTAAAACTATGTTTTCTACTTCACCTATCCTAGTATTGCCTTCTAAGGATAAGACATTTATTCTTCGTAGTGACGCTTCATCCACCGGGATTGGAGCTGCACTAATGCAAGAGTACTCTGGAACTCTGCATCCTGTGATGTATATTTCTCGGAAATTAAATGCCGCAGAGAAGAATTACTCGGTCCTAGACCGTGAATTATTGGCTATGGTTTGGTCAATCCTTAAACTGCAAAGATTTCTTCTGGGCGCGCATTTCATTGTGGAAACTGACCAGAAAGCTCTTACGGCTATTCAGAGTAAAAATCTGAAGAGCGCGAGATCAACGCGATACGCGATTGCTCTACAGCCATTTCATTTTTCGGTGCGAGCTATCCGTGGGTCAGAAAATGTGATGGCAGATATTTTGTCTAGATGCCCACATGATTCATAACTGTTATACAACTTTGATACAGTTGTTTCTATGTTGAAATGTGTACACATATGTAATATATCATATATTGATTGTAACACTACTTAGCGGTTCATTGATATTTATTCACCGCTGATCTTTCAATGTTTTTCGTCTTTGATGATCATGATGTTAAGATATCTTAGATGAAATTTATGTATAAACTAATGTGGAAATTGTGTCATTGCTAATATTGTAGTATGCGTTGGTGACACCTCTCTGGAAATATTTATACTTAGAGAAGTACTTTCTCTAAGGTCATAAAACTTATGCTTATCATCTGCGCATTGTTATTGGTGCGTTGTGAGCCTATTGTATGTTGCTCCTAGATGTGTTTCAAAAAAAAAAAAAATGTACCATTTTTTTTTCCCGAGGGGTGTGGTAATCTGTTGCGTGCATATTTTGACGCACATATTACAAAAATCGATATGGCTATTTGATATGGAAAAAATATAGACATTCATTCATTTGTGTATGAAAATGCTGTCTATGGTAAAAGCGAGAGAATCCATGTTTGATTCACACTTTTGATTATAGGAGTAATCGTTCTGGATATTGATCCGGCGCAAGGATATTGCGCTTACGTTTGTACTTATTTTTTAGGGCCAGAAAATATATTAATTTGCTTATTGTGTTTATGGCCTGAATTCATATGTATTACATATTATTAGTACAAGTAGAATCAGTCCTATATTGTATATTTTGGATGGGTAGGAGGGACTAGATTCTTATTATTCCGGTCTAGCGGAAGTATGAGTTGTCTTGACAAGTCGTGATGAGTTCCGATGTACCGTGATAATGGCGGGTACGCATTTTTCAAAGGGCTGGTAGATGTTTAAGGAAATATAATTCATGAAGTGGTTTTCTTCTAAAGGAGATGGTATCTCTACTATAGTTTATGTTAGAGACTCTCCTAAGGTACGGTACAATGTATAATTCGGACTCCATGTATTGCCAGACCCTATTTTGATGATCTCATGTCGATTCGACCTAGATGGAACATTGTGCTTCGTATCGCTAGGGTCGTGTTTTGTATCGACAAAGATGACAGACTTTCCTACAGCGGTTATGGCTACGTGAATTAACCTGATCATCGTAGAGCTGTATGGAAACATTTATGAAATCATTTATATACCCATTATAAATTAACTCTGGCTTATATTCTCCTTCCTATGAATGAGTGAACGACAACTCAGGGAGGCGGCCATGTTAGATTTCGGTCATCATATGTTTTGATCACTGCCAAGAGAACAGATTATTTATCCTATTATCGGACAGTGACAGGGAGATCTCAATCTTGCTAGAAACCCCCTCTTTCGTGGTTTCATAATATATGCTACAAACTATGGACGTCAAGTAACCTTGGTTATTTACCGATCTGCCTTCACTGACGCGTTTAGTCAGATAGGGGGATGCGGCCATAATATATCATGACATTGAACTTTTGATGTACTGCCCATTATTTCTGAATGTGTCATGACTTCAGATCTGCTATGTATACCTACAAATTGATATGTCAACATACCATGATGTACTCGTATGTCCCAGTGTGTACGTCTGAATAAATTGAGTAAACAACGATTCCAGCAGTCTGCATTGGTGCCTTGTAGACACAAGTGTATGAGTGGTTATATTGGTCAGCACACGAACAGTACACCATTCGCGGTAATCACACTCTACACTTCTACTTCATACATACACCATCCTGCGTCGGTTGAAGTGACCAAGTTTAGGGCCTGCTTCCCCTGGAGCCTTTGCCTTCCCTAACTCAGGACTAGGGTGAGTTACCCATTTACAGCTGGGTAGACTGGAGCATGCCTGATCTCAACAACACACCACTCTTCTTTACAGAGTGGAAAGAAGAAAAGAAACTTTACACCCCTCCATCACCAACACCCTGTATGGAGATACAATGCAATCGAAAAAGACATGTACTTTTCATTACCTGGCACATGGAAAAAAAAGAGTGGATCGTAATACTGTATAGTGGATCGGAAAAGTCAGAAGTACTACTACCTTCGTGAATTTTTATTATTGTCGCTTCTGAATTTATTAGCATCATGTTGTCATTTTTTTTCCTTGTTAAAAATGTTATAAGGTATATATTTTTACAACAAAAACTAACATTAACAACAGGGGAGACAACTTACCCTGCTGCCATTTTTTTTTCAATCTACGTTTTCATGCCAAACAACTTCATAGACGCTTATAAACAGAAGTAGGTCCCAATTTCTTTCAACAACTCAATATACGTAGCTCCCATCGTTACAACAATAGACCAACTCCAGGCTAATATCACTGACAAACAACATTTTTCTTTCTTATATAAGAATAAGTGTTCTTATGTCAGTTTTTTGCGCTGATTTCAAATTTGAAATCCGTTTATCTCTATCACGTCCGGTTTTTAAGATATTTGTGAATACATATATTTTTGGGAAACCGTTATGTGCTCCGTTTCATTTTTACTACATAACTTATTAAAAATTAATAAAATGCAAAATAATTCTACTTTTTATACTGCTAAAAGATGCATGACATATGTTACGCGATTTTTCAAATAGTTACTGTATTTTGAAATAATTCTGAGCAAAATATGGCTTCTAGAAGTTGTAGAAATTCGGCTGATCTGTTCTGTTACGGTGTGCGGATATTTTACCGATCGTGTTGACCAGAAAAACTTTACACCATTACTAAAGAAAGCATATGAACTTTATTTCGATTCGAAAGTTGATGATGCAAATAAATCTTGGAAGCCAAATGCAGTTTGTTCGACTTTGTGCAAATACATTGGCAGGTTGGTTACGAAAATCGCCGAAGCATAAGTCGATGCCTTTTGGAGTGCCAGTAATATGGCATGAACAAAACAAATCACGCTACTGATTGTTACTTCTGCTTGACAAATATCCATGGTTTCACTTTTAAAACTAGAAAGTCTGTGGTTTATCCAAATATTGAATCGGTTTCGAAACCAGTGTCTCGTGATCCAATCACGTGTCCGATCCCAGTTCCACCAGAACAATATCCGTTGGACCTCAATGAACCATCAGAAAGTGATAGTTTACCTGCTTCAGAAACTAATTCTGACTCGGATTATATGCCGGTGAATGATGGTGTTCACTTAATTAACCTTTCAGATCTAATACGTGATCTCGCTCCTACCAAAGGACAAGTGGAATTACTCGGTTCGCGACTCAAAGAATGGAATCTTTTAGCGCCCAATACTTTGATATCTAAATTTCGTCATAGACACAGAGAACTTGTTCAATACTTTGAGATGGATGATGACATTTGCTATTGCAAAATTCCAGTCGCCTACTCTGTTCATATGAAAGAAACTTATGCCAATATGGCTATACTTTTGGCAAAAATAAAGTACAATGACTACCAATGGCGGATTTGTGGAGACCTAAAGGTCATTGCAATTCTCACGGGCATGCAGACTGGGTATACTAAATTTTGTTGCTTCCTATGTGAATGGGACAGCCGCAACAGACAGGAACATTATGCAAGAAAGGTGTGGCCTATCAGGGATCGTATGCAGCTCGGGCATAAAAATGTAATACACGAGCCATTAGTTAACAAAGACAGCATCATTTGAACACCGTTACATATAAAGTTGGGGCTCATGAAGAATTTCGTAAAAGCATTAGATAAAATGAGCAAAGCTTTCACTTATCTTCGAGAAAAGTTTCCGCAAGTTAGCGATGCAAAGATAAAGGAAGGTATCTTTGTAGGACCTCATATTAGGAAAGTTATTGCAGACAAACAATTCGAGAACTTGTTACATGGTAGTGAACTTCACGCATGGATGGCATTCAAATCGATCGTCGATAACTTTCTGGGAAATCACAAATCTGTCGACTATGTGCATATTGTTAAGCAGTGCATAGATGCATACAGAATTATGGGCTGTAACATGTCCCTCAAAATCCATTTGCTCGATTCGCATCTTGACTTTTTCCCTGACAACCTTGGCGAAGTCAGCGATGAACATGGAGAACGATTCCATCAAGATATCGCCGTAATGGAGTCACGTTATCAAGGACGGTGGAGTGTGACCATGCTTGCCGATTATTGTTGGATGTTTCATCGCGATGTACCACATGCCATTCACCGACGAAAGTCGACTGCAAAGAAATTCAAGCCTACATAATTGTTATACTTCTTGTACGAATGATGTTATAATACTGTATGCGTTGTTAAAAAACTTCAATTGCGTATTTCTCGAGATCCCGACCTGATAGAGAAAAACGGTTTGCAGATTTAAAAACAGCGCATTAAAATTGACCAGAAAAACATAGTTTGGTGCCGTCTCCCCCCTCCCCCCCCCCCTCCGTGCCAAACTGTAATGTTCTCTTATAAGGGTCAGTTTCTTACTATTGACTTGGTTCACTTTATAATTTCTGTGGGTTCCCCCCCCCCCCCACTTTTCAACTCGGCACCGGGTGCGACTGCAATGCCCAAGAGCCGACTCTGAATACAGGGTTCAGTGGGAAAAAAACATTATGAAGGTCAGCACATCAACTATGAAGATTAGCAGATCCCCGGGCCTACTTAACATACGTGTCAACAACATCATGCTTAAACAATGGTCCAACGTTTAAGTATCTAGGAAGCGTTTTCACAGAAAATAGAAGACAGGATGCCGAAAAGCCAGTGCATTGACTTACCAACTGTCATCACTACTCAGACATTCGAATATCAGTAGGGAAACTAAACGACAGCTGATCAATAGTATATCTTTACCAACTCTTTGCTATTAGTGTCAAAGATGGTTCCTGACCAAACCGCAGGGGAGGAAAATTATATCCTATAAGATGAGATGCTAAAGAAAAGCCATTAGTGTTACCAGGAGACATAGAATGAGAAATGAGGACACAACATTTTTTTAGGAACTACATCCTTCATCAAGTATATGGAAAAAAAATTGTTTTCGTTTGTTTGTCTTTAATGTTAACAGTATCTTTAAAGAATTTAACACAACTGACAGATCAAAATTACATAAAATTGATTATTCCTCATTACATCATTACACAATGCTCCTGCGTAGTTTCCTAGTTCCCAGAGGTCTCAGATGAGACAAAGAAAGACTACGACTACTGCTCCCTCAGACATGTCGTACAACGTGACTAATACGAGGTTATGCACATAGCGTGGCAACCTCATCACGTAAAACACGCTACTACATAAATCACTACCACAAGATCACGAGAATACTTGGTGCAGGCGTCTGCTAAGGGAACCAACTGCAGTGGTGCTTCCAGGCTTCTTAAAGAGCAAAAAAGGAAAATAAACAATAATACAACAAACAACAAAATTACTTGCTAACAAAGTATTTCAAACAAATGCATCTCAATCAAATCACAACTAAATAGAATGAACCAATGACAAAGGCAGCTTGTCTCCCCACTCTCTTTTCTCACACCTTACATAATTAGACACGTTAATACCAACAATTTATTCTCACAAGTACGCTGAAAGCACAAATACTCAGCATAAGTTACCCCAAAATATAAACGGCCCAGTCTCTACTTCCTTTCTGCACACATTCATCAAGAATGATCCATGTCTCCAGGTGCTTAATACAGTCACATCGGTCTATCTGCCATCAAAGACAATCAATCTCCTGGTTCTCTTTTTGTACATGATTCTATAGCCAAACTCTCTACAACGAATAGGATCCCTGGCTTTAATCTCATTCTCGGCATGACATTCTCCACAGATATATATCATTGTCTGTTGTCTAGGAGGATTCTGTGAATAGAAAATGAAGTTCGGCCAACTCATGAAAAGTAAAGCCCGATAAATTCCCACTACGTGCCTATAACAGAAACGAATTAGGGTTCTGGGCACGACAAGACCAAGAAGAAAATGGATGGACTACATTTACAAATTCTACAACAACAACACAGACTCGCAGCAGGCAAGGCGACACATTTGTCTCAATAACGGACACATCAGCTCTACACTAGGTGTCATGACAACAAAGAACGAAAAAGTAAGTACAGGTTTGACTTCGGACTTAACAAGAAATACTCGCTGCATTTTTTAGTTTTTTATTTATTTCACCACTTAGCAAAAGGTCGCATTATCTGGCCAAACAGACTTCAAATTCCCAGAGCGTCGCGACATCACCTACTCCACTGTTTTGTTTAGAATCATCTTTCCATCAAAATGACCTGTGGTATTTATCATTAATGCTTGACTTTCACATTATCACAAGTGTCATATTGGTATCATACTTGGTTTAAGCTTGTTGCCAGAGTAGATGTAACCCCCCCCCATTTTCCGGGAATGGATGATGCTACACCACTTCTAATCCCGATAAAATTCAACATCATCAGCATTATGCTCGTCATTACCATCATCATCATCATCATCAGCTGCCTTCTTCACATCGACGGTCAGCTACAATGGATCTCCAACTTCTTCTTTCTTTTTTTTTTTTTTAAATAACATTTTGCCTCTTTTTGGCAAGGCGCGTGCCGTTCAGCTGGGACACATGATCCGTAGGTTATATTAAAGGCGCATGTCCAAAAATAAAAGACAGTGAGGTCGGAGCGTAATATACATGCCAACTTCTTTTGTTTCTTGTCTTGATGGTGCGCTCTGAGAGACTCTGTTCTGTCCATCTCGTGATATTATCTTCACTCTTATGGCGCCATCATCCTCTTGTACTTCTGCCTTCATCTCTTCCTTTCATTTCGTTATACTAGCAATAACCCGTCAAACTTGACTGTTTTTAATTATTGTGTGCTGTTTCCGTTCCCAGATGAACAGATAGAAGTACATTCTTAGAGTGTTTTTGGTTTCTTTCCATTATATAGTGTAATCAAACTGTTCATGAAACCGTCATTTGAACGTTTTTCTTTGTTGATTGTAACTATTTTCGGGAGAGTATATATAATGGAAACAATACAATTTTTCAACACGGTTGCATTCCTCAGCTGTGACCAACGTACACACGGCGAGAATTATGTTATTTTAGATTCCATTTAAAAGTTCTTTGATGACAACATTTCGCGTGAAAGTGCGTGGATTGTTTTCAAAGAGTGTTCCCTGATAATAAGTGGTTTTAACAAAAACTTTCAAGTTTTCATGATTTGTACATCGGGTGAGGGTTCATGCACACCATTTTTACGCACTTTTTCTTTGTCGAGCGCTACTAATTTCGTGAAAGAATATATAAAAATAAAACCAAAGTATTTGTTTTATATAACACCCACGCCGCGCAAGTTGCACACCGTGCGTTGCGCACTTTTTTTCTGGCGCGAGTTACTATTTTGAGTGAGACCGACCGACGTAACATACATAGGTAATTATGTTAGTTGGGAGGATTTCTATTTATATGACCACACTATTTTAATTGTCTACCTTTGATGTCCTTCATTTAATTTTCATTCATAGCTTTTCTAAGACCCCTTTATTTGTTTTCTTCTCTTTCCATATTTCTCTGCATCCACATATCAAGGACCTCAATCATTTCTTCTAACTGTTTGTTCATTGTTCATATTTCCACACTATACAGTAATGAGGAGTATATACGGCCTTTGATGGCTCTCAGTTTTAAATTGTGAGTTAACTGTTTGTATATTAGTATCTGTCTGATGTTATCGAATGTAGCTTTGGTAATTTATATTATCTTCATGATTTCTGCTTCACACATGCCACCTTCTGTTACTATATGTCCAAGATATGAGAAAATCTTGACTCGTTCCAGTATCTTCCCGTTTATTCTTATTTATAACGTTCGCTTATCGCCTGCTTTGCTAATTATCATAGTTTTCGTTTTCTCAATGTTAATCTTCTTTTTTGATCCTTAGACAACGACTGTCAAAGCAGTCAGTGGCCATCACGCCTGGTGACGTCTTGTGGTGCAGCAAGAAACTGCTTCCGCTCTTCTCGGTCAGCGGCCATTCTTCGTGCAAACCCCAGCTGTGGTTCGTTCCTTGCATCTCGGCTTCCACAGTTCTCCGCCAAGTTGTTTTTGGTCGGCCACTATTTCGATTGCATTCAGGGGTCCATCATCATCTCATCTCAACCCATAACCCGTCATGGGTCGTAGGGGTGCCATGGTGGAAGCATCAGCAGACAGGGTCCTCCACTGCTCTCTATTCTCAGCAATGCGTACAAGTGTGGAGAAACCGTGTCCTGCCCATTCTTTGATGTTATCAGCCCAGGATTTTCTTTGCCTTCCTCTTCTCCGTTTACCTTCGACTGTTCCCTGGAGGATCGTTTTTGAAAGGGAGTCATGACGAGTTACATGCCCAAACCAGGAAAGCTTTCGACGTTTCACTATTGACAAAAGTGGTTCTTGGTGGCCTGCATAGGTGTTTATCTTCTCTCTAACATAGACATTTGTTTTGTGCTCTTTGTAGCGAAAGGTTTTCCTAGTATGATAGTAGTGGTAGAGCAGAAGTAGAATCTCTCTCCAGAAAGTATGAAGTTCCAGTGCCCGAGAAGTACACTGGTATCACAAGTGAGTTACAGCTGTGAATACTCTGAGCTGGACAATAGATTTAGGCTTCAGAAGTATAAGATGCTACTTCGCTATCGTAACCCTATGTGATATTATAATTAAATTAGAAAAAGTAACTCAAAATTTAACAGTTAAAAATTTAACAAGTCAAATGAGTACAATTATCCAATTTATTATGTACATCTATATATTCTTGTAATGATAAATGGGTGTTGGAAGATGGTAAAATGTATGATTATTTACAGTTACAAACTAAAATAACTAATAGAAAAAGTCTTGGATTTATCTTCCACTGAATTTATAAAACAAGTTTGTCACATTATCTCTTGCCATCTAGTTTTCATCATTAGAAAGTCGTTTTAGAACTGCTCACTCGATTTGTTGGATGGAAATATATAAACTCAACTTTATCCACGTCTGCTCGAGGTTCCTCCGACACACTGGAGTACGGAAGACTTTCCTTCAGCCCCGCCCTATAACTACGGGGGACTAAGGTGTTGAAGTTTGGTTGACCTCTAGGCTTCAGTGAGCTGGATCAACTTCTTCAAGTCTTTAGTTTTCTCGATCAGGAATGATCATAAACATTGATCATAAAAACCTGGAACAAGAAGTAATAGGTGGCCATTGTTCTAACAATCTCACCACCCTCTGCTGTTCATGATGCGACCATGTCTTCAGTGTTTGTATGTAAATGAATGAATCATGGTAGTATATTACAGAGATAGCATGATAAGATAATGTATAAGGTGCAGAATTAACAATATACATGAATAAATCACATGTTATGATACATGGGTACGATATAACCTTTGCCTTCCACTTATGGATGTCAAGTCACTTATGTACTTGCTGGTATGTCGTAAGCTTCCAGGCAAGAATTAGCCATAATATATTTGGCTAACCAATTAATGGTTATGCTTCCTGACAATGCCGGTGAAGGTTATCTCTGGTTAGCGTCATTCCCTTTTTTATTATATCTGCTACAATCAATCAGAAATAAAATCTGAAATAAAATGATATTAGTAATACATATATTTTTAATAAACTTACATACCCTCTTAGGATTAATAAGCTCACGGTGAGACTGTATTGGCTTAACTTAATCTGCCCTGCATGCAGCGTGAAAATAGAACTTTTCTTGCAGAGGCTGTCCTCCAGTTTCTCACTCTGGCTTCTGGATTTGGTGTGTGATTTACAATGCGCCGCTCTGTCCTTATATTTCAGTCTCTCGCGCGTACGAGAAAGCAGCTCCCCAAATTCCCCAAAAGATTTTAGTTTCATCTCCTGTTTTGAAGCTATTTGAAACAATCTGTGCTTTTCCTGTACTCGTTTTTCTCTTCTGTCACTCACACACTTATCTCCTTCCTTCCTTCCTATATATCATTTCCTTTTTCCCCATATGGGGCTTTCATTACATATAAGTTTTATACAATTCCGTTGAGGCTTGTTAGTGTAATAAATTTTTAAAGATTATTAGCTAACTTTTAGCCGATGTGATGAAGGTGAAAAATATTAATTATCTTTAAAAACTATTTATATTTGAATAATATCCTTTTGGATATAATTCCTAGCCTATCTCCTTTGTTGAGTTATATTTATTTAATATTATTCCAACCATGCGTTCTCCTGTAGTGAATAATTTAATGTCCAGTAAATGCAAACTTTTAAAGTCGGCCATACATTCCTATATAGCTATTTCCTCATTCTTCAGTAATACTGTATGGCTTTTAACCGTAAGTCACATTTCCGCTGTCTACCAACTTCAAAGAAAGACCGCAGCGCTGACCTTGCGCTGGTGTGTGTGGGTGTCGCGTGGGCGTGTCGCGCTACAACCAAGCAAGTGTTTACCAAATCTCGCTACAGAGCCCTCTTCTTTAAAACAGTGCCTGCACGGTTAACTTTTTGGTAACACATGCTGCAGTTCCTCCTTAATTTTCTGTTTCTCTATATCTCCTTTGATAGGATGCCTACTTAAAAAATCGGGTCCAAGATTGTCCCGTCCTGGTATGTATCTCACATTGAACGAATATGGAGATAACAGTAAACTCCACCTTAAAAGTCGTGAATTTAATTTTTTAGACACTGCTAAAAACATCAAAGGCTGGTGATCACTTTCCACAATGAAGTGTTTCCCGTAAAGAAAAGGGGCGAATTTGTTGATCGACCAGACCAAAGCGAGGCATTCACGTTCAACGGTAGAATAATTTCTCTCAGCTGTATTTAACTTTCTACTGGCAAAAGCTACTGGTAATAGCATATGTGGCGGTGTGTCTGCCCGCTGTAGTAATGTTGCTCCGATGCCTACATTGCTAGCATCCGTTCTTAGTACGAATTCTTGTGTGAGATCGGGAAGGGCAAGGATAGGTTTATTTGTCAGCTTATATTTTCAACTCTGTATAAGCCTGTGCACAATCCACAGTCCATTGTATTTATCCGGCTGACCTTTTTTTGGTTAGTCGGTTAATGGCGCGCACAATGAGTTAAAATGGGGTATATATTTCTGATAAAACCCGCACAGTGACACAAAGGATCTTACATCCTTCTTAGTTTGTGGTCTTGGTGCTTTTCTCATTTTCTCTACATTCTTTGGGTCCGGAGACATTTGCCCTGTAGAGATAGTGTGACCTAAAAATTCCAATGTCTCACATCCAATATGACACTTAGTTGGGCGTGCTGTCAATCCCGTTTCTCTTAATCTACCTAACAACATGGAGAGTGCTACTACGTGTTCCTCGAATGTAGTGGTAGCAATCAGAATATCATCCATGAAGTTGGTGATATGAGGATTTTGTAATGGTTCCAACAATTTCCTCATCATTCTGGTGAAGATACTTGGAGCATTCTTTAAACCAAATGGGAGTACATTGAACTCGTAATGTCCATCCGGTGTACTAAAGGCTAACAGTTTCCTAACTTCTGGTTTCACTGGTATTGGGTAGTATCCCTTGCTTAGATCTACTTTTGAAAAATACCGAGCCTTACTCAATGTAGCAAACAACTGATTGGTGTCAGGTAATGGGTCTACCTGAGATTCAGTGATAGCATTTAGTTTCCTATAATCAATGCATAACCTGTGTTCACCACTAGGCTTCCTTAATAGCACCACACTTGAGCTGTAGGGAGATTCAGACTTTGAAATAATTTTCTCTTTTAAGAGATAATCAATCTCATCCTTGAGTGCCTGTCCTTTAGCATAAGTATAAGGGTAATGGTATGTCCGCATACAAACTGGTGTAGGGTCAGTAATCGTCATGTCATACTCTAACAGATTAGTACACCCCGGCTTATCTGTGAGTACATCAGCATGGATTTCTAACACCTCCTGAACCTTTTTCCTCTGCTCAAGAGTTAAATGTTCACTCACATTAACCTGAGCATAGCTTTCCGTAGTTGATAGGGGGTATTCCATGGAGGAAATTGGTTCATCCTGCATTTCTGTTGCAATGGCCAGGGTCATGATATGGGCAACTTCTGATGCTACCCTGTCATAAGCCTGTTTAAGAAGGTTGACATGATACACCTTCCTTTCCTTTCCTTTCTTGTCAATCTTATAGTTGGTCCGGGAAAGTTTTTTCCAATATGACGTAGGGTCCCCTGCCATCCAATTTGCTGCAATTTAAAATTATTGCTGCTGCTGGGCAACAGTAACAGAAACCTTTTCTCCCACCTCAAGTTCCCCTATCTTTTGCTGTTTTATTGTAGTAAGCAGCCTGCTTCCTCCTGGCCTGTCTCAAGTTATCATTTGCCAGTTTCCAACTTGTTTTCAATCGAGATGTCAACTCGTTGACGTATTGGTATGAAGAAGTCACGGTTTCTTCTGCTTTTTCATCAGTCCATGTCCGCAACAATGCTTCCAGTGGACCTTTGATTGGTCGTCCAAACAACAATGTAGCTGGAGCCAATCCTGTGGAGTTATGTGGGACTTCCCTATAGGCAAATAGTGCTGAGGGTAAGTATGTGTCCCAAGTTTCAGGTTTCTCACTAGCCAACTTTCTAAGGATTGAAATGAGCGTGCCATTGAACCGCTCTACTTGATCATTCCCTTGGGCGTGGTACGAGCTACAGTGATAATGTCTAGCTTGAAATAACCTGAATACTTCTTGTGTTAGCTTTCCCCTAAACTGAGAACCATTGTCAGTCTATATTTGATGTGGGAAACCTAATCGGGTGAATATTGTTAACAGTGCCTCTGCCACATGTTTCGAATCTATCGATGACATTGCTACTGCCTCTCCCCACATAGAGCAAGTATCGACCAAGGTTAAGATATATGCATTTCTCTTCTTGGTCCCTACTGAGGGGGTCCAACAATATCCCACGGCAACACGTTCGAAAGGGCGTTCCCATGAATGGCATTTCTCCCAGTGTTGCTGGTGCAGTCCTATGTTTAGGAGCTACTCTTTGGCATTCTGGACAGGATCTCACATACCTCTCTTTATGTCCTCTGTGATCCCTGGCCAAAAGTAGTGACAGGATACCCGTTGTCCAGTGGTCCCTATTCTCATATGTCCACTGAAGCGTATCGCATGTCCTAGCTTCATAACCTGCTCCCTGTATGATTTTGGCACTACAAGCTGTCTCCATGTCCTTTTGGTCCGGTTCCAGCTTTTCTATACAGTCGGCCTTTGTTCATATATAAGGCTCGTTTATCTGGAGGGTTATGGCTTTTAGGTAAATGGCCAAAGCAAGGCTTCAATGTACTAAGTCAGCATGTTTGAGCCTTTCTCATCTCTTCTGGATGAGTATTGATGATAGTGTCCTCCTCTTTCTTAGAGCTTGCCCTGGTCTGGACTGTTGCCATCACTATGGGTCTTATAGGTTCTCCTAGAAAGACATATCTACATCCCAGTAATTAATGGGTAGTAGGGTTGTCCATCACAATGCTGCTTTGATCTCTCCTTCCACATAGCGAGATCTTATGTTGATTCGGGCTATGGGCAGTGTCATGGTTCCTGCTCCCTTGACTGGGTCCCTCTGATTTCCACTGTTTTCTGTGGTTATCTGTTCCGGACTCACCAGAGAAGAGCACACTAAGGTGAATTACTGAGTCCAAAGTCCAAGCCTGTATCATATAAGCACAGTACTTGGGTGCCATTCAAGGTCACTTCCTCACAGACAGGGGGATGATGGAGGTCATTATGACTATCTGCCAGGTCCTTCCTTCCCTTGTTCTCTGTTGTAAGGCATGCAGCGTGATGAGGAGGTTTTTCCGTCTGCATTCCGCAGTATTGTGGTTACTCATTTGGCAAGATTTACACCACTTTCCTTCCTTTCTTGGAGGTTTCTTTTCTGATCCTAGAGGGTTTTTGTCTTTATAATCAGTTCTGTGTTTGTTCTTGTTGGAATTGTCCCTGTGTTCATAGTTGGTAAAGTTTTGTGAAGGTTTGAAGTTCTCACCCTGCTTCTTCTTATTTCCTGATACTTCTGACTGAGCTGCTTGATATCTTTCAGCCATGGTTAAAATATCTTCCAATCTCTCAGCTCCTTGTTCCATAAGAAATTTTCTCATTTCTTGAGGCATGGATTCTCTCAGTTGCTCCATCATGACCATTTCTTTTATATCCTTGACACACATTCCTAAGCTAATCCATTTTGTCAGATAAGTTTCCAATCTGGCAGAAAACTGGTGTGATAGTTTTTCTGCCTGGAAGTAGCTTAGCAGTTCGGAATCTCTTTCTATAAGATTCAGAATTCTTTTCGTACCTGACCAGTAAAGCTTGTTTTAAGATTTCATAATCTTCCTGGTCTTCTTTTGAGAGTTTTAAATAAACATCGTATGAAACTCCCCTCAACCCCTGAGATAGCTTAAGGCTCCATTTTTCCTTTTCCAATCCATAGGTAGAGGCCAGTCTCTCATATCTATCCAGGTACGACTCAATGGCGTCCTCTTTTTCAATAAATGGATCCAGGTGGAAACTCATGGCTCCATTTGCCGCGCTATGGTTGGAGCTACTCTCAGAGTGAGGTGAGCTAGCACCATGATTGCTAGCTGCTCCCTGGAGTTCAAGTTCCTTTAAACTTACCTCATGCGCTCTTTGTAACCTTCTTTGTTCAGCTTCCGCGATTGGTCTCTTTTCTTCTCTTTCCAGTGTTTTGGTTTCTCTCTCTGCTTCTAATTTCTTAGCTTTCAAGTCTCAACTTCCATTCTTTTTAGTCTCTCCTTACTGCCTCTAATTTCTTAGCTTCCGAGCCTCAACTCTTCCATTCTTTTGGTCTCGATCTTAGGGTTCTCTTTCTGCCCTCTAATTTCTTAGCTTCAGCCTCAACTTCCATTCTTTTGGTTGGTCTCTCTATCTAAATATATTATCCACTTCAGTTGTGATATATCGAATTAGAGCATCTCCTGTCATACCCAAGTCTTTTCCTTCCTGCATAATCGCAGCTCTAAACTTCACCAATTCAGCCATGATGCTTACTTACCAGAGGGTATATAATTTTATCTTCACTAACAAACTAACTTAATTAAAATCAATTAATTACTTTGAACAAGACAAATCCTTAAAACCTTGTGAGCGTTTCCTATTTACTTCGTACTCAATGGTACTACTATTACAAACAAATTTCTAAGTTTTTAGAATTTTTTCCAAAAAAAAAATTTATTTTTACAAACTATTTGTGGCTCAAGATAGAAGAATACATAGATAGTGGCCCAGGATACAAAATAATATCCCGCGAAAGAGCCCCCAATGTAGCGAAAGGTTTTCCTAGTATGATAGTAGTGGTAGAGCAGAAGTAGAATCTCTCTCCAGAAAGTATGAAGTTCCAGTGCCCGAGAAGTACACTGGTATCACAAGTGAGTTACAGCTGTGAATACTCTGAGCTGGACAATAGATTTAGGCTTCAGAAGTATAAGATGCTACTTCGCTATCGTAACCCTATGTGATATTATAATTAAATTAGAAAAAGTAACTCAAAATTTAACAGTTAAAAATTTAACAAGTCAAATGAGTACAATTATCCAATTTATTATGTACATCTATATATTCTTGTAATGATAAATGGTGTTGGAAGATGGTAAAATGTATGATTATTTACAGTTACAAACTAAAAAATAACTAATAGAAAAAGTCTTGGATTTATCTTCCACTGAATTTATAAAACAAGTTTTGTCACATTATCTCTTTGCCATCTAGTTTTCATCATTAGAAAGTCGTTTTAGAACTGCTCACAGGATTTGTTGGATGGAAAATATATAAACTCAACTTTATCCACGTCTGCTCGAGGTTCCTCCGACACACTGGAGTACGGAAGACTTTCCTTCAGGACCCGCCCCTATAAACTAACGGGGGACTAAGGTGTTGAAGTTTGGTTGACCTCTAGGCTTCAGTGAGCTGGATCAACTTCTTCAAGTCTTTAGTTTCTCGATCAGGAATGATCATAAACATTGATCATAAAAACCTGGAACAAGAAGTAATAGTGGCCATTGTTCTACCAATCTCACCACCCTCTGCTGTTCATGATGCGACCATGTCTTCAGTGTTTGTATGTAAATGAATGAATCATGGTAGTATATTACAGAGATAGCATGATAAGATAATGTATAAGGTGCAGAATTAACAATATACATGAATAAATCACATGTTATGATACATGGGTACGATATAACCTTTGCCTTCCACTTATGGATGTCAAGTCACTTATGTACTTGCTGGTATGTCGTTAAGCTTCCAGGCAAGAATTAGCCATAATATATTTGGCTAACCAATTAATGGTTATGCTTCCTGACAATGCCGGTGAAGGTTATCTCTGGTTAGCGTCATTCCCTTTTTTATTATATCTGCTACAATCAATCAGAAATAAAATCTGAAATAAAATGATATTAGTAATACATATATTTTTTAATAAACTTACATACCCTCTTAGGATTAATAAGCTCACGGTGAGACTGTATTGGCTTAACTTAATCTGCCCTGCATGCAGCGTGAAAATAGAACTTTTCTTGCAGAGGCTGTCCTCCAGTTCCTCACTCTGGCTTCTGGATTTGGTGTGTGATTTACAATGCGCCGCTCTGTCCTTATATTTCAGTCTCTCGCGCGTACGAGAAAGCAGCTCCCAAATTCCCCAAAAGATTTTAGTTTCATCTCCTGTTTTGAAGCTATTTGAAACAATCTGTGCTTTTCCTGTACTCGTTTTTCTCTTCTGTCACTCACACACTTATCTCCTTCCTTCCTTCCTATATATCATTTCCTTTTCCCCATATGGGGCTTTCATTACATATAAGTTTTATACAATTCCGTTGAGGCTTGTTAGTGTAATAAATTTTTAAAGATTATTAGCTAACTTTTTTAGCCCGATGTGATGAAGGTGAAAAATATTAATTATCTTTAAAACTATTTATATTTGAATAATATCCTTTTGGATATAATCCCTAGCCTATCTCCTTTGTTGAGTTATATTTATTTAATATTATTCCAACCATGCGTTCTCCTGTAGTGAATAATTTAATGTCCAGTAAATGCAAACTTTTAAAGTCGGCCATACATTGCTCCGTATCTGCATGAGTGTCCAGCCCTCACACCCATACAGAGAATAGATAATACAAGTGATTTGTATAATTTGATCTTCACAGGAAAACTGATGTTACTTTTCCAGATCACATTCAACCTTGTCATGGCAGCTGAGGCCATCTCAAGTCTTGTCTTGATTTCTTTATTTGATCTTCCATCACTACATATAGTGGACCCGAGATATTTAAAGGTGTTAACTTCTTCTAACGTTTGCCCATTTAACGTAATGTTGGTCGGAACATGTTTCTTATGGCTATTCACCAATATCTTGCTTTTTTCTATATTAATTTCCATCCCATATGTTCTTGTTACTTTCTCCAGTCTAGAGGTAAGGTCTTGAAGTTCTGATTCTGTTCCAGCTATCAGATCAATATCATCAGCAAAACGTAGATTACACAGAGGTCGGCCTCCAATCGATATGGTTGATTTATAATCGTAGAGAGCCTCCTGCATAATATGTTCTAGATAAATATTAAAGAGCACTGGTGACAGGATACATCCCTGGCGAACTCCTACAGTTGTTTTGAAAAATTCTCCAATGTCGTTGCTTGCAAAAACAGCACTGCTTGCGTCCTTGTATAGTGCTTCAATGATATCTATGATGTTGGTATCAAAATTGAATTTTCTCATTATTTGCCATAAACCTTCATGCCAGACTCGATCGAAGGCTTTTGTGAAATCGATGAAGTTATGGTATAAATCGTGTTGATGCTGGAGATGTTTTTCGATCAGTAATCTAATATTGAAGATTTGTTCGAGGTACTTCTTTTTGGTCTAAAGCCAGCCTGTTCCTCTGACAAGATTTCTTCTGATTTCTGTTTTATTCTGTTCAAAAGTATCCTTAACATCACCTTACTTAGATGACTAATAAGGCTAATGGTTCTGTAGTTCTTGCACATTTTTAGATTTCCTTTCTTTGGAAGCGGTATTACTAATGACTGCGTCCATTCTTTTGGCCATTTTTTTGTACTCCATATCTTCTGGCAAATTGTTGTCATGATTTTTACTATAACTGGTCCTCCATATTTCAAGAGCTCTGCTGGTATATTATCCACACCCGGTGACTTCCCTCCTTTCATCGAACATATAGCCTCTTCCACTTCTTCCCGTAGTATTGCTGCATTTCCGAGTTCTCTGTTTTCGCACTTCTTCTTCTTCCGTCCTTAGCCAAAGACCGACCAAGCAGTCAGAGGCCATCACGCCTTGTGGCGTCTTAAGGGCAACAGCAGATTGATTTTCTCTGTTGTAGTTTCCCATCACGCCTAGCGGCGTCTTTAGGGCAACAACAAATAGATCCATCTGCCGTTGTTTCCGTAATCGGTGTGACAAGCCAACGGGTGATCAGCCCATTGGGCATGTTTTCGCACTTAATGTTGTTTAATATGCCTAAGTCAGTGTCAAGTTTACAGTTATATAATTCTTTACAATATTCTGTCCACCTTCTCATTACAGCTGTTTTTTTCATTGAGCAGAGCCCCATTGCTATCTTCTATGACAGTTACCCTGGGCTGTTGGGGTTTTGATAGTCTTCTTAATGTGTCAAAAGCTGCCTTGCTGTTACCTTTTATTAGCTCCGTATTAATGGACTCACATTGATCAGCTACCCATTTTTCTTTGGCCTGTTTCATTTTCTTTCTAATATTTTTATTCACCATACTGTATTGCCATGCTGCTTCAGGAACCTCTTTCTTAACCTTTTTCATTTCCCGCCGTGTATCACATAACTTCAGAATGTCATCTGTAACCAATGGTTTGTTTATTTTCTTTCTTTTACCAAGTATTTCTGTTGCTGATTCAATGAGCACGTCTTTCATGTTCTCTGTGATTGAGTTGATATCATCCTCCAAAAAGTTGAGAGCTGCGAATTTTCCTCCAACAGTTGCCTCAAAGATTCCCGCGATTTCTGGACCTTTCAATTTGTCTAAATTGAATCTTAACTGAGAACATCTGTTTTGATTATAGTTCTTTTTGAGTTTAAGCTTGAGCGTCATCAATACCATGTCGTGGTCACTACCAATGTCGGCGCCAGGAAAAGTCCTAGTCTTGGCTTTATTAATGCTGGACTTGAATCTTTTGGATACAAGAATAAAATCAATTTGGCCATGTATCTCAGTTTTTGGGGCATGCCACGTTGTTCTTCTTGATAACTTATGAGGAAATAGTGTATTTGCAAGGGTTAGTTTATAGTTGCTGGCAAATTCTAGTAGCCTTAGTCCTCGATCGTTGGTTTCTTCTGTCCCAAATTTCCCCACTGTGCCAGCCCAGTGACCGTATGCATCTGGCCCTATTTTAGCATTCCAATCACCCAGCACGATGAGAAGATCTTTCTTTGGAATTTTCTTAATTGCTTCATCCAGATTGTCATAAAATGTATCAATTGCCTCATCCTCATAGTCAGTAGTGGGGGCATATACCTGTATGATGGAGATGTTCTTTGGATGTGCTGCAATACGAATGGTGATAAGCCTGCTATTTATTGGGGTGCAGCTGATGACAGAGTTCAATCTATCTTTATGTACGATAAAACCTACTCCATGCTGATGTTTAGACTCATCTCCACTAAACCAAATTTTGTGACCATCATCCGTTATTGATTCACCTAATCCTGTCCATCTGACTTCTGCTAGGCCCAGGATGTCCCACGAGTATCTAACAAGTTCATGTGTTAGTTCTTTGACTTTTCCACACGCATATAGCGTGCGTACATTCCAAGTTCCAACAACAAAATTTTCTCTTGGAAGTTTCAAAACAGGTGTTTGTACCCCATTCGCTGACTTATCACTCTCAAGGGGCAATGAGAGCGCGGTCGTTGTTAATCCGGGCATCGGCCGATCCGGCAAATTATTACTGAGTTGACTTTCCATCAGGGGTCCATAACATAGCTATTCTTGTGATGGCATCGGTCTCTTCTGAGGACGTGGCATGGCCGGATTATGAACTCCGGAGGCCCTAGGCTATTAAGATACTTTGGGGCCCCTCTCCAATCTTCTAAAAGGTACAGCTAGGAAAAGAAAACTAATGGATTTCAGATAAATGTTTTATTAATATATAAAAATGTGTTTAAAGAAAAATTAATAAATTCATACAAACATCTGAAAACCATAAATAAATATTTGGAATTACCGTTTTCTTGATTTTTTGGTTATTGCAAAACCTTTGTTATGTTATTAAAAACTAAACGGCGAAGTATGTCCGCCACTACACAAAGTAAAGCAAGCAAATTTGTTATTCCGAAGTCATGTTTGACTTATCCTATGAGGCTTTCAAAAAAATAAAAATATGGATTTGTTGTAATTAAAGAATGCATGTTTAAAATTCTAATCAATCAGTTATTTAAAAAAAAAAAAAAAAATCACTTGCACAAATGCACACTTTGGGGTTAATCAGAACCTTCGACAACTAATATTTGGGAAAGCGTTACCAACTTGAACGTTGTAAATAGCACTAGGTCTGTAACAAAAAAGCACTAAAGCGCACTAAAAAAATTATTGAACCTATTGCATTTTAAAAACTATTTGATTACTACCGAACTTTATTTATTTTAGAACGGGAAAAAAATTAAATGCATTGATTTAAAAAAAAAATTCTTTTGAGGCCCGGACGTTTTCTTGAAAAATATTTCTCCGTTGCTTTTTTCGCGGGGACCCTGTAAGCCTTAGGCCCTAGGCCCGTACGTAGTGGACCTAATGAATAATCCGGGGCTGGGGCGTGGCCACTCCAACTCCAGCGTCCACCAGCTATGCTGGTGTGCATGTCCTCTTGGCTGCTTAAGCAGTTCTTGGTTGGTGATGGTATTCGGCCAAAAGATTCGGAGAACTTTCCTTCGGCGGATTGTGTGGAAAGAGGACAATTTCGACATGTCCTTCTCTGTTGCTCTCCAGCATTCCGCACCATAGAAAAGACCAGAAAGTACACAGCTGGCATTCAATGATCCAATCCATATTAATAACTTGCTTGAAATTCGTGCTCACTTTCAGCTAACAAAACTGTAACACCTGCATAGCTAAGGTTGTTTATTGATTCCCCCACGGATGTTCATTCCTGGCATTTCTCGTACCTGTGTTAAAAATACTGAATACAAAAATTACACGAGGGCAACTGAAATTCCCGTGAACGTCAGTCTAGTTTGCATGTAATTAATAATTATGTATTCATTAATACTAATGATCCGCGGTAGCGCAGTGGTTAGTGCACTGGCTTCCTAGCTCAGTGGTCCTTGGTTCGATCCCCAGTTGAGGTGGGATTTTTTTAGACCGCAAACGGCTCCGGGGTCGACCCAGCCTCATGAATAGGGTACAATAGCAACTTCTGGGAAGGTTAAGGCGGCCGGCGTGATGCTGACCACATCACCCCTAGTGTGCCGATGGTCAAGAAAATATAGGCCTAACACCAGATTCCCAATATGCCTCAAATGGGCGTGTAACGGGATCCTTTACCTTTTAATACTAATGAACATATCTCATTTAAACTAATGTACCAGTATTTCGTGTGGTCTTTTAAGTTACATTTATTATTTGTTTAATATAAGTAACTACAAACATATTTATAGAATGTGCGATTCCTATATACACACATTGGGATTCTCGCCGGTGCTACGGAATTCGTGCACTGTGCTGAGATCCTTTTGTGTGATCTAAGGATGGATATCTGATCATTGATGAAGTTGTTCATGTGCAATGAAGAGTCCTTAACACCAAGCTAACAATCCTAGTGGGTCAGAGGTGCATAACTAGTGGGTCAGAGGTGCATAACTAGTGGGTCACAGGTGCATAACTAGTGGGTCAGAGGTGCACTTGTGAATTTTTATTACGTGACTTCTGTTGGTCCGGCAAAACCAATAATCCAGCAAGGCTTAGGAATCAAGGCTCAGGTTCGGTCTTTGTAATTGCAGGGCCCGATTAGGGCCATTCTGGTGTGGCCCCGTCGCATTATGATTATAGTTTTGCTAAAACACGTCTGGGACCCCAAGATGCAGCAATAGTGAATGCAGTCAGCGACTCATAGCTTGACTGCCTGCGTCAGGACCAGCGAACCAGAGCTGGTCAAGACCGTGCTCCACCTCCACGTGGTGGTCCTGGAAACAGTCTGCAGCAGTGCAGGCTGGCTGAGCGAGCATGGATCGAAATGGGAAGGCAAACCCGGTCCTTAAAAAATGCCGTGCAGAAGTCGGATGTGTCGACCGAAAGGTGCAGATATCACAGCTTAGGCGCAAACAGACACAACACAACCACCGTCCTTTTCAGGACGAACGAAGAAGAAGAAGAAGAAGAAGAAAACACGTCTTATGTCAAAATATAGGTAATAAATAAAGATAGTGTTTTATTTTTAAAACAGTGTAATAGAATATATACCTGATATCTAATCTGACATAATCTTCGTTCCTATTTTTTTTTTTTTTTTTTTTAAGCTGGAGGCGGGAACCCTAGTTCGGGGACCGTTTGAGAGCAGGGGCCGATTGGGTTAAATCGGCCTAAATCCGGCGCTGTCATTGTCAAGGATGTCGGAAACATTGGTGGTTAACCTGTATTTAACCTTTCACCTTTCAACTCCCCAAGGAGTACAGATTTTCAACAAACGTAAGCCAAAAGTCTGCCTGTCCCGCGCCATCAGCTCAAGATCTTTCCTAGTCTTCTTCACCGCCGTCCTGTGCGTCTCCAGTCTGTAATTGAAAAATTAATCCTAATTACTGGCCAGCAGAATCGTGCAAGTTATTATAACACCAGGGACAAATGCGCAACTTTATATTGTGTTATTTACTAAATCATGCATTGTTGAAAAAAAAAAAAGACTATTCTGTAAATTGTTCATCCTCTATAACAGTGGTTCCCAACCTGTGATCCGCGACGCACTATCAGGTGGTCAATAAATATTAGACAAACATAAAGGTATGTTTTCAGGCACTCGTAAGAAATAAAGAAGTAGAACACTAGACAACAGAAAAACAACAGACGTGAGTTATTTCTTACGAGTGCCTGAAAACATACCTTTACGTTTGTCTAATATTTATTTACTGTTTACAGGCCTCGGGTTTCCCTTCCTTGTGTGTTATAAATGTTTATCAGGTGGTCCGAGAGTGCGTTATCGATTTGGTATTAAGTACTTTGATTTTGCTCTGATCCTCTCTACGTTTATAGGGCTATAAAAACAAAACACAGAAACCGTTTGCAAGTAGAACCAGCTTTGAGATTGTCTTTAACTTCTATGAAGCCTAATATTGAAAATCTAGTGAGCGAAATGCAAGCACAAGGCTCCCACTGAATATTTTGTAATTTTAACCATTGAATTGTATGAATATATAGTATTTAACCAATATGTATGTACCCAGTATTTATTTAAGCAATAAATTGTACGTATAATTTATCTTTTATTACTATTACCTTACAATGTCCTTGTCATCTGGCTAATAATTTACAACTTCTGTTATTGAATATATGCCTATTCATCTACTGAATAAAAACAATTAAGTGTTTATATCATTGCTATATTACAAATACAGTGGTGGTCCGCAACTTACATGTAGTTGGTAAAGTAGTCCTTAAATGTAAAAAAGTTGAGAAACACTTCTCCAAAACATGCCTGGACACATTATTGTGGCCAAGATATGTTTCTACTGTTTTTTGTTTTTGTTTTCAATGAGGCAGTGGTCTTCCAAATACAATTTAGCATAGTACCACTTTTAGTTTTTTTTAACTGTAAAATAATAAAATAATGCCACTAGCATGTGGAATGGAGAAATCAATTAAGGCCAAAATATATATATATATATATATATATATATATATATATATATATATATATATATATATATATAAATAATATATATATATATAATATATATATATATATATATATATATATATATATATATATATATATATATATATTATATATATATATATAATATATATATTATATATATATATTATATATATATATATATATATATATATATATATATATATATATATATATATAAATATATATATATATATAAATATATAATATAATATATTTTGTTAATAATAATAAAATTCGTTTGGACCTTCCGACTACGTGGAGAGGGGGCACATGCTGCATGGGCATCAAAATCTTTTGATCTCCATAAAACGGTTCCCAAGTTCGCGCCTGGAGAGGACGCTCCAGTCTCACGAGAAGTAGCAGTCACCGGTTATAACAGCGGTTTTCAACCTGTGCGCCGCGTCGCCCTGTGGCGCCATGACTGACGGTCAGGGGCGCCGTGGGTGGACGTGGGTTTTTTTTTTTTTCGTATTTAGCTGTAAAGAAAACACAGAGCTGTGGGAAATTTCATTTTGGTGTTTGTCAACCTGAGTGACCCCGGAGAAATTTCACTTTTTACGTTGGCCAGCCTTTGAAGTCCCGCTCCCCCGACCCGCCTATCAACTTTCCGCGCATTCTCCTCGCGCGACCGTAGTAGGTAACGTGGTGATTTTCTGTTTTCAAACGATTTTGATTGTGTTGTGAGTTTGATATAAACTATGGACAGATTTTTTAATTTGGCAAGTGTGAGTAAACAGCGAGAACTTGTTGAGGATGACAAGGAAAGTGGTAATGAGGAAAGGACACGTAAGTATAGAAAATACGACGAAGGTTACTTAGATTTTGGTTTCACGTAAACTCTTGTGAACAATGAAGAGCGTCCGCAGTGTGTTTTGTTTTTCAAAGTACTCTCTGTCGAATGTATGCTGCCTAGCAAATTGAAGCGCCATTTAGAAAGTGTTCATAAGAATGACGTGGGCAAACCAAGAGAATATTTCTCAAGTAAGCTGAGTCAAATGAAAGAACAAAAATGAAATAGATTTTAGTGCAGATATTGTTTCTATAATTCAAGGACACTTATCTCAACTCAGTGTTCATTTTGAAAAATACTTTCTTGATAACTGTGACAGGTTTCAGTGGGTTCAAAATCCCTTCCGTAGTGATGCTCCTTCAGACTTCAGTACTGCAGAAGAGGAAGAACTGATAGAACTTTCATCAGACTCTTCACTACAAGCGAAGTTTCCATCCATGGCATTGCCAAAATTTTGGTATTCAGTAAAACAGAAGTTCCCAAGCTTGAGCAAGAGAGCACTGAAGATATTAATTCCTTTTGCAACCTCCTATCTCTGCGAGGCTGGGTTTTCAGCAGTGGCTGTCATAAAAACCAAGTTCAGATCAAGACTTGATGTGGAGAAGGAAATGAGGGTAGCTGTATCTCAATTGGTGCCAAGATTTGTCAAGCTGTGTAACAACAAGCAAGCTCAAGTTTCACACTGAGATGACTGGTACTTTATTCATCATATTTTTTTAATAGTTTTACTGTACAAGTTTTTTGTTATGGAGATTGAATCATGAGTGCAGTTTATCAGTGAAAGGTTTTCAGACAAAAATATAAAAGAATGTTAGAAAGAAACTACTTTATCTGTGATGGTTTCTTGTTTTATAGTAAGGGTTTTCAAAGTGCACTTTGTGTATATTTTTTCTTGTACGTGTAATTTTTTTTAACAGATTGCCCAATTGCATTTTTTTTTAAATTACATTGTTTAAAAGCCTTTCCAAAGCTCTCCTGCTAAAAACAAAGTTAGACTAAATGTCGAAACATCGCTAGAGTTTTTACCAGTTATCCCACAGGGGCGCCGCAGAAAGAATGTAGTTGGTCAGGGGAGCCATGGACTCAAAAAGGTTGAAAACCGCTGGGTTATAAGATAGGCATCGCAGAATACACTGGCTTGTCGATGTCCGCCAAATGGAAGATGGTCATATCCCTAAAGATATTTTCTATGGGCAATTGGCAGATTGCAAAATAATTTTAATGCTGAAATTATAGTGTGACTGACCATCGTAAGAGAACAGTACAGTACGGCTAGGTGGGAAGAGAGAACGGGGAACGAGACTTCGCACAACTTTGAAAAATCCCTAGGGCCGCTTGCTCTGGTCGTAATGCTTATGGTACAGGAACAAAAAAGCCGCTGTGTGAGCAGTTTTAAAACTGACGGACATTGATTGGAACAGCCGATCGCAGCAGAAATAACTAGCAAGATCAAAATGGAGACGGGCGGAAAAAAGAATATTTAGACATTCAAACCCAATATTTAAATATTAATTTATTCCAGAAAGTATATATTGCAAAAACGCGGGCTAACAGCGGCCAACGCAGCAGACTTGGTTCTTCTTCTTTCTTCCTCGTTCGTTCTAAAAAGGACGTTGGTTGCGTTGTGTCCGTTTACAGCGGAGCTGTGATATTTGCGCCTTTCGGCCGACATATCCGACTTCCGCACGGAATTTTTTGGGACCGGGTTAGCCTTCCCTCTTCGATCCCTACTCTCTCAGCCAGACTGCAGTGATGCAGCCTGTTTCCAGGACCACCACGTGGGTAGGGTCTTCGTCAGCTCTGGACTGTGTTGTACAGAAAATCAGACTTGGTTCAAGAACACAACTTTCAGGCCCCCCCCCCCCCCCCCCTCATCCCCCCCCCCCCCCCCCCCCCCCCCCCCCCCTCCCCCCCCCCCACCCCCCCCCCCCCCCCCCCCCCCCCCATAACGCTTCACGGCAATGATGGAAAGAAAAAAAATGAAGGAAGAAGTAATAAAGCTACTTATTTACAAACTGAGAAGCATCTCGTTCCCTATAAACTTAGGCAAGACCACTTGCAAGTCGGGGGTCGGAGGGGCTAATAGGTATGGCGCCCACCTCTAATTCTAAAGGTACCGGTTCGGTTCCTAGTACAGGGAATACATATGATGGAAGTTTTTTTCAGAAAAAGTGAGTCCTAATAGTGTCATACTCCCCCCACCCCCCGATCTCATGGGTAGGGAGACAGAATACCTAGCCTTCTTGGGTAAGAGCGAAAAAATAGGAGGTCCCGTGTGCAAGTTGCGCACGTTAAAAATCCCACAAAAGTTAGAAATCGTAAACGAGTAGGCCATACGGCTGCTGCCCAGGCAAAATTTATAAAATTAGGAAAAACTACCCGCCACAAAAATATTTATAGGAATATGATTCCTGCATACACACACTAAGATTCTCGCCGGTGCTGCGGAGTTCATGCACTATGCTGAGATCCTCCTTGAGTGATGTAAGTGAGGATTGCGTGTGTGCGATGAAGATGATCCTTAAAACAAAAAAGACCTCACCAAAAGAAACCACTTGCAAGTTTTTATTTTTCAAGTACCTGGTTGATTTAATAACAGTCCAGCTGTTGGACGTCTCCACACGAGAGACTGATAACGCAACATCTGATTAGGAAGGTAATGGAAGTCCCATAGCAGATACTGCCGGAGGGGAGTGAGTAGTTAGATACTTCACTATACAAGGTCCAGCTTTATTAGGGAAGGTTAACAGTTCCTTCCCATTCTGCCTTTTGCTTTCCTTTACTCAAGAGCAGAGTCGGGAATCCTTTTAAAGCTGGGCAGATTGCAACTTGAAGTTGTGAACCGTTATTTGTAAAACTGATTCAATACCGTTTTATAATAATAATACCGTTTTATTGGTTTATAAACTTGATTTTAACAGGATTTGATTCCGGAACCTAGTAACTTAGCCCAGAGAAGCTGACGCTATTAGCCAATCGAACGCTCCACATAAGATGACGCATGCTTAAAAAAAAGTGGCAAAAAGCATTCCACAGGCTGCTATGAATATTCTTACTGCTCTTTCAGACTCTTAGAATACTGATAGCAACATGAGAGATACTACTGAGGCTGGAACTCAGGTTGTCCCAGTATTTGCTAGAAGCTGAGATACAGTATCACCCTGTGTACTTCATGAGGGTCTCTGATGATACAAATAAAGGACAAATACTCCCTCAAGCTTATCATACAAGGGGACTATGATGATACAAATAAAGGACAAATACTCCCTCAAGCTTATCATACAAGGGGACTGTGATGATACAAATAAAGGACAAATACTCCCTCAAGCTTATCATACAAGGGGACTAGTATGAGGCGTCATCATCATAACCCTCTACTCCCAAAGGAGCATAGACCTTCAACAAACACATGCCAAGTCCTCCTGTCACGTGCCATTATCTCAAGTTCTTTCCACGTTCTCCTCATCATTTTCACCTCTGTTCCCAGCTCTCTTCTCCGTGTGCTTCTTGGTCTAGTATACAGATGATGCAGACTTCCTGCAAGGAGGACCAGCTATATACAGTAGCTCCATGCTCCATATTGAGGGAAATGATGAGATAACAGCTTCAGTAAAGGATTCAGGTGAATCAAAACAAGTGGCATCAAACTATAGAGACAGAGGACCTAGACACAAACGGCTGATCCTCACAATATAGGAGACAAGAGTTACAACCTATCTGACAGATTCAAGTACAGTACATGTTTAGTTCCCTCTTCATATTACTTGGCAACAAAGAGTAATATCACCATCCTACATCAAGCAGATTGACAGCATTACCATGCAGTCCTCACTCTGGAACCACCAGGGCAAGAGGGGTAGAGGAACACAAAGAGAATATAACTGGAGGCTGACATGAAAGTGATCAAGAAGACAAAAGACTTGAGATGACGGCACAGGACAGGAAGACTTGGCAAAAGTTTGTTGAAAACCTATACTCCTAAGGGAGCAGGGCCTGCGTGCGCAATTCTTAACGACTTTGGAAATAAAGTGTGTTTGTTTCTTAGTTCTGAAGGATGATGATCATGATATCAAGCACATCATCAAATATGACTAAGAGCACTAGTACCATGACCTCCTATCATAACTGTTTTTGTGTTTGCTCCACATGGAGCACACGGCCATCACTACAGCTGGTCCCTTTGCAGGAGGCCTGCACTAAAGTACTCACTCTTGCAGGAGGCCTGCACTAAAGCACTCATGTGCTCACTCTTGCAGGAGGCCTGCACTAAAGCACTCATGTGCTCACTCTTGCAGGAGGCCTGCATTAAAGCACTCATGTGCTCACTCTTCCATGAGGCCTGCATTAAAGTACTCATGTGCTCACTCTTGCAGGAGGCCTGCACTAAAGCACTCATGTGCTCACTCTTGCAGGAGGCCTGCATTAAAGTACTCATGTGCTCACTCTTGCAGGAGGCCTGCACTAAAGCACTCATGTGCTCACTCTTGCAGGAGGCCTGCACTAAAGCACTCATGTGCTCACTCTTGCAGGAGGCCTGCATTAAAGTACTCATGTGCTCACTCCTGCAGCAGTGGTTAATGCGCAATTAGTTTTACATGATAAAGTTGCCATCCACACACACACACATTACCTCATATCAATCGTCTTTTATGACATTCATTCATAACCCTCCACTCCCAAAGGAGCATAGGCCTTCAACAAACACATGCCAAGTCCTCTTTCCACGTTCTCATCATTTTCACCTCTGTTTCCAGTTCTCTTCTCCATGTGCTTCTTGGTCTACCTCTGCCTCTCTTGCCATGGGGGTTCCAGAACAAGGACTGCCTTGTAATGCTATCAACAGGTTTCCTCAGTGTGTGTCCTATCCATCGCCATCATCTTTTTCACATCTCTTGTTCCACTGGCACTTGTCTAGTTCTTGTCATCAGTTCCACGTTGGTAACCTTGTCATACCATTTTAATCCCTCTATTCTACGCAAGCACCCATTTATGAAAGTCTGTAGCTTTTTTGGTTGTTGTCATTGTTGTTCTTCATGTCTCAGAGCCATACAATAGGACTGACTTCACATTTGAGTTGAAGATTCTTATTTTCGTGTTGGATCCGATTTCTCTTGATCTCCATATATTTCCCAATGCAATGAAAGCTCCTCTTGCTTTTTGTATTCTTATTTTGATATCATTGTCTGTCCCTCCAACTTTTCTGGAGGTAAAAGTGGTCCTATTTTTTTATTCTTTCTCTCCCTAGAAACAAGACGAGATGATAAGAGCTCTCATGTATGAAGATAAACAGATGGTTTGGTTTTAAGGACCATCTTCATTGCACGCGGACAACTCCATCAGTGCTCCAATCTCCCCCCTTAGATCACACAAAGGGGATCTCAGCACAGTGCACAAACTCCATAGCACCAACGAGAATCCCAATGTGTGTGTATATAGGAATCACATATTCTATAAATATTTGTGGTGCGTAGGTTTCTAATTTTTAAATTTTGCCAGGGCAGCGGCCTGATAGGCCTACTCTTGACGATTTCCAACCGCCGTGGGATTTTTAATGTGCACAACTTGCACACGGGACCTCCTATTTTTTTCGCCCTTATCCGAGAAGGCTAGGCATCGGATCTCACTACCCAGGAGACCAGTGGGAAGAGTATGCCATAATTAGGACCACCGATTCTGAAAAACATTTTTCATAAAATATATTCCAACTGGGAATCGAACCTGGTACCTCTAGAACTCGAGGCAGACGCTATACCTCTTAGCTACTCCAACCCCCATATATAAACAATTGGATAAAGATAGATGTACACAATGATAGGTACACTGATGGATGAATGTAGGGATAAATGCAACAAAAACTGTAATTGTTCATAAATATTTATTACAAGAATAAAAGTAGAAAACGCAATGCTCTTTCCCTCTCTCTCTTACACATAATTTCCTGTAACTAAATATCATTCAAAGTACAGCAGTGTGAAGTAATTAATGAATTTTCCACTTCAAAACTTAAATCAATACAAAGGCACAGTCCAATTCTCAAATGTGTTACTGTGACACTAGACTAGGGGTCCCCAAAGTGGTTGATATCAACATCCACGAGGTCGAGGTTGATCGAAAGTTGATTAAAATGTTGGAGTCTAATGTTGACAATCATAAGAGTATAATAAATAAACATGCCTGCTGTGACTTAATATTACATCTAGAAATACTGCTACAAAATACCCTAAGCTTTGTGCAGCAGTTGAGCCGTCTTTACTTACAGCCCTTCTCAATTTCGTAGATGGCTGTAGCTGGTTTTAGCCATGCAAATCCAGTTTTATAGAGCAAAGAAACAGACTGAACCTTGTGACTTACAACTAAAAAGCACCAATCTCCAACCAAACATCAATGGCCTTGTTAATACACGTCAGACACATCCTACTCATCAATGAATTTAACCACTTCAATAAAAAGATAGTTGTGTTAATTTATTATGCCTCTAAAATCATTCCTTATTTATTGATTCGGGGAGGGGGGGTTGTGTATTTGTTACGGATCAAGGGTTTCATGGAGGGGTCAGGGCTCAAAAAAGTTTGGGGACCTCCTCACTAGACACATGACCTCAGAACTTATCAATGTACGGGTATTGTTGTTCAGCATCGACATCTGTTCACTTCAGGCAAACCCAAAGGTGTTCAGTTTCTCTCAGCAAACATCAAAGGGTATGAATGCAGATTTTTTCCTATACCATACTGGTTGTATACATCAACGACCCATCCTCTCATACATCCATGCATGCTAGTCTTACGCTTCATTCATAACCCTCCACTCCCAAAGGAGCATAGGCCTTCAACAAACACATGCCAAGTCTTCTTGTCACGTGCCATCATCTCAAGCTCTTTCCACGTTCTCCTCATCATCTTCACCTCTGTTTCCAGCTCTCTTCTCCATGTGCTTCTTGGTCAACCTCTGCCTCTCTTGCCCTGGGGGTTCCAGAACAAGGACTGCCTTGTAGTGCTATCAACTGGTCTCCTCAGTGTGTGTCCAATCCATCGCCATCGTCTTCTTCTCATCTCTTGTTCCACTGGCACTTGTCTAGTTCTTGTCATCAGTTCCATGTTGGTAACCTTGTCATACCAGTTTAATCCCTCTATTCTACGCAAGCACCCATTTATGAAAGTCTGTAGCTTTTTGGTTGTTGTCTTTGTTGTTCTCCATGTCTCAGAGCCATACAATAGGACTGACTTCACATTTGAGTTGAAGATTCTTATTTTCATGTTGGATCCGATTTCTCTTGATCTCCATATATTTCCCAATGCAATGAAAGCTCCTCTTGCCTTTTGTATTCTTATTTTGATATCACTGTCTGTCCCTCCAACTTTGTCTATATTGCTGCCAAGATATGTGTACGATTCTACATCTTGTATTGGTGTTTCTTCAAGTTCAACCCTGTTATCATTACCTGCATTTATTCTCATTATTTTTGTCTTTTCCCTGTGTATTTTCAGACCCAATTGCTGTGACCTCTCATCGAGTGTTTTCAATTTGTCCTGCATCTGATTACGGTTATGGGACAGAAGAGCCAAGTCATCAGCAAAATCCAGATCATCCAACTGCTTAGTCAGAGTCCACTGGATTCCATTTCTGTTGTGTGTTGTCAATGATCTCATAACCCAGTCTATTGCTAGTAAGAAAAGAAATGGAGACAAGAGGCATCCCTGTCGCACTCCTGTTCTTATCCCAAACGGTTCTGTAAGCTGTCCTTCGTGAAGAACTCTGCATGTCATGTCTTCATATGTTTTCTTTATTAAATTAATGATCTTCAGGGGAACTCCATAATGCCTCATCAATTTCCAAAGTGATTCTCTGTCTACACTGTCAACTGCCTTTTCGTAGTCCACAAATCCGATGTATAGTGGTGAATTCCATTCCAGACTTTGTTCAACTATTATTCTCAAAGTGGCTATCTGGTCTGTACATGATCTGTTTTGTTGACAAAAAGCGTGGGGCACTTAAGCGCTTATCATATATGTTATCCATAAGTGTCTAATGAAGTATAAAGCAGAAGTTAATTTCATGCAGAATCAGCGCCCCATGCTTTTTGTCAGTTTGATCTTACATTTTTTTTACTGCAAGCTATAAACTCCTTGAAAAATTATTTTTGGGTTTTTAGTGCATTAAAAGCGTGTGTTTAAAATATTTTTTCATATTTTCTTCTTTTTAGTGTTAGAAAAATTATGACATACTAAAACATAAACAATATTTTTACTTATTGTAAATCTGGTCTAAAATTTCTTAAGAGATCCATTTCTTTTAGAGCGTCAATATTACATGGCTTTGTGCCTGTTAATTTGGTGCAATCAATTTCTTTAATTTGAAGGCCATCTAGAGATCGAACTTGACTTTCCCTTGATTCATAATTTTATAATTTGGATTGATCCCTTTGATTTAACTAGACACTTGTTTGAGTACTGCCCTGTTTTACGCATAGAAAAAAATAAAGCACACCAAGTACTCTTGAATGTTTAATTAACTTGATTATGGCCCCTGATTTGTTTACATTTTGTTCCGAAAAAACTTTAATTACTCATAATGTGATAATTACAATATTAAATTATTAAATACTTGACTGATTATTGCATTGTCATCGGGAATACACAACTATGCCAAGTTTCAGAGCTATTGCTCAACTGGAAATGACTGAAAAATTGATTGCAAGATTTGAAAGTGACATGAAAGTGACATACAAGAGAAGTTAAATAAAAGCGTGTAAAAATAACTTAGTTTAATCCATCAAAAACCAGAAAAACACAGGAAAAGATACAGAAGCATAAAACCATATTAGGTTCATAAGAATCTTTAACAATCAAATATTTACATTATGGATAACCATATAGCGAAAAGAATTTGAAAAAAACCATTGCAAGAAGATGTGAGAAGCAAACGATGGCATTGGATAGGACACAGAGACGACCAGTTGGTGGCTGAAAATTGTGGTTGCTGTTCTGTAATGCACAGCTAAATGAAAGACTGGCAGACCAGCAACTAAAAATGGAGACAGAAATATAAAGAGTCTCCTATAACAGCACAACAAATGCACACAGCAGATGTCAGTGTAAAGTTTAGAACTCAACCTGACTACATAACAAAAAACACATACATGGGTCCTGCTATGATATTTTACATGATGAGGTTGCCAACCCCATACACAACCTCATATTAAGTCACCTTGTATGACATGCCTGTTGGAGTAGTGGGCCTATTATTTCTTTTTCTTATAAGGGGCCCCTGGGACCTACATGGGCTGCTAGCGATACATAATAGGTAATAATAAAGTTAATGAAACAAATATCGTAAACAATAACAAACATACAAAATAGAAACAAAATAAATAAATGCATCAATATTTTAACAGTTCAACTATTATGTAGCACATGGTAGCCTGTTAGTAAAATGCAGAGAAGTGCTAAAGCAAAGAAAAGTCTATGAGATTCAAGATTACAGTCTGACAACAGAACTCAAAAAGCATACAGTGAAATAAAATGGTCTTTATCTGATTGGTTCAGTCATTCATAAAATTGGCTGACTGTGGATTTTAGCACAGGGCGGACATCCCTGTCTATAATGGAAATGAAAAACTACAGACTTTCACATACTAGAAATAAGTGAGAGTAGATGGACTGGGGCAGGAAAAGTAAAAACAGCAACAGGGGAAACAGTACTTCACTCGGGAAGAGAGGATGGCCAACACAGTGAATGCATAACCATTATTATGAAGAAGGGCATAGAATGATCATTAATGGAATGGAAGCCAATCAACAATAGATTGATAAGAGCGAGACTGAAAGGAAGATCCACCATAAAACAATGCTATGCGCCAACAAATGACAGTGACAAAGAGGCCAACGATGAGTTCTATCAACAGCTACAAAAAGAAATGGAATGTACACCAAGGTATGATCTTATCACAGTAATGGGAGCTATCAATGTTAAGGTTGGAAACACAAAATACATACAGCGGAAGAGTAATGGGAAGACACGGCAGTGGAATAGCAAATGAAAATGGTGATACATTAATAAGCTTTGTGGCATTAACAATCTTGTCACAGATGGAACACTTTTTTCCACACAAGGAAATCCAAAAATTAACATGGGAGACACCAAATGGCCGTGACAGAAACCAGATAGACCACATAAAATCAACGCTTCCATGGAGGTTCTCTTAAGATGTGAAAGTAAGAAGAGGTGCAGATGTGGGAAGTGATCACCACCTAGTTCCAGCATCTAGCTTGTTAATCACCAAGGTTAGCAAGAATAAAGATGAAGATCAGGACTACTGGGACAACAAATAACGAATACTGTGTCTAGTGCACTCTCAGTAAAGACTAAGAACAGTAAGTATAGAACAGAGGGTAGGTTTTTGGTATTGTATAAACATTTATAACACATAAGGAAGTTAAACCCGAGGCCTGTAAACAGTAAATAACCATTATACAAACATAAAGGTATGTTTTCAGGCACTCGTAAGAAATAAATTTCTACTTCTTTATTTCTTACGAGTGCCTGAAAACATACTTTTATGTTTGTCTAATATTAAAGAAAAGACAGCAGTTCAAGATGTTGACCAGAAATTCAGTACAATTTCAACAGTATATAGAGAAAGCAGCAAAACTTGCTTGGGATTCCAGGAAAGGAAGATACAAGATTGGATAACATCAGAAACGTTGAAAACCATTGAGATGAGAAAAGAAATCAAAAGAAAGAAAATAGAAGCAAAGTCCCCTAGGCTGATGGAAACATACAGTGAACCCCGACCTGACAAAAGGAAATTCATAGAAAACCTTGCAAGTCAGGCAGAAGAAGCAGCACTGAGGAATGAACAAAGCAAGATGTACAAAGTAACAAAAGCGATCAGTGGAAAACAAGGCACAAACAATATTACACTATTCAGAGACAAGAACAGAAATCTCATCACCACAGAACAGGGGCAAAAGCAAGATGGGCTGAAAACTTCAGAGAAACACTAAATAATGCACCTCCAGAATCACAATTGAACATTCCAGAGGCTGAAAATGATCTAGATATAAATACAGATTTTTCACATAGGGAAGAAATCATCACAGCTATAAAAGGATTAAAGAATAGAAAAGCTCCAGGCCACGACAACCTAAATGCAGACTATTTAAAACAGATCTTGTATTAGTGGCAGATTCCTCTCCGAAGACGGCGAGTATCTGCCTGAATGGCGAGAGGACACCTGTCAGCATACAGGGAAAATAGGATACTCATGTAAAATCAGTCTCAGGTTAGACATACTAAGCTGAGATTTTGCCTTGAGTAATAGCGGGCGTACGTTAAAAAAAAAAAAAAGTACCACTATTTGAACAAATCTGGCTAACAGAGACAACACCAGTGGAGTGGGACAACGGAATAATTGTTAAATTGCCAAAGAAAGGTGACCTCACTGACTATAACAACAGGAGAGGAATTACTCTCCTATCAGTTCCCAGCAAAATATTAGGAAGAATAATTATTCAAAGAATTTCAAGAGCACTAGACTTTAAACTGAGGAAGGAAAAAGCAGGATTCAGAACAATAAGACAATGTGCAGATCAAATATTCACCCTCAGGAACATAACAGAGCAATGTTCAGAAAGCTAGAGGCAGCTGTATATAAATTTTGTTGACTTTGAAAAGGCATTTGACAGCATACACTTGGACAGCCTATTGAAAATACTGAGGGCTTATGGAATACCTAAGTGCATGGTCTCCATCATTAAACGCCTGTATGCTAATTTCACATGCAGTGTTGGGCACAGCAACCTAACTTTGTAGGCGAAAACAGGAGTGTGGCAGGGATTATCCTTATCAACCACACCATTTTTAACTGTCATAGACTGGATGATGTGCCAGACAACAGCAGATGCGCCTACAGGAACAAGATGGACAGCATTCCCTACACTGAAGGATCTAGAATATGCAGATGACATTGCGCTATTCAGAATATGCAGATGACATTGCAGTATTCACACATTCACATCAATACATCCAAGAAAAAACAGACTGAATAAACACAGCGAACAGGTGGGACTAAACATTAATCTCAAGTAGACAGAAGACATGACACTAAATGTCAGAAATCCTGCACCCATAAAATTAAAGGATCAAGAGCTGGAAAATGCACACACATTGACATACTTAGAAACCATAGTAACACCGGATGGCGGAACAATCAAAGACGTCTGTAGCCGAATTAATAAAGCCAGAACAGCCTTTGTCAACCTAAAAACAACATCTGGAAATCCTGCCAGTACAGTACAAACATTAAATTAAAAATATATGCGAGCTACATAATTTCTGCACTTCTGTATAATGCAGAACGTTGGAGAGTAACAGAAAAGGAAATGTCCAGACTGTCCTCTTTCCACACAACCTGCCTAACGCAAATTCTTCAAATTTTCTGGCCAAACACTATCACCAAACAAGAACTGCTAATTCAGAGCCAGCAAGAAGACATGCGCACCATCATAGCAGCTAGATGCTGGAATTGAGTTGGTCACATCCTCAGAAGAGACCCTGACACCATCACCAAAATGAGATGCTAAGCATGAACTAGAGCTGCAGCACCACATGAAGGATGGCTGTCGGCCGAGCAAAGTGGAGACAGTTTGTAAATTGTTGCTGCCCTACAAGATGCCACCAGGTTTGATGGTCACTGACTGCTTTGTCAGTCAGTGGCCAAGGACCAAAGAAGAATCCCCAGTTGAGGTGGGATTTTTTAGACCGCAAACGGCTCCGGGGTCGACCTAGCCTCATGAATTGGGTACCAGAGGAACTCTGGGAAGGTTAAGGCAGCCGGCGTGATGCTGACCACATCACCCCTAGTGTGCTGATGGTCAAGAAAATATGGGCCTAACACCATATTCCCCATATGCCTCAATGGGCGTGTAACGGTATCCTTTACCTTTTAACGAATGCTATTTACAACAATAAGTAAAATTTCCTATTTTCACTACATTTTAACTAGTGCTACGCACAACAATGAGTAAAATGTCACTTTTCCCCACATTTTAACTAGTGCTACTTACAACAATTAGTAAAATGTCCCTTTCCCTACATTTTAACCTACTTATGGCAGTTTAATGTCCTTTTTCCTTACATTTTAACTAGTGCTACTTACGACAAATAGTTAAATGTCCCTATTACATTATTATTAAATTTTTATACCATTTTAACCAATGATACTTATAATATTAAGTAATATGTTCCTTTTAACCATATTTTAATGAATGCTATTTAGAACAGTGAGTAAAATACTCCACTGTAATGATATTTTAACTAGTGCTATTTATTATTTATAACAGTAAGTAAAATTTCCCTTGTAACGACACTTTAACTAACACTACTTATATTACTTATAACATTAAGTAAAATAGAAAGAAACACAGTAACCGATAAAACCAAACTACAATAAATAGAAGAATACGGTGGAAGTGTGAATATCCATCACAAGTGGAAGATCTGAAAACCAATAATAATCAACGTCGCCATAGACAAAAGAAGAAGTTTATACTGAAGAAAAATTGTCTCACAAATTATGTTCATTGTCTGTTTAGGTGTATCAATAAAAATGACGTAAATATTATTGTTTTTTTTTTAACGTTTATTAAATTAGTAAGTAAATATTTTTAAAATCACAGAAACACAAAAGCTTCGAGCAAGAGATATGAGGAAGTGTTACACAATCAATCAATACCCTTTAGCTCCCCAAGGAGCATAGACCTTCAACAAACACATGCCAAGTCCTCCTGTCACATACCATCAGCTCAAGTTCATTCCATGTTTTCCTCATCATTTCCACCTCTGTCTCCAGTTCTCTTCTCCATGTGTTTTTTAGTCTACCTCTGCCTCTCTTACCCTGCAGGTTCCAGACCAATGACTACCTTGTAATGCTATCAACAGGTTTCCTCAGTGTGTGTCCTATCCATCGTCAATGCCTTCTTCTCATCTCTTGTTCCACTGGGACTTGTCTGGTTCTTGTTATCAGTACCAGGGTTAGTTCAGAAATCAATTTACTTAATTATATTTTGTTTAAAAGCTAAGAAAAGGAAATGTGCAAACTGTTCCGGCTCCAATTTATCTTCTTGTCTTTTAAAAAAAAATAATTTCTCGTTCCGCTATCTATCCTTTACACATAATTTGTCAATTTGTATTTCCTAACTTTCTCTAGCTCTCTCAAACATATACAATGTTATTGCTATTCTCTCTCCTTACCCCATTCTATCTCAATTCTCACATTTTTTCATTTTTCAGTTCCACCCTATTTATCTCTTTCACAATTCAATACCTTAATTCCAGCCGTTAGTACTTTGGTCGGTCGGTCAGTCACATTTTGCACACTGTCATTTGCGCACTTTTTCTATTTTCAAGAGAGTACATTAACTTTCAACCACAGCTAAGTAACTGTGGTTGAAAGTTAGACAATAATTGTATTGTTTCCTCTTACATGTACTCTCCCGAAAATAGAAAAAGGTGTGCATGAACAGTTTGATTATGGAAAGAAGCCAACAACACGATTGATAAACAGTACATGAACTGGAGTTTCGTCAAACTTCAAACGTCGTTCTCAGAGGCAGTAAGTTGATCATGGGTTCTCAGAGGCAGTAAGTTGACCAGGGCATGATTTTAAAAGATGCACGAACAATTACGAGACATGTTGTCATAAAAGAAATGTTAGTTATTTAGTCAATTTACGGTCCATTAGATCATTATCACTGCTCCACATGTCATTTAGGAAGGTTACTCCATGTCTTCATATTTAATACATCCATATGATTTTCACTACAAATATCTAATGACGGTTGCCTGCAATGAAATGACCACAGTAGTGATAGTACTGTCTGTAATACATGTAACAGAAACAACACACTATAATTAATAACCTGTCAATGTTGACGGGTTATTGCTAGTTTATCATAATTTCTCTCCCATCATTTTCTCTTTGTTTCACACATTTAAACCCACTTGTCATATTTCACTCTTAATCTGTTCCTGCCTTTTTCCTTCTTCACTTTTTTTCTCTAACCTTCACACCTTGTCATATGTCATAGTATTTAGAGTCTGAACAGATTCTGGTGCCGGAGCAAGCTGGATTTAGAGAATGCTACAGTATAGAAGACCAAGTTACCTACTTGTCTCAAGTAGTAGAAGATGCCTTCCAGGAGAAGAAAAAGGTCCTAACGATCTGGGTCGACTTCAAGCAGACCTTTGACAAGGTGTGGAAAGATGGCCTTATTGCAAAACTTAGGAGAAGTGGAATCCAAGGCAACATGATAAGATAGATCCAGTCATAGTTGCACAACAGGAGAACTAGAGTCACCCTTGATGGTCTGCAGAGCAGAAAAGTGTTGCTCTATCAGGGGGTACCCTCAAGGAGGAGTAATTTCTCCAACACGCTTCCTTGTTTACATCAATGACCTGGTAAAAGATCTCCCCGCTGGAGTGAAAGTTGCCTTATATGCAAACGACCTAGTACTCTGGTGCGCCGATGAATACGTCACCACAGCAAATTATAGAACGCAGCAGACAGGTTAATGTCATGAGCGGAGAAATGGCATATCACAATAAACACAGACAAGACCTCCACAGTGCTGTTCTCCCTCTCCCCCAAGGACAAAGCAGCTAACATACACCTAGGGACAACCATGATCAAGGAAGAAAGCTACCCCACCTATCTTGGGGTGACATTTGACCAAAAGCTTACATGGAATAAGCATATTGAAAATGCAGAAGGAAAGGCCCAAAGACGACTAGGCATACTCAGAAAACTAGCAGGTACCAATTGGGGAGCAAATGAAAGAACTCTAAAGAAGATTTATAATGGAGTAATAAGACCACACTTAGAGTTCGGCTCAACAGCATGGTCATCAGCTGCTATCTCACATCTGCAGTCATTGGACAAGGTGCAAAATCAAGCCCTCAGGCTCATTACAGGAGCCATAAAAACTACACCAATATCAGAGATGCAGAAAGCTGCTAGATTACAGACATTGTCCTATAGAAGAGAAAAGTACAACAGTAAGCCAACGCACCCAATGACAGCAAGACTAGATGATCTGGCATTGGGACAACTAAAACGTAGCAGCTTTGTCCATCGAGGAAAAAGACTTAAAAGACAGTATCAAGAAGACAATTGGATATGAGTTTAATGATCTGCAAAAATGAACTGCTACATTGAGTATGATCCAAGAAAGCTATCCCGAACACTCGTGGATACATGCCTACACAGATGGATCAGCAATAAATGCTGTAAAGAATGGAGGCGCCGGTATCTTTATCTCATATCCTGACAACCACTATGAGACTAGGCATATTCCCACTGGTAAAATCTGTTCCAACTATACAGCTGACGTTCAAGCTCTAGAGCAAGCTGCAAATATGATTTATAACACCAACTCTGACTGCCACCAGGTAGTCATCCTCACAGATGCACTGTCTGTCCTGCAAGCTCTCAAGGGTGGTAAACTCCTGCATCTGAGAAATGAACTAAGCAAGGTAGCTGCCAAAAAAGCGAACCATACTTCAGTGGGTACCATCCCATTGTGGTGTACCCGGAAATGAAAAGGCGGATAAACTTGCAAAAAAAGGGAGGAGAATGTGAACAAGAAGATAATGAAATCACATACTTTGAGAAAAAGAGAGCTATCCAGACTATCAGAAGAGAACAAAATCAACCCAACGACGACTACCACACTTGACCGGGAGGGACAGATCACCATTTTTCACCTCAGGACAGGGCATAACAAACTGAATAAACACATGTACAAGCTACGATTGTCTGCTTCACCACTGTGCACATTTGGATTAAACGAACAAACTGCTGAGCATGTTCTACAGGATTGTCCTCTGTACGACCAGTTAAGAAAGATATACTGGCCCAATGACTCAACACTAAACTCGAAGCTGTATGGAGCTAAAGAGAACTCCAGACAACAGTCGAGTTCATCATGAGAACTCATCTGACGGTGTAAACATCAAAGATGCGATTGCAAGAAGAAGAAGTCATATCTCTCAGTTTTTTCCCCCCATGCTCCAGTTTTTCCCAAAAACATTCTCATAAATTTAACACATTAACTACCGCGAGCCGGCGGGACCAGCTTTTGAAATCCTATCATTTGGACCGCGAACCGCTCAGAGCGTCGATCTAATTTTAGTAATAAAACAAATGAAAAATGTACTGAAACACTTTCTGATCTGGTTCGAGATTTTAAGTTGCCACCGGAAAACAAATTCCCAAAGCATGGTTGTTGCAGAACACTGGAAAATTGATATTTTGTTCATATTTTTCAGCGTTTTGGGTTAGTTACCAAACTGTGTTAAACTGTTTACAGTGGCAACTAGTGATAGGACCACAAAAAATGCTTGTACATCTCGTCTAATGGCTGAATAGGCTAGAAACGTGTTTCAACAATTGACTGATAGATCTAGCGACGAGGACAAGAGTGAAAACGGTGTGCACACTGATTGAAATAGTGATTTTGATAGAGATGGGGCGCAAGAGACCCCAATGCCATCACAAGAACAGCTATGCTGTGGACCTCTGAAGGAAAACGAAAGAGAGGCCGACCAAAAAGAACTTGGCGGAGGACTGTGGAGGCCGAGATGCAAAGAATGAACCAGAGTTGGGGCACTGTACGAAGGATGGCCGCCGACCGAGCAAAGTGGAATCAATTTGTTGTTGCCCTACAAGACGCCACCAGGCGTAATGGCCACTGACTGCTTTGACGGTCGGCGGCTAAGGATCAAAGAAGAAGAAGAAGGGGCACAAGCAGTTATAATTGTGAAAATATTGCAAGTCCTCGGCCATCGGACAGCCGTTAAATAGCAACAACCTCTATTAGAATTACAAATGGTGCTTATTGTAAAAGTACATTCATTTATCTTTAAAATGACGTGTAATTCATAAAAATATGTAAACAATTATGAAAACTACAGCTTACTTTGTGCAAACACCTACAGGATGAAAATGGGAACAAAATTTTATTCGGCCACAGTTTTTCAATTCGGTAGTTAATGTGTTAAACCCATAAAATGTGTAATTTCTCTTTCTGACTATTCAAGTCCCCCTTCCCCAATCTTTTCACGCACAATGTCATTATCTCAATCTTTTCCCTCACAATGTCATTATCTCATTCTTTTCACTCACAATGTCATTACCTCAATGTAATCTTTTCACTCACAATGTCATTATCTTCCCCCTTGTCACAATAACCACACCTACACACAATGAGACTGCATGTACACCATCATGCCTGCAAAATGAACTCAACATATTACTGGTACACTAACTACATTGCACAACAGTTGTCTGTAAAAATAACATTGAATCACTGTAGCACAATAAATGAATGTAATTGACTCAATTACAGTGAAGTTTTGGGTTATGAACGCGTTACGTAATTAACAATGTTCATAACCCAATTATGTCAGAGTGTGTATGTCCAGTATTTGTGTGACAAGTACCCGTTAATAAAATAATGTTTTATAACCAGCATTGCCACTCCTAGGCGGATCCACCTTAGATCTAGGTTATTTGGGTCCCGTCTAGGTGTCATTTTCTTTCATTAGTTGAAGACCACCACCTAGATTTTGCCCAAAATCTGCTGAAATAGCCCAAAAATCATCCCAAAAAGCCCAAGTCGCCAATATCTAGGTTTTTTAAAAATACAAAATTCAGAGTGGCAACACTGTTTATAACGACAAGTCGTCACCTCAGTACTGCTTTATTCTATCTCCACTTCAGCTTGTTTTGAGAAAAACGCGTTCAAAGTTTTTGGGTTACTAGCTGAAAAGGATTTAAAAGAAGGATTTTTCGTGACGATCCAAACAGTTAGCTGCCAGATATTGAGTAGGATGATAAATAAAACTTTATGATGTCGATTTATGACCTCAGGTCAATTTTGGCTAAACGTGGTGATGCAATAAAGCAGTTTTAAAGCGACAAAGTAGTGAAATACTGTGAAAATGTAAACAGACAAACAATTCAAACTAAAATATCATAGTACCTCTACCCTATGTGAAACAATAGTGAACGAGAGCACGAGTTGGCCAAAAATAATGATGCGTTCCTACCACGTAGTGTCAGTGATGACAGGCATATGTCTAATATTCACTTGCTTCAGAACTAGTTCCCTTGTTCGTTAGTAACAAACAGATTTAACTACTTACTTACTTAGTCGTTCCCCTTCTACCGTGAGGTGTAGAGGTTTGGAAGAGAGAGCGCCAGACTATCCTATCGGCTGTCTTCCTCCTCGCCTGGTTCCATTCTAGTCCTCGGTCCTTCAAAGATTGTCTAATGTTGTCCTCCCAGTGGACTCTGGGTCGTCCTCGGGGTCTGGATCCTTGGCTCTTTGTTTCCCATGCTTGTCGTGGTATCCGATCTTCTCCCATTCTGCAGACATGGCCAAACCATCTTAATTGGGATTGTTCTACTTGGGTCTGCAGGGGGTAGGATTTAAGGCCTTGACGTATCGTCTGGTTGCGTACCATGTCTCTTCTTGTTACTTCAACCACCTTCCTCAGATACCTCATTTCTGAGGTTTGGATCTGGCTTTTATGGGTTGTAGTCATTGCCCATGACTCGCATCCATATGTCAAGACTGGGACATAGGTGGAGCGGTATACAGCCATCTTCGTTTTCTTACCAACCTCTCTCTTGCTGAGGAATCCTCGATTTATGGCCTGAAAAAGTCTCCCAGCTGCTGCTTTTTGAGTGGCCAACTCTTCTTTGATGCCTCCCTTTCGGTCTATAATAGCTCCGAGGTATTTAAAGTGGTCAACCTGCTCCAGGACCTGTTCTCCCAGCTTAATCTGATGTCTTCTTAACTGATTTAACTACAATAGCTGAAAATTAACTTTCTTTTAATCAAAATGAAAAAATTAATGGGTCATGCGGGCTTCTTTGTATTGGGGGAGGGTTGCCATAAGTCAAGACCACCGTAACCCGAGACTTTACAGTACTATAAGCTATGTAATTAAAGTACTACATTTAATTACTATGATACATTTAATAAATAATACAACAACTAGCAGAATACGTATCAGAAAAATGAATGCTACATAATCAACGCCACAGTAATATTATCATTCCAATTTGTTACATAATGTAAGTCAAAGTAATATTATCATTCCAATGTGTTATATAATCTAAGCCGAAGTAATACTATCATTCCAAGTCAATACATAACCTAAGCCACAGTAAACATAACCTAAGCCACAGTAAACATAACCTAAGCCACAGTAAACATAACCTAAGCCACAGTAAACATAACCTAAGCCACAGTTATACTATCATTTTAAGTTCACACACAATTTAAACCAGAGGTGGGCAAGATGTCGATCGATGACCGCTGGTTGACTGCTGAGAGATTTTAGGTGGACCACCTGACATATGAAAGTATTTAATTGCTTTAAAATTCTTAATTAAATCGTTGGTTTTTAAAAGTATATATTTCGTACTCCGAAATCTGCAGACTTAGCTAAGGTGAGGTGATGCAAATTATCATCGTATCTGTGTTACTGCATCTTGTGTAGTACTAATACTTTAATATTACATGGTTCTTTCCTTCTTTTTTCCTTATAAATTTATTCTTATTAATGTAATATTTTTTTCTCTTCACATGCACAAATTTTTGTGTATCTTCAATTAACTCATTCTAACCCATGAGCCAGGTTATCCTATAGATCTACCCGTGGGCCGCATGGTGTGCCTGCTTGATACGAGTTCTGTATTTAAACAAAAAATTAGAAAATAAGAGGCCATAGCTTGTTCAAATCATGTAAACACTTCCTATGGACGTGTTTTGAGCTGGTAGTGAAAGAGGTACTCTGGTGCTTAATTTTTTGCATACTTTTATCAATTAATTACATCATTAGGCTATTTGTTTACAAGTAGCGTAGTCACATACATAACAGTCATTAACTCTCAAAGGATCAAACGCAACAGATTATTTCTAAATGAATTTTAGCTATATCAATAGTGATTATGATCTATTTTCGATTCCAAGTAGGACGTTTAACAAATGTGTATTTGTAAGTAATAAATTAATTAAATTACGTGAGACAGGAGTGTGTAAGTGAGATTCCAGTTCAGCAATACGTGACTTCACCCAAAAAAAAAAATTATAAAAAATTAGAATTTTCATTTGTTTGTAATCAAACTTCTTGGACTAATTTTTAAATGGATATAGTTTCGATTCTGAAGCTTTTACCGCCAAGGAATTTAGTAGTGCTGAAATATTCATGTGCGAGTGTTCGATTTTAATTACGTTTTTGTTTTTGATTTTTTACTGTTTCTACATTTCACAAGACATAACAAACAATTTTTACATCACATAAGAACTTAACATTGTTTCACAACATTCTTCAGCCAATTTCCTTAAGTCTGATGCATAATACATATATCTGCTGAATACATATATTATATGTCTGCTGCCTGTTTTTAAAACATCACTTTCAGAAAAATAATGCCTCCATTATGGGGCCTGGGTAAAACTATTAAAACTGCTTGGGTTAGAATGAGTCAATGATCATTTCTGTCTGCCTTAAATGCTTCCTTTATTTCCCACGCATGTGGAGTTATGTAATTATTTAGAGCTGAAAGACTAGAAGTAGCCACAAGGACAAATTATATTTGGTTAATCCCAGCCTCAGTGAAAAAGCAGAAGAAGGTCTTAGCATGATAAAGTATTCTCAGGCCTGATCATGGTGGGTAATCATCTTGGCTGATTTATTTTCGATCAGGATGATTGCACCATTTAGCATCCCAACTAGATACACACTAAGACGTATCACGTATAGAGCGATGATGCTAAATACATAGTTACAAAACAGTCTGCGTTATGCCCTTGGGGCCAATCGGAAGTGTATTTTATTAATGTGGTTTTAACCACCATACAGTGTATAGCAAAGTGTAGCCATTGTCACTTAGATTTATTGTTAAGAAGTGTTTTTCAGGACATGAGTGTCCAAAGAGATTAAATATATCTTGTAAAAGAGAATGAATAATTTGATAGTCGTCGAATGACTTTTGTGATGGCCATCATGTCAGAATAATCAATAGTTGATGCGTTAGTAATAAAATGGCATGGTAAGCCTGATCTAAGCCATGGTAATACTTTGATTTCAAATCACTGCATAAACTAAGCCAAAGTAATACTTTCATTCCAAGTCAATACATTAATCTAAACCACAGTAATACTACCACTCCATGTCACTCACGCAAAACAACACAACCATATCAACACCCTACGACAGTCTGCCACGCAACCTTGAAGTACTTCTAGGCCCCATGAGCTCCCGATTGGATGGAAGGCAATATCCTAGCAGCACTGGTAGGTGCAGCAACAATGAAATGCTTGGTTCTGTAAAGAATCAGAGTCGGGGAACATAATCTTAAACAATGATGCAAACTAATTGGCAGGCGCCAACTAAGGCAATGGCCAATCAAAAGATGATAAGGGTTGGGAGCTGCTTTGCGGTGCTTTAAATTTAAATTAATTTTTTAGTGTTATTTGAGCAACGCATAGCACTCCCGTTGAAAGCATGTATGCATGACGTCACTTAGTGAGAATGATGACGTGAGCAGGTTGCTTAATGTGATGTTTGCATGGTGATAAGGGTTATCTGTGCCCATCTTCGAGGTGTGTGGATGTGTTCTGGCAGTGTCCAGCAATGTGTATGATTTTTCTTGTGAGCCCACTGGATGTGTATTCTAATGTGTGTGCCATTTCAGAGAAACCTGTAAGATATTCGAGGAATATTTGAGTAAGTGTACGATTATGTTTAGTTAGGAGATAGTTAGCACTGCAAGGCACATGTAATGAAAATGTCCACATTACAGGTGAGGCAGATGAATCTATGAATAATTAATTGGAGATGATTTTGTGCAACTATTTGCCACGCATAAATAGGATTAATATATTGTGAAAATTATTGCTAAATAAAGATATTAGGACCATCTTCTTAGTTATATCTTGAGGATATCATATTTGCAAGAGAGAAGGAGTTATGACAGTTATAGGTCAATTGATATGACATATAGCCTTTATAAAAAGGAGGATCCCATTACACACTCATTGAGGCATATTGGGAATATGGTGTTAAGCCCATGTTTTCTTGACCATCGGCACACTAGGGGTGATGTGGTCAGCATCACACCCGCCGCCTTAGCCTTCCCAGAGCTTGGTACCCAATTCATGAGGCAGGGTTGACCCCGGAACCATTTGCGGCCTAACAAAAATCCCACCTCAACTGGGTATCAAACCACGGACCACCTAGCTAGGAAGCCAGTGCACTAACCACTGTGCAACCGTGACACAATATGGCCTTTATAGCTATTATTATTCGTCACACATATCCATAATTCTTATCAACAAATACACATATATTCCAAATATCAATAATGAGTCAGAAGACAAATTAAAAAATTATACAGCAAATAAATTTCTAGATAGCTACCAGTCCTTTAGTCTTTTTCATTACCCCTTTAATCAATCAATAAACTTATTGGGTTTTTTTTTTTTTTTTTGTGAGCTAGAATAACAGTGATATCAAACCCTATTACAACCAGAAAGACAGACTTTCAATAAATGATGGAAGATGGTCGCATCCCTAAAGATATCTTCTATGGACAACTGGCAAATGAACAGTCAGGTGACCACAGCTGAGGTTCAAAGATGTGTGCAAAAGAGACATGAAGGCACTGGATATAAATCCAACAACCTGGGAGGATGAAGCTGCCAATCACACCAAGTGGCGATGCTCCCTATGGTGCTACCTCAGACTGGGTGAAAAGAAGCTCTCACAACAAGCAGAAGAGAAAAGAACATGCTGAAAGAAACATCAGGAAAAAAAACGCAGCTGAGGGCCAACACCTCAAGGGCACATTCCCGTAGTCAGTCATGACTGAAGGGGGCTGCTACTACTACTATCCCCACCTCCAAGTGCTTGAGACAACAAATGCCTCTACTAAAGTCTTCTAGCATACACTTATTGTGTGCTGTCTTCTATACTTTGGCCCCAGATCTTTTTTTTTCTGCTCATAAAACATCTGCACTTAAAAAAGAAAAAATTTAAAGGTACCGTAGTTCTTCTTCTTCCTTGTTCGTCCTGAAAAGGACGTTGGTTGCGTTGTGTCCATTTACAGCGAAGTTGCGGTATTTGTGCCTTTCGGCCGACACATCCAACTTCCGCGCAGCATTTTTTGGGACCGGGTTTGCCTTCCCTCTTCGATCCCTACTCCTCAGCCTTACTGCAGTGGTGCAGCCTGTTTCCAGGACCACCACGTGGAGGTGGAGTAGGGTCTTGGTCAACTCTGGTTCGCTGACCCTGACGCAGGCAGTCAAGCTATGGGTCGCTGACTGCATTCCTCACTTTTGATGCGTCTTGGGTCCCGTACCGTAGTTCCATAGCAGATACTTCCATAGGGGAGTGAAGTGTTAGAGAATTCACTATACTAGGTCTAGAATTGAGAGGTGGGGAGACCAATTCTCTTTCTCGCTGCCTTTTCCTTACATAACTCAAAAGCAGGTACCCATTTACAGCTGGGTAGACTGGAGCATGAATCGAACACAGCCCCTTTGCCCTGAGAGACCAGTGCTATAACCACTTTAAATGCAGCCCTTAAGTTAGCATACCACCAGGGATGGAGCAATCATTTTTCCAATTCTGCAACCTAAAAACGGAACATGACCAATACATGAGCATGGTCATTCATTCCACAAATATGATTTTTTTTCCTTTCCACGGGTTCCTTTGTCACTCAACACTCCAATTTCCTTGTGAGTTCAGCTCTAAAGACCTGTATGGCCTATCCATTTCCACTTTCTTTTGGCTAATATGACTTGAACAGGTTGTCACTTCCTTCTATTCCACTCATCTCTGTAGCACACCTTATCACATACACTGCAGATCACTGGGCCATCTCTATCACCTCAGGACATCTCATACAAATGTGGAACTGGAATCCAAGCCCCCAAACACATTCTCCAAAATTGCTCAATCCATGACGTCTGACCTGGCCAAGGAGTGCTAAGCTCATGCTAAGCTCAAGCAGACGCTATGGGGCTGTCCCTCTGGCCTGGAAAAGACTGTGGACTTCGTCCTGACAACAGGCCTGCAGATTTAGCATGACTACAAACTGAACACAGAAGAAGAAAAATCATATACAAGCTGCATGGACACATCTTAGCCACTTTCTGAGACATATTAGCAAATTTTTTTTTGCTGGTAATGTTTGTTTTTTATGTTTAACATCCATCCAGCACAGATGCCTTCACATCGATGTCCTATATTGTTTGTCACAAAGAATGCTATAAAATTCCATACCACTTTGAGTCTGTTAAAAGCAGTACCAGCCTTTCTCAGTCTATTCCCCCCCCCCCCTAATCAGTGAGTCACGATGCAGTGTCAATAATGAAGTCCTGCCTTCAACAAACAATGCCAACCTGTCTTTCTTTCCCCTATTGCATGTACATGAATTGCCAACATGTCATGAATGACAGAATTAATTACAAGAATTACCAACATGTCACAAATGACAGACTTAATCACAAGAATAATCAACATGTATGACAGACTTAATCACAAGAATTGCAAACATGACATGAATGAAAAATTTATCACAAGAATTACCAACATGGATGACAGACTTAATCACAAGAATTACCAACATGAATGACAGACTTAATCACAAGAATTACCAACCATGAATGACAGACTTAATCACAAGGATTACCAACATGAAACATGAATGACAGACTTAATCACAAGAATTACCAAAATGAATGACAGACTTAATCACAAGGATTACCAACATGTCATGAATGACACACTTAATCTCAAGAATTACCAACATACCGTGGATCAGAGAGCTAATCTGTGCCCAGCTCTCCAGATAGGGCACTTTGTCACTGTGCCTCAGACCCTGAGGATTTAGACCTCTCCAAGCACATGCCTGAAATGTGATATGAAAGAATAATAATAAAGATAATAATAAAGTCAAGTAAACTTCTTACAAAATAGATGAAAGGTGCCAAGTCAAGAAAGAAATCAAGAAGAAACATAAGACAAACAAGCTGTGTGAGATTTTTTTCAAATCTCGACTGTTCTGAAAGCACAAGCAAACAGACACACTTAATTCCGACAGTTTTGTAATAACATTATTTTAAAATTTTTTTGTTTTAAAGTATTTGTTTTTCAAAGATGCACAGATTTTTAGCAACATGTCTGAAATGAAGAAAATGAGGATGATGAGGAAAATGATGAGGGAGGGTTAAAAGGATTAACAAAAGTTGGATACCTTATCCAGCTCCTCCTCAGTCATATTATGTATTCCTTCCCTCACCATAGCAACATCTGTGTAATGTAACAGCAGGGCGTCTTTCACAAGTTTCTTCCGTCTGACTGACATGCCCAAACTTTTGCCTAGGTGGCGCTTTTGATCAGAAATAATACATTAGATGGATGTCAAAATCAAAACAGTAAACCTGTGAATGCCTACAATTTTTTTTTTTTTAAATACGGAGAGGGAGAGTGAATATTTATTGAAATATTAGGAGTTTTGCCTCACTTTGACGAAGCACACCACATTAAACCTAGACAAAAGGTCTGTTGGTTATATTAGGGTGTATGTTCAAATATAAAAGAGGTAGTGGTTGAAAAATGAAACTATCAAGCAAATTAACATTCAATACAAAGAAATTCAGAAATATTTGTTATGACTTATGTGGTAATGAATTGGGTAGCAGAGCAAATTCTGGGAAGGTTAAGGCGGACGGCGTGATGCTTACCACATCCCCTCTAGTGTGCAGATGGTCAAGAAAATATGGGCCTAACACCAAATTCCCAACATGTCTTAATGGGTGTGTAACGGGATCCTTTACCTTTTTATGTGGTAATGTAACTACAACAAACGTAAGGCACACACTAGCAATACTACTTCTTCTTTCGTTCGCTTGAAATATATTGTCTATATCTGCAATGTTGTTTCTTGTATAAACTTCACTGTCTTTTGTAGTTCATACAGAGGTCCGTATAGTTTTGCTTCCAGTGTTGTTTCTCTGGGCCAGTGGGTTTGCCTCAATATATCATATTCGAGGCAATCTTGAAGTACGTTCTCCGCAATCTGGAGTGCCTGTCCACATGGCTGAATTGCCAATCTTGAATTTTGTATACATGTGGCTGCGGAGTCGGTTGTGTCCTGTTCTGAGGTGCAGAATGACAATTTGTTCTGATCTGTTCATAGCTTGGTAGACATCCTGTGTTGTTGGCTTTCTGAATGATTTGATCATCTTCTTCTTCTGATGGTACGTAACTGGTACATCTGGCTGCTCGTCTGCAGTACCTTCTTTAGCCAGTTGGTCTGCTCTCTTGTTTCCTGGTATTCCACAATGAGACAGTATCCACTGCATGGCGACCCTGCGCTGGTTGCACAGTTCAGAAAGTAGGGCTTGTATACATGGCAATTTTCTGGACTGAAGTGCTTGGAGTGCTGATCTTGCATCTGTCAGGAATACTACAGGCTGTGGACCGAGATTGGTGTTCAACAGTTTCTCAGTTGCCACCTTGATTGCCTGGATTTCTGCATCATAGTTGTTACAGAATTTCCCCGTTGGTACTCTGACCGTATCCCTAGTGTTGTTTGGGTATTTTATGTACACTCCTGCTCCTCCATTCTTTACTGCATTCTGTGCTGACCCATCCGTGTATACTCGGATCCCGAGGTCCTGTGGGTATTCATCATCCAGGAAACTGAGAGTGACTGTCCTACGTTGCACGCTGTTCTGTTCATCCCTGTCGAATATTCCTTTCACTTTTGTCTGGATGTGTACTGGTAGTCCAGGCTCCTCTCTCCAAGGGGTTTGTTCTGGCACAGACTTTAGGGGGCTGTCAACTTCAGGCAGGTCTGAGGTTTGTCTACGAAATCGTTTGGCCTGGTGGATAAAGCCACTTCTTTTCTATCACCCCATTGCTAGGTTTTGGAATCTGTCCTTCATTGGATGGCTCGGCATACAGAGGAACTTTTCTCAGGATGGCTAACTTCCTCCTGGCCTTTGTTGCTGCCTTGTTGATGTGCTGCTTCCATGTCAGCCTATCATCGAATGTAACTCCGAGATAGGTGGGTTGTTTATCTTCTCTCAGGAGCTCTTCATTTATCTTGATGACACCAGCTTTTTGTTTGGGAGAGAGGGTGAAGAGCGTAGTGCTGCACTTGTCTGTGTTGATGCTGACACACCATCTATTTGCCCATGAGGTTAAGGCATCTATAGCTCTTTGTAGCAGTTTGGTGGCCACTGTTGCATGCTCATCTGTGTACCATATTACCAGGTCATCAGCGTACATTGCCACTTTCATTCCATGTGGTAGTTCAGCAACCAGGTCATTGATGTAGACTAGGAAAAGTGTGCCATGATGCAGTAGAATTTTCTTACTCTTGAGGCCATCTAGTTGTACTCTGGCTCTTCTGTTACGCAAGTATGCTTTCACCCATTTGTACATCCTACCATTCACTCTACAGTTTCTTCAGAAGCCCTTCTTTCCAAACCTTGTCAAATGCTTTCCTTAGATCTATCCATGCTGCTAGTACCAGTTTCTTATCTTGGAACGCATCCTCAATCTCTTGGGAAAGGTAAGTTGCCTGATCTTTGGTAGAGTAACACTGCCTAAAGCCCGCCTGCTGTGGTACAAGAAGGTTTTCACTTTCAAGGTACCACTGTAGCCTGAGGTTGATGATACGTTCCATTGTTTTGCAGAGACAGCTTGTAAGGCTGATTGGTCTGTAGCTGGAAGCCGTGGAACTGTCTTTTCCTGATTTTAGGAGTGGTATCATGATTGCTTCTCTCCAGGTCTGTGGAACTCTGCCTGAGTTCCAACAGATATTGAAGCTCTGCAGCAGCTTTGTTTTTGCTGTGGTTCCCAAGTTCTTAATCATTTCATTGGACACTCCATCAACTCCTGGCGACTTTCTCATTTTCAATTTGGATATTGCAAGCTCCAGTTCTCTGAATGTGATTGGTGCCTCCAGAACTTCAGGTATGGTTCCATCTCGTCCTGCGTAATGTTGTTTCTCACGAGTCTCCTGTTGCTTCTCTGGGCTAACTTCGATGTTGTTGTCTTCAGCAAAGTAGTCTGCAAAGTGATCAGCTGCCTGTTTTCCCATGAGGATGTTTCCATCTTTGTACAGTGCAATCTTTGAGATTCTCCATGTACCCTCATCGTTAAGTTGTTTTACCAGCTTCCAGTTTCCTCGTATCTCTTTCGAAGTTCAAGGACTCTGTTTTCTCCTTCCAGCTTCTCCGCCTGGCCTGCAACTTGGCCCTTTGAAATTTGGCCTTAGCTTGCTGGTAGTTATTGTGGTGTTCTTGGCATGGACTGGTCTCTGCCTGCTTTCGAGATGTTTCCACGTCGTTGTGCAGTTGCTCTAGTTCACAATTCCAATATGGTTTGTAGTGCTTACGAGCCCCTCTAGGTATTGTTTCACGAGCAGCCTGTAATATGCATCTGCTGAATTCATCGACTAGCTTATTGATGTCTTTGTCTACATTCAGATCTGTAGCCAGTATACTGGTACGATTCTGGTACATTGTCCAGCCTGCCTTCTTGTAGTTCCACCTAGAGAGAGTGCTGCTCTCCTTGACAAGTTCATTTTCCACAATTAGGAAGACTGGCCGGAGGTCGCTGCTTCCAAGTTGTTTCCCTACAATGCGTGTGGTGTTCCACTCCAGGCCTGGTGAGTGGAATGCCAGGTCTGGTGTAGAGGTGGTGTGCCATGATCTCGAGTAGAAGGATGATGGGTCGATTAGCTAGTTAATCAGGATAAGCCCATTGTCATCCTGCCAGTTTTCAAGCTCCTCACCTCTCCTGTCCATGTGATCATAGCCCCAGCTCTGTGAGTGGCTGTTGAAGTCTCCGCATACAATCAGTCTTTCTTTTGCTGGGATTGTGTCTAGTGCCAGTGGGCGGTTGCTCAGACAGTAGTAGTTGAGCAGGTGGAATTCTGTACTCGAGGCGAAATCTCAGGTTATCATTTATGTCTAACCTGACATTGATTTTACGTGAGTATCCCTTTATTTCTTGTACAGAGACAAATGTCCCTCGCCATTCAGGCAAAATTACTATTTCGCCCCCTGGGTCCATATATGTTTCCTTCAAGCTGACATCTCGAGTTAATCCACTGATGTTATTCCTCACGAGTGTCAGTATTCCACACTTTCGCCTGTCTGTTCGGTCGGATTGGTAGCAATGGTAGCCTCTGATTTTGAAGGCTATGTCCTTGTTGAGGTGGGTTTCTTGCAAGCAGCATACATTTACTTGCTCTTCATTCAAGATATTTTCGAGCTCTAATTTTTTGCTGTAGCCGTCTTTTTTACTGTTGACACCTTCAGCATTCCAGTGCATTATTTTAAGTGGTCTTTGCTTTGCTTGGCCAGTAGCTCTATTCTCATACCTCCTGGCTCCACGGGGCAATTGAGAAGGGCCCCCAGTAGTAGGGGATGGGCCCTTTTGAGGCAGAGGGCCCGGCACTGCGCCTGCCTGGGTGTCCATCACAGACCGAGTGCCATAACATTTTGAGATATAGGTATATTTCCATTGCGCGTGTGCATGGCATCCTGATTGCTGTGGTGTGCTTCTTGGCTGGTTGCCTCCGTCTTCAGCACCTTGACTTGCTAGGGCAGACTGTGGTCTTGCTCGAGTGTAGGAGAGCCTGGCCAGTCTTGGTTTTTTGGCCGCTGATGGCTGTACTTGAGCCCCATCTCCACCTCAAGGAGCTGGCCTCAATGGGGACTAGCAATACTATTACCACAAAGCATATCTGTGAATACAACTATCAGTGATGAGAACACGTGACGTAGAAAAAGTCCCCTAAATTCCCCTGTGTGAGCACTGCATGGACATAATTACAATAATCATCAACATCATCATCTCTCTTTTTATTTCTCATTCAGCATGTTGCCGCCATCACCCGTGTATTACCAGGGTCTGAAAGGGGAGCAAAGAATAGTAAAACTGTACCCTACCATGCATGTCATAAAAAGCAACTAAGGAGGGTTGGGCATGGGGCTGGTTACCCCATCCCGTAAAAAAACTTTTTACCAAAAGACTTCAACAAACATGGACAAGTCAAATACAGAATGTTGTCACCACTGCAGATGGCCCTCCTTGAAGAAGCCTACGTCAAAGAAGAAACTTTTGTATCGAAGACTTTTGCAGCAATTTGTTTTACATTATGAAGTTACCAGCCCCTTGCGCAACCACATACTTGTTGCGTTTTGACATGCCCCAGACAGCAATAGTCTTATCCTTTCTTTGTCTTGTCAAACACACCTGCGGGCTACACACGGCTAACTACACGGGCTTAACTACACATGACTAACCACACTAAAACTACATGCCTATATCCTTTTATACATAACCCGAAAACAAAAATGCTCTGAAAATCAGAAGTTTCTTTGAGCTACTATTTTATTAAAATTTGGCCGATTTCTTAACATTTTCGCAATGACGGGTTTTTCATTCCAAATGACAACACCATTTTCAGCTTAGTTCGTTCCCCTGAACGACAGGATAATTGTAATTTTAGGGGTCATATTTTTAGTTTGACTGTAAACAGTTTATCGTAAAAGGAAACCCATTAAAAGTATATTCTGAACCAGACTACACAAACTCTGACCCTGAATCTGGGTAATCTTTACATTTAGTGCCGTCGAGTATGTATAATATGTGTATTGAGTCAGCATTAGAATTAGGGTAACCCTAAACCTAACCTCAACCTTAACTCTAAATGGTACGAAAATACACATATTAAACATACTCGACGGCACTAAAGGTAAAGATTACCAGAATCTCAGTAAAAAGAGTTGTCAGAATCATTCAAGTTGAATAAATTCAACTCAAACAAGAATTTTCATGTTCTTTTTCCACAAGAAGTTTATGGTTCGCCGGTACGGCAGCGTCCATGTTTGTTTACTTTTGCTTTGGTAAAATCACTTATCAGTTCTACTGTATTCGCTAGTAGTAAAATATTTTGTTTGTTTCAAGCTTAGTGGCCAGATTTTTTAATGCTGAATCCGATTATGCCCAGCAATTGCCGATACGATTGTAAACAGAAGAGTTCTGGTGCTTTTAAAATAGGACGTACGCCGTACGTCATATAGGTGAATTGGAACGAGGTATCGCGCTACTTCCGTGACGTACGTGGTACGGCACAGCGACAAAAATTGTGAAGATTTATGCCGTACAGCGTACGTCATAATGGTGCTGAAAGGGTTAATATTGGCAGACTTTGGGCTATTTTTTTAAACACATTTTGGGCGACTTGAGCTATTCCGGCTACTTTTCTAACGTGATTTGGGCAACACCTAAAAACTGAAAAAAAATCCAGTTTCCTAAACAATCCTGTCCCCGAGGATTTCAGATAACAGGATACAGACATGTATAGTGAAGATTGGCCATGGACTGGTGAGTTATCTGGACTGGTGAGTTATCTACACCAGTGGGTCTCAACATGGGCCATACAGCCCCCCCCCCCCCCCCCAGGGGGCCGTGCTATATTTCTAGGGGGCCACAGTAAGATGATAAAGTACCTTTTTTCTAGCTAGCAGCAACTATGAAGGGGGGGGGGGGGCCACAGAGGTCAACGAGGCTCATAAGGAGGCCACGAGCAAAAAAAGGTTGAGAACCCCTGATCTACACTACTGATTACAACCACAGAATTCCCAGATCCAGCAGTCACAACAAACATTCATTGTGATATATGTAGTGAAGTGTATCTGTATCACAACAAACATTCATTGTGATATAACAAATACCCAATTAGCACTCACACAAAAACATCACCATAGGAACATAATGAACCAACATACCATATGTCGTAGAGATAAACAATCCAAATGATAAGGCCTGCCCTCAAATAAGGGAAACAATTCTTGTATCTCTTTGCAGGTCAACAGAACATTGGAATCTAGCTGGAAAATTGAATGAAACATAAACTTATTGCAATAATGTAAAGTTAGTCCAGAAGCATGAAGCTAGATCAAGGATTCTAAGCTGGCATACAGAAGTCTGCTGTGAAATTTTGTCATTCTGAATATCAGACTCATAGTTTACATAAAGCATGTTTTTGGGTGAAAAACAACATCAGCACAGTGACAAACAAACAAAGACTAGGTACACACACACACATGTACACAAAGGCTAATGACACACATAAATACAGAGTGATTGAAAAGTCACTTCCTGTTTCTTATATCCTCAATTGAGACCCAAAGATGCAGCAATAGAGAATGCAGTCAGCGACCCATAGCATGACTGCTTGTGTCAGGGTCAGCGAACCAGAGCTGACCAAGACCCTACTCCACCTCCAAGTGGTGGTCCTGGAAACAGGCTGCAATACTGCAGTCTGGATGAGAGAGTAGGGATCGAAGAGGAAAAGCAGACCCGGTCACAAAAAATGCCGTGCTGAAGTCGGATGTGTCGGCCGAAAGGTGCAGATATCGCAGCTTCGCTGTAAACAGACACAACGCAACCAACGTCCTTTTCAGGACAAACGAGGAAGAAGAAGAAGATATCCTCAATTGTATTCATTGTTATTGTTTACAACTGACATCATTGCACTCCAGGCAAACCCACTGGTGCTCAGTCTCCCTCAGCAAACGTCGAAAGGTATGAATGCTAACTGTTCCTGTTGCACGCTTGTTGTATATGTGCAGGATGCAACCTGTGGTGCTCGTGAAGCTAGTCTATCAGCTCTTTCATTGTTGTGTACCCCTGCATGACCTGGACAATAGATCCACACCAGTTCTTGATGATTTGAAGCTTCTATGGAGGTTTTCCGTCGGCGTCTGTGGCCTAATGGATATGAACGCAGTTTCATAATCCAGATATACCAGGTTCGAAACCTGCTGCGGGCGGTTTGGTAGCAGATCGCTTTGTGTGGATTTTTAACAATGGTATAAGCGCCGTACCGTTCAGAAAGCAATGGCAAACTACTGAATGAAAAAAATTGCCTAGAAAAATCACAAACAGCCAATAAAAGCTGGGGTTGATTGCCACGTCCTGTAAAGGATAAGCAACTAACTTTTTTTATGGAGGTTTTCCATTCATGCCATAGCCACCCATTTTGGATATTCCGAAGCATGGACTGAGAGTCTGACACAATAACTACCCTTGTTAATGAAATCTCTGACAGTCACCTTAAAGCTACAGCAGCTGCCTCTACCTCCATTCTCATGCTGGAGGTTGTTGTCATGTAGGCCCCGCTTTGTTCAGCGATGATCCTGCCCTTAACTCTAGCCGAGAAACCCCATCCTGATTTCTCACCAGGGACTACAGATCCATCAGTGTGCACAATGGGACCATCATCGCCTGCATTATCATTTATGAGTTGACCAATTTCCAGCTCTGTTTTCCCATTGCTCCAAGCTCCGCACTCTCTGCCAAAACTGATGATGACTTGTTGGCAGGTCATCAAGTTCTCACACGACTTACTGCACTCTTCCCCGTTGAATATATTTTCAACTGTGGTCACCTGTCGATTAGTTGACTTAGCCAGCGTCATCCATGACATCCCTCTCTTTATTCCTGCTCCCAGGGAGCCACGCTAGCGTAGTGGTTACCACACCGCTCTGGCGACCGGGTGATGCAGGATCAAACCCGGGCGACGGCATTTGAGGATTTTTCGTCGACCGGGATTTGGACTGGATTAACTCGAGACCTGGCGAGGACATTTGAAGGAGTGTTGTCGACCAGCTCTTATGGGTACCTCCGAAATCAGCGAGTATTTGCCTGAATGGCGAGGGACACGTGTCTCTGTACAGCGAGGGATTTGCCTGAATGGCGAGGGACACGTGAAGGATCAAAGAAAAAAAAAAAGAAAAATAAAAATAAATAAAAAAAAAAAAAAAAAAAAAAAAAGAAAAACAAGTGTCTCTGTGGGGATACTCACGTAAAATCAATGTCAGGTTAGACATTAATAATAACCTGAGATTTCGCCTCAAGTATTAGCGGGCGTAAAAAAAAAAAAAAAATCCCTGCTCCCTTGATATCAGCTATGTTCCTGTGATGCAGGTATTCATTGGATATACATGAAACAAATGTCAAAATAATGATCAACAACTGCCATCTAACTAATAAGTTTTATTTTAATCCTTCTTATTTCCAGAAAAAAAATAAAACAAAAACAAAATATAAAATGATTAATAAATTGATGTTACAAGAGCTGCTGCCCAACATGAAATTAGGCACTGAACAGACCGGCTTTCATGATGAGCTGTTACGTGAAACAAAATTTTATGTTATAAAATAGCAGTTAATTCTATATAATTTTCTTCTTCTTCCTCGTTCGTCCTGAAAAGGACGTTGGTTGCGTTGTGTCTGTTTACAGCGAAGCTGCGATATCTGTGTCTTTCGGCCGACACATCCGACTTCAGCACAGCATTTTTTGGGAACGGGTTTGCCTTCCCTCTTCGATCCCTACTCTCTCAGCCAGACTGCAATGATGCAGCCTGTTTCCAGGACCACCACTTGGAGGTGGAGTAGGGTCTTGGTCAGCTCTGGTTCGCTGATCTTGATGCAAGCAGTCAAGCTATGGGGCGCTGACTGCATTCTCTGTTACTGCGTCTTTGGGTCCCCCTATATAATTTGACATTTGTTTCACATAAATTTGCTGGATATAAGTGAAGAAATAACAATTCACACACAGGAAATGATTTTTCAATTACCCTACAGAAACAAGGAAGAAACACTCCCATGTAAATATACAGAGACAAAAAAACAACAGCCATATGACATGTTTCTAAAAATAAAATAAAAATATAAGCTGCTTAGTTTAGTTTGGTTTTAAGGACTATCGTCATTGCACACGGACAACACCATCAGTGCTCCGATCTCCTCCCTTAGATCACATAAGGAGGATCTCAGCGCAGTGCACGAACACCGTAGCACCGGCTAGAATCCCAATGTGTGTATATAATGTATAGGAATCACACATTCTACAAATATTTTTGTGGTGGGTAGGTTTCCTAACTTTTTTAAAATTTTGCCAGGGCAGCGGCCTGATAAGCCTACTCTTTACGATTTCCAACTGCCATGGGATTTTTAACGTGCGCAACATGCACACGTGACCTCCTATTTTTTCGCCCTTATCCGAGAAGGCTAGGCATCCAATCTCACTACCCATAAGACCAGAGGGGAGTATGACGTAATTAGGACCATTGGTTCTGAAAAAAATATTTCAATAAATTATAATCCCTCAACTGGGATTCGAACCCGGTACGTCTTGAATACGAGGCAGAAGCCATACCTCTGAGCCACTTCGACCCCCAAGGTGCTTACAAAACAAGAATGGAACAACCACCTTTAAACATGACCCTTACCTTCTGTATAGCCCTTCTGACATTCTCCTTAGCCTTGTCATCCTCTATGTGCTGACTAAGCAAGTACAGATAGTCCAGTATGCTATCATAGTGTCTGACCCGTTTGGTCAAGGCAATGCGCTGAAACTCTTCTTTCTGCTGCGGTGTCCAGAAATGATGGGACAGTAGATGACGAGGAAAGACATAGCTGAGGACAGAGCAGAATCATTCATTGTCTTTCAGCTTCCTGAGGAGTATAAGAGATCCCATTACACGCTCACTGAGGCATATTGGGAATGTGGTGTTAGGCCCATATCTTCCTGACCATACGGCATACTAGGTTTGATGTGGTCAGCACCTCGCTGGCCGCCTTTAACCTTCCCAGAGTTGCTCTCATACCCTATTCATGAGGCTGGGTCGGCCTCAGAGCTGTTGTCTAAAAAATCCCACCTCAACTGGGGATCGAACCCTGAAAAAACTATCTTCATTGCACACACAACTCTTTAAGTGCTCCGATCTCCTCCCTTTGATCACATAAGGAAGATCACATCACAGTGCACAAGTTCCGTAGCACTGGCAAAGATCCCAATATGTGTATACAGGAATCATACATTCTATAAATATTTTTGTGGTAAGCATGTTTCCTAATTTTCAAATTTTACCAGCGCAGCGGCTTTATGGCCCACTCATTATGACTTCCAACTGCCATGGAATTGTTAACGTGCACAACTTGCACACTAGGCTTCATATTTTTTCGCCAGTATCCGAGAAGGCTAGGCATCTGATCTCACTACCCAGGAGACCAGGGGGAAACAGACAAAACATACATTTTCCATCAGGTAAAACATATTAAGTGTCTGTATAAAATAAATATAAACTTACGCTAATGGAAATACTGCAACACCTCCTGGAGCAAAGGCAATGACAAAAATCAAACCCACTAAAGGGAGGTCTGATGAGAACTGCAGATAAAAAAGTAAAATTATTACAGCATTAATGTATAGTACAAAGACAGCTTCTTATTTATTGAAAAATATATTTTTCTCAACTCAGTTGTGCAGTTCAGTAGTGGAGGCAGATTCATAACAATTTTTTTTAATTTCTATACGGCAGTGGAATCTCCAAGGAGGTTGTTGTTTAACTGGGGCTGCTGAGCTTTTCATTCTTTTGCAACCAATACCAAGTTGAAGACTCATTGGTATTATCTACACTACAGATCTAGGCTTTTCTGCCGTTCTGAAATGTGTTGAGTTGAAGTTATGAGCTCCAGTTTCTCCAGCTTGGCTTGCATTTGGAGGATCATCACATCTGGTCCCAAGCTAAGAGAAAGAATTGTGTGGCATACTGTGCATTCCCTGCCATCCAAGGGGGCTCTCCAATTATGCAGAACTAAAATACTATGCTCTGGTTCTGAGCTCTCGCAAGGAATTGTCACTTCTCAGCTCTCCCTCTCTATCATGGGTGCACAGCGAGATCCTCCTGCATGTATCCAACCAGGTAAAAGCCAGAGTTACGTCCGGGGCTCAAGTGACTCCTCCAAGCTTAGTGTGCAATGCTGGGTTCTCAACATGTTTCACCACAGGGATAATCCCTGAAGTGTGTGGATAATTACAAGAGTCAATGAAGGTGCAATTAGCCTCACAGACAGAGGTTCACTTCCACATCTGTATATTACAGCACCGTGCTCAGCTGGTGGTCATATAAGGATGATTCCAGATATGCCTCCATGCATAGTTATGACATATGTGGTAATGTAACTACAACAAACGTAAGGCACACACTAGCAATACTCTCACCACAAAGCATATCAGTGAATACAACTAACAGTGATGAGAACACGTGTTGTAGATAACGCTCCCAAAAATCCCCCTGTGTGGCCGCTGGATGGACATAATTTTATAATATTATAGCACTGTGCTTAGCTGGTGGACATATAGGGTTGACTCCAGATATGCATCCATACATAATCCTCATGGTAAGTGAGGTAGAGAGAGAGAGAGATGAAGGAACATATAGTGAGGAAAACTGGAGACAGACAAGAAGGGAATGAAGAAATGGAAAGACCTTGAGCTGATGGTACAGGACAGGATGACCTAGCATGAGTTTGATGAAGGCCAATGTTCCTTGGGGGGGGGGGGGGGGTGAAGGATGACAAATGAATGAATGAATAAATGAATGAACAGCAGTGTTGGTATGAATGTTGCTTCTTGATTCTCACATTGATTACAGAATTTTATAAGTTAAGATTAATAACAGACCACTTTATTAGTTTGCTGAACTTTGTTTTCATTATTCCTATCTAAACTTCTGCCATTAGCAAAAGTATCATCTAACAGTACCATCTGACATTTAAACTCTTGTGTCTGATTAAAAGATTTATTTCTTCTGATGATGATGCAAAATGACTAATCTGCACTTAAACGTGATAAATCCTCACTTGTCTGTACAGTTCCAGCTCCTTCCTAGAGAATGCTCCAAGACTTTCTCCTGACCACAGCCTGGAAGACACCCTGTAGAAATCTTTTGTGTCAGACACAAAACTGGAGATACCTAGAATGACAGTACTATTACTTTCATGACTTACTCTCTAACAACATTCTTTTATCATTTGTAAATGCAAAAGGTCAACATGGAAAATAGACAATGCCATCTAAATCCCAAAATGTGCTTTATGACCCACATATGGACATTAAAACTGATTAGCAATTTACAAGGGCAAATGAAGAGGTGGACTGAACAAACGAGAATCTTCACAATAGACTTGCTCTACAAAATCCCCCAGACATCTAGCCAGCAGAAGAAGAGCTACACATCAACTGTGTTATACCAACAAAGGGAAGAAATAAAGAAAGTCTTTAAGCTTCTAAGAGATTGAAAAGCGGCTGGTACAGACGGCATTCCAGCAGAGGCCATCAAAGCAGATACTGACCAGAGCGATGGTCTCTGGTGGCAAAGGTGCCGGTTCAAATCACGGTACCAACATGCTCCAGTCTACCCAGCTGTAAATGGGTACCTGACTTTGAGTTAGGGAAGGAAAAGGCAGCAAAGAAGGGAACTGGTCACCCCACTTCTCGATGCTGGACCTAGTATTGTGAAGTCTCTAACACTTCACCCCTCTATGGCAGTATCCGCTATGAGGCTACATTTTCCCTTTTTTTTAACTAATAATAAAAACTGAAGTTGACTTGGACATACAATGAGTAAACTAATCTCTAGTGTATCTCATCAGGTAATGACATGGAACCTACAAGAAAATAGTAAGTCCCAAGGTACACAGGGACCCATGAAACAATAATGATGACAATTATATTTTATTGGGGGGGAGTGGCACTTCATTTTACAACAAAATAAACAAAAATCTAAAAATTGAGATTGGTCTACAGTTTGATCATTTTATCACTATCAACTACCATCTCCACATCGAAGGTTGGCTGCTATGGATCTCTTGACGTCTTCTGTCTCTTGTCTTGATGGTGCATTCTGATAGACTCTTTCCTCTTCTTCTTGGATCCTTAGCCCTTGACTGACAAAGCTGTCAGTGGCCATCACGCCTTGTAGAGTAGCAACAACTTGTCCCCATTTTGATCAGCCGGTGTCCACCCTTCGTATATAAAAATTATTATCTTGAATTAACTACACTATATATCCTAAATATAACTCATCAAGGGTTGAACAGGATATTTTTTCTTAAAATAAAAATCTCACAACAACAATAAAATTATAATGCATGACTGATGTTAGACGTACCTGTTCTAAACGTTCTGTATACTTGAAAAACACTTGGGACTCGCTTCTCTAATCTATCAGCAGAGCTAGTAATAAACTTGACTAGTCTGTCCAGGGCATACCTTTTTGGTTTAATTGGTGGTTTGATTTTGTCTTCAGGCTGCTGTGTTGAGTAGTATCTGGAATTGACAAATATGACAACCCAGTTAGAAATATTCATTATATGCCTTTAAGATACTTACTAGCTTCACTGAGCAGAATGAAGGGTCATGTGGCTAAGTGGTATGAAGAAATGAGTACATGTGTTGAGGTTTCCTTCTAACATTCGCAAATGTACACAAACATAATTGGAAATTTTCATGTACCCAATAATACCTGACCTGGAAGAATAATGCAATAAGGAAATAGTAACTGTTGAACATACTAGCTAAAATGATAGACACTATGTACCCGAAGGTTGAAATGAAAAATAGTGGGACATGTGTTCCATTTCGCCCAAATGTTTGTCTATCAGACAAAAATTTAATTCACCCATATCGAGGGAGGCGACCTGAAATAATAATTCAGAGATGCAGTAATGAGGGGTAAGGGTTAGGGCTAGGTTTAAGAACCCTAACTCTAAACCAGTGTTTCTCAACCTTTTTGTGTTCACGGCACACTTTTCAATTTTCTAAAAATTTGCAGCACACCTATCTGACCCCGTGCCTGAATAAAAAAATTAGTGATATATACGAAATTAAATACACTAATTTGTGGGTACTTTAGTATAAAGAAAACTCTCAGTTCATTTTTCTTTAAATTGTTTAAAATAATTAGAACATATATTTGATAAACAAACAAAAAATGAAATTCGAAATTTAATTAGATCCAAGTGTCCAAGTGAAAGTACTATGCTTCGTCTATGGATTTTGAACGTTGTTTATGCGCCTCTTGCATTTTAGTAATATAATCAGAGAAGGCCACTCTCCAAACCTCCGATGTCTTGCGGGCAGTGTTAGGATGTGCAAGAACATGGACAGGAAGACTCCACAACTTCCCCACTGAAGACACGCCCACGGCGACCGTTGCCTCAATTGGCTGTGTGTGGTGTACCCGGAAACGGGGCCTCCCAGTACTGAGGCACAGTTAAATCCCCGATGTCACTTATCGGTGCAGAGTTGAGAGAGATGGCTGAGCATCACAATCCCCCCTGTGTTGCAGCATGATGAGAACCCAGCATTGCACACTGAGCTTGGGGGGATCACTTGGGCACCAGACTTAATACTGGCTCTTGACTGGATGGCCGCATGCAGGAGATTTCTACAATGGAGGGTTGGCAGGTGGTGGGTATCTGGAAGTGGTTCTGTGCAGGACGTGAGGATTCCTTGGGAGAGCCCAGAACCAGAGCACAGCATTGTGCAAGCTCTGCATAGTTGGAGAGCCCCCTGGATGACGGGGAATGCACAGTGTGCTACCCCACCTATCCCCAACTGCTAACTTAGAACCAGAAGTGGGGTCCTCTGTATGCGTGCCAGGCCAGGATAAAATGCCTGGGAAAGAGACTGGAGCTCAGAACTCCCTAACTCAAAGTTGCAGGATGGCAGAAAAGCCATGGGAAAGACAGGGCTATTTTGAAGATAACACAACCATATTTTCACCATACGAGCTCGGACGCCGCCTCGGTAAACAAGGTCCGCGCAGAGCAGTGACACCCCCAGGCTGCTTGCGAATAGTCTACTACTGGGAACATAAACAGATTAGGGATGAGCCCACTCTCCCGTTGAACAGGTGCTAAAGTCATAGATACTGGGCCAGAAGGCGCACCGGAAACCACAGTATCACGCAACTCGCTTTTTTTTTTTATGGAGAGTACACCGTCAAATAAATCTTGTACTGGTGCTCGCCCTGTGGAGCTCCACCAGGCAGGTGCAGTGCCGGGCTCTGAGCCTCGACAGAGCCCACCCTCAGCTACTGGAGGACCCTCTAGACCGTCTTGTGGAGTCAGCAGACGGCGGAGGAGAACTACTGACCAAAACAAAACAGAAAAAGAGAAAACCCAGAGTGCCACTTGTCATGATGCACTGGAATGCAGAGGGAGTGAACAGCAAGCAGGCTGGATACAGCAAAAAGACAGAGCTGGAAAACATCTTGTATGAGAAGCAAGTCAGTGTTTGCTGTATCCAAGAGACTCACTTGAAAGCAGATCAAACCTTTAAAATAAGGGGATATCAATGCTTCAGATCCGACAGAAAAGATAGACGAAAAGGAGGAGTACTTACTCTTGTAAGGAATAACATTCCTGCACACGAAAGGAAAACCTTCATGGATGGAGCAGAATATCAGCTGTTGCAGATAAAGGTAGACAAGATGGAAATAGAACTCCTGAACTATTACTGTCCGAACAACAAACCCCTGAGTCTCAGCTCTATACAGGTACCAGCCACCAACTTTATAGCAGTTGGAGACTTTAATAGCCACTCCCAGAGCTGGGGCTATAACCATCTGGATCACAGAGGTGAAGAGGTTGAAACTTGGCAAGATGATCACTCCCTAATCCTAGTCAATAATGCCACAGATACTCCTACCTTCTACTCCAGAGGATGGCACACAACTTCAACACCAGATCTTGCCTTCTCCACACCAGATATAGCTGGATCTATTAGTAGAGAAGTAGGAGACCAACTAGGGGGAAGCGACCATCGCCCAATCTTTCTTACTGTCCAGAGTGCAACTCTCAGTACAGGCCCAGCCATTACAAGATGGAAACTACAAAAAAGCCAACTGGGGTTTATTCAGGCATCAGGTGAACACGCTGCTGTCTACCCTCAAGGTACAGAACAGAGACATTAATGAAGTGGTAAAAGACTTCAACAGATGCATACTACAAGCTGCAAAAGAAACCATTCCCAAAGGATGCCGGCGTAACTACATACCATACTGGTCCAGCACACTCCAAGAACGTCAGGAAGCTATGGACAGGGCTAGAAAGGACGCAGAGTCTCAGCCTTCACTTGAAACTCACAACAAATGGAAAAAGGCTGTAGCAGAGTTTCAGAGAACAAAGCTAGAAGAAAAACGGAAAAGCTGGAGAACTAAAACGGCATCGCTGAACCTTGAGAAAGACGGCAGGAAACTTTGGAGATTAGTCAAGTCTCTAAATGAAGAGCGTTCCTCACCTAGGCAGACTATCACATTGGATGAAGGTGGCAAACTTTTCAGAGGAAAACAAGCTGCAGACTTGTTTGCTAGAAGATACAGTTCAGAAAGCAACTTACCCATTAACATAGATCATCGGAGAGAGATAAGAAAAGAAATACTGGCAACCATGGGACAGACAGATACTCCTGCCCCAATGAGGGAACCCATCACACTAGGAGAACTACAGAAGGCTATTTCCAAGCTTAAGTTTCAAAAGTCACCCGGCCCAGACAAAATCAGCAACGAAATGCTAGTAAATCTGAGCTCAGCAGCAAAGACAAAACTGCTTGAGATATTCAACCACAGCTGGTTGAAAGGAACGGTACCCCAAGTATGGAGAGAAGCCATCACAATACCCATACTAAAGAAAGGGAAATGTAAGACCGAGGCTGCAAGTTACCGGCCAATCAGTCTCACAAGCTGTGTTGGGAAGACTATGGAGCGAATAGTCAACCACAGATTGAAATGGTATTTAGAGTCTGAGCAGTGTCGCAAAATTGGTTTCAAGTCATTGCAAATGAGTTCAGTTAGATTTATAAACCCATCTACGATCGAGTGACCGCTTTCAAAATGGCGGCGTATCAGCGAAATGTGTATCGGACAGAGGAAATCGCCAACGATAAAATAAAACGAAGGGAATCCGTATGAAAAGGATTTTACATTTCAGTACAGGGAAGGATGGTGTATAACTGCATATAAGATGGAACGGTAGGAAGTTCTCATTTACGGAGATATATGCGTATTTTGGCTGCCCACAGTTACGCAAAAAGCATGTAAACTCACTTCTGTTCTAAATATTAAAATCAACAAATAACAGTTTGGGAATTTACATGGATAGGAAGATAGAGTTTTATCAGCTGAATAAAACTAGATAAGATGGAACAATATGGATATTATATATGCTGAGAATGAGAAAGGCAAAATTTCAGTCGACGCACAGATCGGCTGAAATCACGGTTCGGGAAGGATTTTTTCAGGTTAGGTTTAAGCTGTGACGTCGGTACTCTCCGATACGTCCGCGCTATACGTATTTAAAGCGGATCGGTAAACTGAGAGAGATACACAACGCAAGAGGTTGAGACAAGACTGAGGGCAGATAACGCCACGACTCTAAATCCATCTGAAGTGTGAGCGGATCGCCAGAAAATTTCAGTCTAAGTGTCTGGAGTCTGAGGGTAAGCGAATTTACGATAGCTATCCTGTATAATAATTTCTTTTATTTTGTATTACAGGTTCATTTAGAATTCACAAAATATGCCTGTATAATATTCATTGATATAACGTATTATTATTTTAATATGATTTATTCATGTGCTTAGTGGAAGATGGTTGCTTGTACAAAAACGTATCAAAACTAGCCCCACAGCCAAATAGAAAATATTTATTATATTTAATGCTGTATCTCGTCGATATTAAATGCATTATCGCTTACGAAGATAAGGGCAGTCCCATGACCAGAGATTGTCATAGGGAAATGAAGTGTTAGAAACTTCATCATGGAAGATCCCAGTTACGAGGCTAAGGTGACTAGTCCCCTTCCTCGCTGCCTTTGCCTTCCCTAGTTCGAGCGCACAACTTTGTACCAATTTACAGCTGGTAAACTGGAGTGTTCTACAGCCAGTTTCAGTAGAAAGCAACCTGAGCACGTGGTCACTCACTCTATTTATTTTATGTATTAATTTTGGGTAGTTGCTAAGATAGCATCAGATTTGAATTTGTACTTGATATGATTTGGAAGGATCAAGTTATAGAATATGAAGGGATGTATAGGAGCGGATTAAACCAGATGATGTTTATTACTGATATGTTAATATTAATTCTGTATCATTGAAATGATGTTACTTGCTATGACTGTATAACTTTGACACCTGATGACTGACTTGTCTGACTTACGTGCTAGTCAGTTACACTTAATTGAAATGTTATTAATGCTATATCACTGAAATGATGTCCTTACTTACTATGATTGTATAACGGTGACATCTGATGACTGACTGGTCTGACATCTGTGCTAGTCAGCTACAAGTCTAGCCAGATACTAGCCAAGGCTGATATGTTGCAGGTTCCATGAAATAACTCAAACCAGACTGTCCAGTATCAGAAGCCGGTGCAGTTCCTCCGAGGCAATCCCACAAAAGTGCAGGACCCCAAAGAGTGAACTTCAACTGATCATTGGCATCCCTACTGTTGGGCCTACCAAGTCTGATATCAGCAAAGGACAGTTTCAGCAGTATCAAGTTGGAAAGATAAGTGTCCTGTTTGACACTGACCACCTATACATGTGAAACAGCCAATAGTTGAAAACAATAAGTAACCATACATAAACTCAGTCAACTGATGACAGTTATCCTTAAATTCAAAGGACTAATAACAGTGATTTCAGTAACTTTATTATTTAAGATCTTGAAGTCTAAACAGAAAATAATAGTAATTGTGTGAATATTTTTATATATATATGTGTATACTCTTTTCCAACTAGTAGAAATAGAATATTAGTGTAATTATTAAACTATTTTAACTGTACCTGAGGATTTATTCACTTTTTCCATTTTGTGGGTTCAGTGAATGTACATTTTACTTATCCCCTAGCATATAAGTAATCATAAGATAGTCACAGGGAGGAGACACCTTAAATCCTGGTACTACTTCTTACCAACTGGGCCAGGGTTTTCACAGTCTGACTATTGTTATGATAACAATACACCAGTGCTTATTTCTAAGACTGGGGTATTACTTGTAAGGTCAGAACTCTTTACTGGCATACTCTTACATAATAAATAAATTTAAATAACCTCCCGCTACAAGCAGATCCTGGTGCCGGAACAAGCTGGATTTAGAGAATGCTACAGTATAGAAGACCAAGTTACTTACTTGTCTCAAGCAATAGAAGATGCCTTCCAGGAGAAGAAAAAGGTCCTAACGATCTGGGTCGACTTCAAGCAGGCCTTTGACAAGGTGTGGAAAGATGGCCTCATTGCAAAACTTAGGAGAAGTGGAATCCAAGGCAACATGATGAAATGGATCCAGTCATACTTGCATAAAACAGGAGAACTAGAGTCACTCTTGACGGTCTGCAGAGCAGAAAAGTGTTGCTCCATCAGGGGGTACCTCAAGGAGGAGTAATTTCCCCAACACTCTTCCTTGTTTACATCAATGACCTGGTGAAAGATCTAGCTGCTGACTCACATCTACAGTCTTTGGACAAGGTGCAAAATCAAGCTCTCAGGCTCATTACAGGAGCCATGAAAACTACACCAATAACAGAGATGCAGAAGGTTGCTGGATTACAGACATTGTCCCATAGAAGAGACACAAAAACCATGATACAGATGGAAAAGTACAACAGTATGCCAATGCACCCAATGAAGGCAAGACTAGATGATCTGGCATTGGGACGTCTAAAGCGTAGCAGCTTTGTGCATCGGGGAAAAAGACTTATAAGACAGCATCACGAAGACCTATCCATGAAGATAACACCACTGAAGCCCACCCTATACCCTGTACCATGGGAGCAGGCCAGCAGTGCCCTCCAAATTAATACATCAGTCAGTGGTCTCACAAGTGGATATGAGTATAATGATCTGCAAAAACGAACTGCTACATTGAGTATGATCCAAGAAAGCTATCCCGATCAATCATGGATACATGCCTATACAGATGGATCAGCAACTAATGCTGTTAGGAATGGAGGTGCCGGTATCTTTATCTCATATCCTGACAACCACTATGAGACTAGGCACATTCCCACTGGTAAATTCTGTTCCAACTATACAGCTGAGGTTCAAGCTCTAGAGCAAGCTGCAAATATGATTTATAACACCAACTCTGACTGCCACCAGGTAGTCATCCTCACAGATGCACTGTCTGTCCTGCAAGCTCTCAAGGGTGGTAAACTCCCGCATCTGAGAAATGAACTAAACAAGGTAGCTGCCAAAAAGAGAACCATACTTCAGTGGGTACCATCTCATTGTGGTGTACCCGGAAATGAAAAGGCAGATAAACTTGCAAAAAAGGGAGGAGAATGTGAACAAGAAGATAATGAAGTCACATACTTTGAGAAAAAGAGAGCTATCCAGACTATCAGAAGAGAACAGAACCAACCCAAAGACGACTATCACACTCTCGACCGGCAGGGACAGATAACTATTTTTCAACTCAGGACAGGGCATAACAAACTGAATAAACACATGCACAAACTACGATTGTCTGCTTCACCACTGTGCACATGTGGATTAAACGAACAAACTGCTGAGCATGTTCTACAGGACTGTCCTCTGTATGACCAGTTAAGAAAGATATACTGGCCCAATGACTCAACACTAAACTCAAAGCTATATGGAGTTAAAGAGGAACTTCAAACAACAGTCGAATTCATCATGAGAACTCGTATGACGGTGTAATCATCAAAGATGCGATCGCAAGAAGAAGAAGAAGAAGTAATATAATGAAATTTTGAAGTATATCTATTTTTGTTCAAAGCAGTTAATAGCTCCAATTATTATTGAATGAATTCAAGCTGTAAGATCAGTTTTTATTGCATGATCACTAAAAATATACTTCATGTAGTAAATTTACCAAATTTTTGCGGCACACCGCTTGAGAAACATAGCTCTAAACCTTACCCTTATTCTAACAACGTGGGTGACTTAATTTTTCGCAAGATCTTTAGACATTTGAGCGAAATCATAATATATGTCCCATTAATGTTCATTTCAACTGTATCCTAATCATAACCTATCAGGGGCTGAACAAGATTTTGTCCCCCCAATAATTAAAAAAAAAATGTGCGTGAACACTGAGGAAAGAGAGTGCATGCAAATCACATTAATTTAAATAATCCTTTAGGGAGCCGCACTAGTGTAATGGTTACCACACTGCGCTGGCAATCGGGAGATCCCAGGTTCAAGCCCAGGCACGATATTTGAAGAAGTGTCGTCGACCGGGACTTGGACTGGAATAATTCGAGCCCCGGCGAAGACATTTGAAGCAGTGTCATCGACCAGAGACTGGAATAACCTGAATGGCTCCTGAGCCGACCCAGTTCTAATGGGTACCTCCGAAGACGGCGAGTATCTGCCTGAATGGTGAGAGGACACCTGTCAGCGTACAGGGAAAAGGGATACTCATGTAAAATCATGTAAAATATTAAGCTGGTAAAGTTAATTAAATCGTTCCTGTCAGACAGACAACAAATAGTCTCTTACAATAATTCCTTGTCGAACCCAACTGTTGTCCATACAGGTGTTCCTCAGGGCTCTATTCTCGGCCCTCTTCTATTTACCGTATACATTAATGATCTTCCTCTATATTTCAAACACTCATCATGTGACCTTTTTGCCGATGACTGTACTGTCTATACTAGTGATAAATGTTGCACCACACTAGAACAATCTTTACAAAACGATACACATAATCTTATTACGTGGAGCAACGAGAATCGCATGCAAATAAATATTAGTAAAACAAAATGTATGTTAATATCAACCAGACAAAAAACTACAAAACTTGCAGAAAACAACACTTCAGCTCTTCATTGGAACATCACTAATTGAAAACGTAAATGAACACAGAACTCTAGGTATCACTGTTGACCAACACCTAAGTTGGAACTCACATGTACATGCACTCACAAAACAAACAGCACAAAAAGTTTACCAATTAGCCAAAATTAAACATTTCCTGGATGAAGAGGCAAGGAAAATGTTCTACATATCTCATATACAAACGCATCTAGACTATTGTTCCACAATCTGGGATGGTTGTTCTGTCTCCAACACAAGAAGGCTCCACTCGCTTCAAAAACGTGCAATGCGCCTTGTTGCTGATAAACACCAATCACATTGTATAGATTTATATAATTATCTTCAAATATTACCCCTCAGGAAGCGCTTCCTCTTTAACAAAGGGAAATTTATTCACAAAATCCTGTCACAGAATGCTCCAAAGTATCTTTGGCCGCTATTAAAATACAATGACAGACGTAGTCAGCGCTTAAATAAATTACAGGTACCCAAGCCCAGGCTTGACCTATTTAAAACTAGTTTGGCTTACTCAGCTGCTCATCTTTGGAACAATCTTCCCAATGACCTGAAAAACACGCACAGTCCTTACTCATACAATCGTATACTATTCAAATACTTTATGAGTGCTGATTATATGCCACCCTAACTGATTGTGTTGTACTTTTATCTAATATACTGTATGGAGGCTCTGATGATCTAGTTTTCATTACAATATACTTATTCTTAATATTATATTCTTAATAACTTATATTCTTAATTTTATGATCAGGTACTGTTAATGTATGCTGTTATACTTCCTTGTAATGTTGCACTGTCCTTAAATTAATACTTTCAGTACGCTGGAGAATGTTGAGTAACAGTAATAAAAGATGAGCAAGTGGATGGAAGAATGCAAGAGGGGACTGTGTCCGATTTTCAACCCTTGACAAATTAATTGCTTTCGTATATGTCTATCTAACTATCTACCTAGTCTGATTCTGGTCTTGAGTTTGGGACGCAAAGGAAATGGAAAGGAAAATGGAAAGTAACTGTCTACCCACCTCATCTTGATGAACCTAAAAAAAAAAAAAAAAAAAAAAAAAAAAGTCCCTGAGTCATTCAGTTGAACACCGTATGAACATTTTACAAGTTCTCATAACATACCTCTAAATATGTCTCAAATCACTAATTTACAGTACGAAGAATTCGATTCTTTTTTTTTATTTTTTTTAATTTATTTATTTTTTATTTATTTATTTATTTTTCAAATTCATTATTACTATTATTTTTTTCTTATTATTATTTTATTTTATTTTAAAAACACTTTAATTATGATGATTATTGCAAATGTAATATTACTTTTATAATGATAAATGCCTTAATAATGCTTAAAGTAAATGTGAGGATGAAAGGATATTAGTATACATGATGAGAGAGAGAGGAAGGGCAGAATGTCAGACGGGCCTGCGTGCCCAATTCTTAACCCTTTGAAAATAAAGTTCGTTCGTTCGTTCAGTCTCAGGTTAGACATACTAACCGGAGATTTCGCCCCGAGTAATAGCGGGCATACGATTAAAAACAAAAAAATATAGTCCTTTAACTGCACTTAGCATTCCATTGTAGGATTTTGACACTGTATTACCTGCTCCCTCAGACATGTCGTATAAAGCAACAAATATTTTTCTTCTTCTTCGTACACTCTCAGACGTCCACTTGAATGTTTTCAAAGAAAGCAGTAGTCAGTCTGAGGCTATCTGAATCTTTGTAGAGCTTTTCCACGCATGGTGCTGGTGTCGGCCATATGCGTTTTCTCTTTTGAATCGTTGACATAGTTTGTGGAGCACTATTTGAGTTCATCCAGGTCTGTATTATTTTGGCTTTTCAAAGCTGCAATTACTGACCGTGCATTGGTAAAGAAAGCAACTTGTCTCTCTGTGCTTTCCTCTGTCCTTATAGCCTCTGCTGCAGTTTTCAAGGCCTCTGCCTCTGCTCTGAAGTTACTTGAGAATTGTCCTGTTGTAAGTGACATCTTGTTTTGTGCACCAGTGCTTAAGGTCAGAAAGACACCTCCACCTCCATTTTCTGTTGCATTTGTTGCTGATCCATCTGTGTATGCATGGGTCCAGGTGTTGCGTGTGTAATGTTTCTCTATGTATTTTGTCATTATGGATTCTCTCTCTGTTGCAGTCTGGCTCTTTTTTCTTTCAATTTCAGGAATGTTTGCTGTACGTGCTGGGTGAGACTTATCTAACATAACTCTGTTCATGTAATTTAGTCTTAACTCCTTTCACCGTAATTCTAAGGGTAGAATTCCTAAAGACACCTCTATAGCTCCCATTGATGTTGATCTGATTGCACCTGCTATTGTACATAAAGCCTGATGCTGAATTCTGTCTAATTTAATTTTGCTACTGTGTGCAGCAGTCGGCGTCTGTGGCCTAATGGATATGAACGCAGTTTCATAATCCAGATATACCAGGTTCGAAACCTGTTGCAGGCGGTTTGGTAGCAGATCGCTTTGTGTGAAAATTTTAACAATGGTATGAGTGCTGTACCGTTCAGAAAGCAATGGCAAACTACTGAATGAAAAAAGTGCCTAGAAAAATCACAAACAGCCAATAAAAGCTGGGGTTGATTGCCACGTCCTGTAAAGGATAAGCAACTAACTTTAACTGTGTGCAGCAGAGTCATATATTATACTTCCATAATATATTTTTCCTCTAATAAAAGATTTATAAAAAGTGAGCATTGTCTTAGTGCTTGCACACCATCCATTACCTTTCAAATATCTTAATAAGTTAGTCAATCCTCTGCAAGACTCCACTAGTTTATCTATGTGTTTATTCCAGTTCAGCTGTTGGCCCAATATCATTCCTAGATATCGAGTGGTTTGCACTGTATTAATGTTTTGCCCTTGGATATTTATGTCTATAATTTTATTTTTTTCCAACCCTACCTTTACTGAAAATCATTCCCAATGTTTTATTTGTATTCAGCTGAAAACCCCATTTTGTCAACCATTTACATACTTTATTTATTTGCTTCTGTAGATCCTTATATAATTTTGGCAGATCTTTCCCAGTCCTCCATATAGCAACATCATCTGCAAACTGTGACAATTTATTTGTTATATAATTAAATTCCTCACCTAAATCATTTACCATTATTGTAAAAATTGAAGGAGATATTACTGATCCTTGGGGTATTCCATTTTGTTGTTCATACAGTTCTGATCTATCATTGTTTACCTGAACAGTGAAATATCTATCTTGCAGAAAATTCTCTAAATAATTATATATTTTACCGGCTACTCCTATCTTCTTCATTTTAAAGAGAGCACCCTCTCTCCAGCATTCATCATAAGCCCTAGCTATATCTAAAAATACTACCAGTTTTTTCTTTCTTTTGAAATCCTGCTTTTACTTCATGTTCCAATTTAATTATCTGATCCATAGTGCATCTTTTCTTCCTAAATCCTGACTGAGTTTGATTACATAAATTATTCTTTTCCAAATAAAACTTTAATCTTTTATTTACTATGGTTTCTAATATTTTACCTAGATGGGAAGTTAAAGAAATTGGTCTGTATGAACTGGCATCATGGGCATCTTTTTCTGGTTTTAGTATTGGAATAATTACTGCTGTTTTCCATGTTTTGGGAATTTTTCCTGTATTCCAAACTTTGTTAAAAAGGGATGTTATAATTTCTATGGTACTTTTTTGTATGTGTTTCAAGATTTCATAGCTCAAGATGTCATGCCCTGCTGATGTATTTGTTTTGCACACACACACAGCACGTACAACTTTTACCAGATGCCAACTAACAACTCAGGCCAATCCACTGCCAATTTTACGGCTCGCCAGTTTAACTGGCGCGCGACGGTAACGATAGCTAAACTAGCGCGTAAAAACGCGGTTTTAGCTCCCGTATATTAAGAGTTAATTACATCAATTAATAACAGTGTCGAATACAAACCAGTGATTCCACCCTGGGAGATCAAGAATCCAGACACAGACTACCACCTAGCAGAAATACTTAAGAAAACAAATAATATAGAAAATATTAAAAACACAGCCAATAAATATATACAAGAAATATCAAAAGACAGCATTCCTGTGTACACAGATGGATCCAAGGGAGAGGATGGCAAATTGGGGATAGGAATATATATTCCAATATGGGAAATGGCAAAAGGATATAGCATCACAGAAAATACATCCATTTTCACTGCAGAGATGGTGGCAATACTAACAACACTAGAAATATTCTCTAATAACCCTCCCAAAAAACTAACAGTTTTAACTGACTCTCTTTCAACAATTAAAGCACTTAGAAACTTACGAGAATGTAGTAGACCTGATATAGCAGAGGAGATATTTCTGGCTACTACATACTTATATTCCACTGGATGTCCAGTCTTAATTGCTTGGATACCTTCACATGTTGGCATAGAAGGAAATGAAAAGGCAGATAAAGAAGCCAAGAAAGGTAGATCTGATAAAAATCTAATAAATGTAGGGATGAGTAAATCAGAGATTAAGAGCTTAATTAAAGATTTAATAACAGATGAATGGAAAGCAGAGTGGGATAAGAATCTGAAAGGAAGACATGCATATAAGATGTTCAAGGCTCCAACAAGAAAATGTCAGATATCTAGGGAATTGAAAATTCCCAGTAATAAGAAACTTCTCAGACTACAGCTGGGAAAAGGCTATTTCAGAATAGAAGAACCTTACCGTGCAGGATGTCTTCAAGACAATAATATAGAACATTTCTTATTAAAATGTAACAGGTATGAACAAATGAGAATACCAATATTAGATTATTTGCAAGCATCCAACTTACCTATAAATATAGAAGAGTTTTTAAGAATAGATGGACCTAGGGAACTGCATAATATAGTCAAAACAATATTTAACACGAACAAATGTTAATGTCTAGTGGCTGGGAATGTGAAGGTCTGATGCTGTTCTTACAATGCATATGACTTTTAACAGATGAAAGTCAATTAAATATCTGTTAAAGTCAGTTATATAACTGGAACCACCAGGCCTTTACACCCCACCAGTTTATTATTCTTGTTTAGAGTTTCTTCTTGATTTTTTGTTGTTGTTTATTTATTTGACATATAAGCATAGCCTAATTGTGATTGTTCCTATTTACAATGATTTGACAAATGTGATGCCACTTTCTCATATCGGCAGTTGTTTAGCCTAGGCCTATATTATTTGGAATTGAAAACAATATATAGGCCTATCCTAATTATAACCCATTAGAGGTTAAACGGGATATTTTTCTTCATTAATTTAAAAAAATAAATAAATAAAAAAGGAATGTTTGCTATCATTTCAGGGAAACGATGTTGTTTCCAAACTGGAAGCTTGTGTGCAGTGTAGATGGGTTTAGTAGGCATAGTTGATATTGCATTTATGGAAACTGCTCCCATATGTGGTTTGGTTGGTTTTACAAAGTTGCTTCGTTTGAGTCTAAGAGCATTCATTCTATGGCACTAATATGAAGTGGAAGAAGCTGGGAACCTCATCATGATAAACCAACTGCAACAGAAAACCCCGCTGCAAGAGCATATCAATTCTTGGTGCATGCTTGCTATATGGGGACCAGCTGGAGTGGTGGTTCCATTCCATAAGGCGTGAAAACGTAAATGCTGATAGGCTATGGATTTTCCCCTAAAAGCCATTTTTACACATTGTCATCTAGCTATTTTGACTTTGTTTTTTGTTTGAGTTGATAAATACTACTTTCTGAACAGTGCGCACCATCCTAGGCATCGGCTGATTAGAAAAAGGTAGGCCTAAGGGTCTATTTGAAATAATTTTCTGAGTTGACAACAATACATGCTGCAGGTAACTTACCTTGCATGTGATGCGTATAGGCCTACATCCTGAAATTTAGAATAATAGGAATGAGGGTTTGCATTCAGTAAAGAGCACGAGTAGCCTGCCAAACGTATATTTTGTTTGGAACAATACAACTGACGAAACAGGCACACTTGTTTCATGGAAGCTGCCATGTCTCTAAAAATATAACACCGTTAGCCTATTCCTTATTTCCTTGCCGGCAATGTAGAGTTACAGAGGTTTTATTGCTCGCTAGCAGATCACAGAGAGAAGTGATGTTTTTGGGATAATAGTATTTTTAAGACTACTGCCCTTTAGCAGCATTTCTCAAACCCATATCAGCTAGCAATTTTAAAAGAGAATAACTTTATATTAAAGCGTTTTCGAAACTTTCGAATTTTAAATTTTCATGACTTTGCATGTTATCAAAATATAAACATTGACTGGCCTCGTGGAAATACTGGACAATTTGTAATCACAATATATTGTACCTTTTGTTTCGGTCGGTCAGTCATAAAGTTGATCTTTAGTACGTTTTAAGACGAATTAAAGTATAAGGTCGTGCACTGACGTCAAAAGGTTTGTTTAAAATACGATCAAAATAGAATCTTACGTTTCTCGTTAAATATTTGCCCAAGTTTTGTTCCATTCAAATTTACAAGTCATTCATTGGATTTCGTCTGTTTACGTGGACTGTTTAGTCGTGCTGCTAGTGATAAACACTCACACGTAACTTTCATTCAGAACACGTTAACACAACAGCAGTAGTAGACAGTAAGTAGAAGGATATCAGTTTGCCAGATGATTTTTTGGTGTGTTTCTGTCGAACATCACTTCTTGTTAATCAGTTTTGACATTGAGAGAATCACATACGATCGCTGAAGATATAAAAACAACGCGAACTCTCAGATTAATGTTAGATACTTCATATAGCCTACGTCCAGTAAAAATGTTAGAAACAAGCTAAAACATGACATAGCCTATCTGTTTGAAAGATATAAAACACTAAAAAATGATTGAAATGATGAACAATGGGACGTCTGCTTGATACGGTCTTAAAAAGAATTCAGAGACGCAGTAATAAGGGGTAAGGGCTACGTTTAGGAATCCTGACCCAAATGATGTGAGCGACTTATTTGGATGACATAAACACAGCCGCACAGTATATAGCTACAAACAACATTTTAATGTAGACTTTCAAAGAAATCAAGAGACAAATTTCTGGTCACAATATCTAGCAAATACCATTTGCCAAGATGAAAGATGTAGAAAATACAGATGACCATGTGCAACAGAAAACAAATGTATGGGATGAGACATATGGAGAAGTAGACCTACTGGGGAAAAAAAAGAGAACACCAGTGCAAAGCATGGATAGCAACATAACCCATCAATAAGATGATGGAAGGAAAAAAAAATAAGAAGGCAGATTTTAACAGAAGTGAATCTCTCGAAGTTCTAGAGCCAAGGTTTATGAACAAAGGCCTATATAGAAACAATAAAAGTAAGAAAAACCATCAGAAGAAACATGAGGAAAGACTTTGATGCACTGGCAAAAGAGACAGTGCAAACAGTAGTGAAAAAAATTGCTACAGAATCCCTGCTGCAATAGCACATGAATGCATTGGTGCACTGAGACCTGCTGCAGAGATGGCTTTATCAGAAGCAAAAGGAGAACGGAATGAATGAAGAGACAACCTATCTTTAGTTTGTTGAATAGATGGTATCCCAATCTGTTGTGGCCAGTGTGGAGTCTGAAGATACAGCCTTAGAAGTAAATAAACCTTATGTATGCAAGGGTTAAAAACAGTTAAAGACGTTAAAAAAAAAACTGCCAAAATATACCATTTACTACACCACTCTGTAGTTCTGTCCTAGTGTCTCACTGTTTTGTGTGTGTTCATTAAGCTCACCATCTTTTCTTTTCTTCCTTGTGCATGTCGTCTTTCTTCTTCTTTGATCCTTAACCTCCGACTGTCTAAGAAGTCAGTGGCCATCACGCCTGGTGGCATCTTGTAGGGCAGCAACAAACTGTTTCCACTTTGCTCTGTCGGCGGCCATCCTTTGTGCAGGGCCCCAGCTCTGGTTCATTCTTTGCATCTCGGCCTCCACAGTTCTCCTCCATGTTGGTTTTGGTCGACCTCTCTTTCACTTTCCTTCAGGGTTCCATAGCATGGCTGTTCTTATGATGGCATCATGGTCTTCTGAGGACCTGGCCAACTCAACTCCAGCATCTGCCAGCTATTATGGCATGCATATCCTCTTAGTTGCTCCTAGTAAGCAGTTCTTGATTGGACACTCACCATTGTCAGCTTTGCTAAAGATTAATCCTCTTGCTCTATATCCACTGCTTTATCGCCCATAATTTCACATATGTTGCTTGGCAGGCTCCAAGTTCTTTGTACCAATCTCCTGCCATTCACTTTTTATGATCATTCTTAACTGTTGGTTCATACTTGGTTTTGTTTAGTGTAGTGTTTGTTCTTGTTTTTTATCATCCTTCTTCATATTTTCCCTTTAGCTTCTTATGAAACATAAGCCACTGCAGCTGCTTCCCATTCAGGAAACCTACATCAAAGCACTTTTTGCAGTTGTGTTTCTGCAGCAAATCTTTTTTTACATAATGAGGTTGCTGGCCCCATTCACAACCTCATATTAGTCACCTCTCAGAGCATGCATAAGGGAGTAGTTGGCATATTCTTTGTCACCTCATATCTTTGGAAAATATACGGCAAATTTTCTTGCATACTGTAACTATAATTCAGACTGTCTATTTAAGTATCCTTGTGTCTCTCTTCCTGACACTGTAACTTATCTTTGACATGAATGTACTCCAACTACATGGCTTTTATCCCTTTATGTGTCTATCATTTCTTTATGAATTACTTACTTACTTAGTTGTTCCTCTTCTGCCATGTGGTGTAGAGGTTTGGAAGAGATCGCCATACAGTTATTGGCTGTCTTCCTGGCCTGGTTCCATTCTAGTCCTCAGTCCTTCAAAGATTGTCTAATGTTGTCCCCCCAGCGAACTCTGGGTCGTCCTGGAGGTCTGGATCACTAGTTCTTAGTTTTCCATGCTTATCATGGTAGCCGATCTTCTCCCATTCTGCAGACATGGCCAAACCATCTTAGTTGGGACTGTTCTACTTGGGTCTGCAGGGGTTGGGATTTTAAGCCTTGATGTATCGTCTGGTTGCGGAGCATGTCTCTACTTGTTACTTCAGCCACCTTTATGTGTGGTACCTGAAAATAGTTAGGGTAAGTCTTACTAGCCCCATGTAGCTGGGGTCTCTGAAGAGGCAAAGAATGAGTAGCACTACTGCATCTTCAGGCATGATGTACAGTCACTAATATGAGTGTGTGTGTGTGTGTGTGGGGCTGGCAACCTCACCATGTAAATAAATTGGCACAGAAACACCCACTATAAGATCATGTGACTGCTTGCTGCACGCTACCTGCTGGACCAGCTACAGTGGTGGTTCCATGCTCCATAAGGAGCGCAAAGGAAAATGAAATTTTACTAGGGCAAAGGACAAATAAATGGTCTGTTAAGGTGACAAGGTCGTCATCGGGGACAAACCAATAAAAAAACAATAGAGAAAAGAAAGTGAGAGCTCCTGTAAATGCATACACATTTTGTTTTCATAAAATGATATGAGCTGTGAATTTTTTGGTCTCATATTTGTATCTCAGATGGAGAATATCAGTCAAGATCTTCTTATCAAGCAGCTGAGAGATCGTTTAAATGCAGATAAAATCAAGCTATGGCTGCCTCCTTATACAAAAGAAAATAAAGAGAAAGGATTGGTGCCGGAGGTAAGATCTTTGTACAACTATTTTGTTATTTCCTGCTCTTAGAATACATAATGTCCACATTATGAACATGTTTTTGAGGTTATTTAGTCAGTGTGTCAGGTTTGAAATACCTCACATAATGCTGGCTATATCAGTATAGAGATGCTGAATGTCAATCTAAGTAGTCTTGTTTTTCATACTCAAAACATCTTGTGTCAATCAATCAATATCCTTTAGCCCCCCCAAGGAGCATAAGCCTTCAACAAGCATATGACAAGTTCTCCTGTCATGTGCCATCAGCTCTAGTTCTTTCTGCATCTTCATCATATTCACTTCTGTCTCCGGGACGCAAAGACGCAGCAATAGAGAATGCAGTCAGCGACCCATAGCTTGACTGCTTGCGTCAGGGTCAGTGAACCAGAGCTGACCAAGACCCTACTCCACCTCCAAGTGGTGGTCCTGGAAACAGGCTGCATCACTGCAGTCTGGCTGAGAGAGTAGGGATCGAAGAGGGAAGGCAAACTTGGTCCCAAAAAATGCCGTGCTGAAGTCAGATGTGCCGGCCAAAAGGCGCAAATATCGCAGCTCCACTGTAAACAAACACAACGCAACCAACGTCCTTTTCAGGACGAACGAGGAAGAAGAAAAAGAAAGACTTCTGTCTCCAGTTCTCTTCTGCAGGTGTTTTTTGGGTCTACCTCTGCCTCTCTTTCCCTTGAGGATTCCAGAACAAGGACTGCCTTGCAATGCTGTCAACATCTTGTGTGGTTTGTGTTATGAATTTTGAACTATTGATGTAACTGTCCTTGCAGTGACATTTTATTTTTCCTGTGGGTGTATACTTTCATCCATGCCCTAAAGATTTATAAAATGGTTAATGTAGTCTCTGATGTGGGATTTTGTAACCTCATCATGGAAAACAAATTCTACAGAAACTACCGCTGCAAATGCCCATGCTTCCTGCATGGGCACCAGCTGCATTGGAAAGGAAAATGATGATAAAAGGTAATCCTATACCAGATACTGCTGTAAGGGAGTGAAGTGTTAGAGACTCCACTATACTAGGTTTCAGCTTTATGAGGTAAAGTGGCAAGTTCCCTTCCTCCCTATCTTTGCCTTCCCTAACTAAGAGCAGAGTCAGGCACCCATTTACAGTTGATTAGACTGGAGCATGACGCCACCAGGTTTTAAACCCGGTAACTTTGTCTCAAGAAGCAAGCTCTCTGACAACTCTGCCAGTCAATGTTTGCTTAAAGGGCTTTCATTCATTTTCCTGTTCACTCATGGAGCATTGAGCCATCACTGTAGCTGGTCCTATTGCAGGAAGCCTGTGCCAAACCTCCTTATGTTCTTGCTGTTGTGGTTTCTGTAGCAATGTCTTTTACAGGATGAGGGTGCCAGCCTCATGTACAACCTCATGTTAGTTGCCGTGCACGACGTGGCTGAAAGAGCAGTAGGTCAATTCTTTCTTTGTCTCTGTGATAAAATTAACCGTGATACAACGTTAAAATATCTCCAAAGATAAAATGTAGGGATAAAAATAATGCGTAAGCTACTAGAAGACATGATCGCCCATGCCGCGTGTCACCACCCGCCATGGAAACTAACTTGTTAGACGCGAAGGCAGAACGTTTACCCTTGTAGATGGGATGAGAACGGAGATCAAAAAGAAAAATATGACTGAACACGTGCTTGAAACTAGCAAGGCTAAAAAGACGCAATTGGTGGGGAAAGGAAAAAAATTCACGTCCCCAAGTTGACACGAGGTAAAGAAATGGACAAAAGGGACCTTAGTTATTATACGCAACAGTCATTTCTTGGACGCTTTTGCGATACTTAGTCCCTTTATTTGAATTCAGCGGCAAACGCATTATAGAAGATGCTCGAACCTATTTCAAAAAAAACAACTAACCTTGGAAAAGTAACTTTTTCTTAATAATAATGTTAGGAATATAAAACCTAGCTGGCCTGATGGCCCATCTTGAGCAGAGAAATAATATGCTTTCATTTATACAGACGGATAGATAATAATGAAGATATTGACAAAAGACTGTGTGTTCATATCAGCGAGCGACTGCATTGAAACAAAAAAATGTCACTAATTTTCAAAAAATTGCGGCCTTGAGACTCAAGTGCTAAAATCTAGATGAATGAAAGAGAGGGGGAATTAGTGGAAAGTTGTGGCTAAAAATAACTCTAGAGGCAGATTCGTGTAGGAAATGCATGTATAAACAAGTGTGTTTTTGTAAAAAACGCAAGTAGAGACAGACGGACCAACAGACAATAATACATACTTGACTGAGGTATGACTGAATTGACTTTTGGTAGGAGGTTTGAAATTTGAAAAGGGGAAAAGGCTGTGATTGGCCACAGATAAACATATTATCGGCGCTCAGACGCGCAATTTTGCCATTCATCATAAATTGTCCAGTAGTAGACACAGTAATTCTTCAGTGGTGAAATTCCCAGAAGCTAATTGAAATATTTAGAGGGACGCCATACTAGAGCCAGCAGCTCAGCTGAGTTTTGCTAGCATATAACTGTGTTCTCTATTCATAATTCTGGTAAGACTGAAAGTATTTCTTTGTATATTTTAATATTGTTTAATGTTTCGAGTGAATTGATACTGCCATATCATAATCTATCCCTTACAACAAGTAAGGATTCGCTCTAGATCCCCAGCCCCAGTTCAGGGTCTAGAGACAAACAAAATACATAAACGCCAGCAAGGATTATGAAGGGCGGATCAAGTGTTGAGATCAGTGGAACATATCACCTATCCTATTCTATGGCAGGAAGCTAATGAACATATTTCAGAATAGGTAGTCTTGGGGAACTTATACTATGTGAAACCAACTTGGTAAGATGTGCTGTATGGTCAGAGAGATCTGACCCCGTCTATGTGGTGTTGTTGTGTAGTGTTGAGTGTAGAAGTGGCCCAGGAGGTAGAGTTCTGACCCATGACCCAATACTTTTATTTCAGAACTGTGAGTTTTTTATTTGGCACCAAAGTGGTGTCAAATGCTGTGTTGTAAAATACAAGTGAGGACCCGTGCAGTCTAATATTTTGGCAGAGCAGCCTTAGATTGCCCCCAAGCACGGAGAGGTGGGGCCACCAGATTCCAGCACCAGAACTACTCAGTCAAAGATACGTGAGCGTCTGGCCTGCTGGACATTCACCAACTTATTTTATAACTAACACCCAATTATATTCCCATCAACTAGAACATACCATGTTGGGAAATAAACTTGTATTCCTCCCAGCAGTAAATGGACAATGTTTGGTAGTCATAGACTGGGAGTGATGAAGCCACCCCAACAGCACATCCATTAATCGTTCTCCCAGATAAATTACAAATATAACCAGTAGTAATATTAACTAGTCTTGTAAAATTTTGAGTTAGTTCAGTGTGTTATAAAGTTTATTAATATTATTAGACTTATTAAATATCTGTGTGTGTGTTTGTATATACTGATACAACACCTTACATTTCAGTACCCTAGATTTTTAACGTAGCCACATTCATTAGTAAAAAAAGATATGTGTGAGGTCGTAAGTGGTAGCAAGAAGGGCCTTCTGTAAATTCACAGCTACATTTATCTCAGGAGCCTTCACAGCTGACCTCATGCATCACACTAGGTAATATCACAACCATACAGTACCATCAAATCCACTACATACTCATAAGGCACCCATCAGAACTACACAGGGGCAGATCTTTAGAGTAGTAAATTTACTGCGGTGTGGAAATGTCTAAATGTGTATTTGTAAAGTATATTTTGTGGTTTAGTTTAGAGTCTGCTGTGGAAAGTAGCCAGGTTTATAGAGATACACCACAAACCCAGGGAGTAACAAACGTATAGAATCATATGAAGATCTAATATTATTACATGTTATTAACAAAGGCAGTCATTATGTCAGACTTTCAGTCCATGCTTCGAAAGGTTCCAGTGGTTGGCATGAATGGAAAACATTCATAGAAGCTTCGAATCTGCTGGAACTGGTGTGGATTACTGTCCTGGTCATGCAGGGGTACACGGTGATGAGAGAGCTGACAGACTAGCATCATGAGAACCCACAGTGGGGACACTGGAAATGAATAAGGGAGAGATACTGAGAACAATTAATGATCGCCTGTTAGAGAATGACATATACTGAGGGAGACTGAGCACCTATGGGTTTGCCTGGAGTGCAATGATGTCGATTCTGTTCAACAATAACAATACATATTATGATTATTCTTCTTCTTTTCTCTTTATGGTACCCCTACTGTTCCTGGTCCACTTACAGGAACCGTGCATTAAAACTTTCATGTGGTCTTTCAATAGCAATTTTTTTTAACATTTTGAGGTTGTTAGTCTTATTCACAACCTCAAATTAGTTGCTACTTATGACATTCTTGAGGAGTGCTAAGTTATTTTTTATTCATAGAGGAGGAGTTAAATGTTTGAGATCCTCACATGCACGTCTAGTATTTTGTAGACGCACAATTGACCGCATCTAGGATAATTGTATGTTATATTATTTGTGTACGACCGTGCACCATTATTTAACGGGTATGTCACGGTGATTAGTTGCTATCCGGGCAACGTACATGAGGGCAGATCCAGATATCCTCCGTCTTGTATAGACGTGAATTTTTCGTGTGCTTGTCCTTAGTCTAGGAAAGACACGGTTATAAAGAAATTATAATCATCTGAAAGATGAAGATGATATTCTTGATGAGCAATACCAAGAATCGTTTTATTTCAAATACAAGGTATTTAGCCAGAAACGGCTCGTTTTAAGTATCTCGCCTCCGATACTTAGTCTCCTGTAAACATTATGGCAGAGCTTTAACTTGACCAGATAGGTCAAGTTGCTAGTGTGTCCCACTAACGCTAGGAGCTGATTGAAGCGTAAAGGAATATAGATAACTACGTAAAGAATATTAACATGGTCACTTTGTCAGAACCAAGTATACTACCAATCCGTTAACCTTCATGTGGTAGCGGTTAGTGCAGTCAATCAACATCCATGTTGATTGTTATTGACTATGTACTTTTTCTGCCATGAATATAATGATGATGATCGTCTACATTACTGATGTCAAAGTTTATCTACAATAAATCTTGTTTTGTCACCAACTGTTCACTATGAGTCCAGCATCTATTTATCGCCAGTTTGGTCATACTGTCTTGACCCATTAAACATTGTTACCAAGCTCCATTGTCATCACCATAAGCCAAAGTAACGGCCCACATCATATTCGCGTTATCAAGAAATATGTCGGCCACATGTGGTAAGCCCAACAGCCCTGACAACATCATTGTCAATTCAGAAACGAAAAACCACCGGTAACAAGGAGGCAGTGGGCCCATTCTTTCTTTGTCTCTTTGGAGACACTCAGGAACTACATGGGGCAAATTAATATTGTATGAACTCTTAATTAGATGACATAGTAATTAGGACAAATAAATTCCAAATAAATGCCTCTAAAACTAAAGCTATGAACTTTTCTAACGAGACCTTTGATATCATCTTGAACGGGGAAAAACTACAGAAAGTTGAAAGTTTCAGTCTTAGAAAACTCATGAACATCAGTTGGAAAGAATTCAAGACTAATCGACAAATAAGAGAAGACTCTAGGCAGAAATATGTCTCCGACTATATAAGGAAAAGACGATGGTCATATATCGGTCATGTCCTACGAATGCAAAACAACAGAATACCACTACAGGCGCTCACTTGGGTTCCTGAGGGTAAGCGGAAAAAAGGAAGACCAAAAGAAACACTCAGAAGAACAATAATAAGAGAAGGAAGAACGTTGGGCCTAAATAATGTGCAAGAGCTAAGAGGAGTGGCGTCACAACGAACAACCTGGAGAGCACTGGTTTCTGCCTTATGCGCCGTGTTTGGCGCTTAAAGAATTTATTATTATTATTATTATTATTAATTAGGACAATGAATCTATAAGTGTAAGGTGAAAAAGGTAAAGGATCCCATTACACGCCCATTGAGGCATATTGGGAATATGGTGTTAGTCCCATATTTTCTTGACCATCAGCACACTAGGGGTGTGGACAGTTAAAATGCCCTTCTCCTCACAGATTTCTACGCTTGTCTTCTGCACACTTCCGGTTTTTTTTTTAAAATAGGGTCATTTGAAATCACCATCCATCCACAAGCTTTTGATGCTTTGATATATTGAAGATTAATGTGTTCTAACCAGCGAAGTGAAAACAGTAGGTTAATTATTACTTAGCACTGCCCAAAGTTTGATTTTCAGAATATTGTTGAACCAGATATATGAGTATTGCACAACTGATGGAACGGCTGTGGCAGGAATGGAAAACATCAATAGAATCCTCAAGTCTTCAAGAACTGGTGTGGATCTACTGTCCTGGTCATGCAGGGGTACGTGGCATTGAGAGAGCTGACAGACTGGCCTCGAGAGCACCCATAGTGGGGACACTGGACATGGATAAGGGAGAGATACTAAGGGCAATTAATGATCGCCTGCTAGATAATGACGCTGCAATGGATGAATCAGCAAATCTGAGACTGTTGGAGTTTGGCATCAAACGTGGGACTATATGAGATGAACATGAGAGAGGATGCATCCGTCATATGTACAACCGGTGTGCTACAGGTACAATTAGTATTCATACTCTTCAACATTTGCTAAGGGAGACTGAGCACCCATGGGTTTGCCCAGAGTGCAGTGAAGTCGATTCAGATCAACAATAACAACTGATGGAAAAATGTTTGTCTAATTCAGATCCTTTTCTGCCTACAACCTTAGGGGAAAACTAAGAAAGTGTGAGTTTAAAAATTGAAAGAGTAAGTGAGTTTGTGAGCTGTTTTCGAGACAAATAAGATGATAGGGAACTTTATACATGGCAATACAACAGGAGGCAATCTGATCATCAGAAGTGTTCCCCCGTCTATCAAGTGTTTTGGCCCCAGGCAGGGTTAAAAACAGTGTGAAATGAAAACACATGAGATAGAAATAGTATGTATGAGATTATAAAATTACTGTTAGTTAAATTAAAAATTAAAAAAGCAGAAACATGTGTGGGGGGGGGGGGGGGGGGGGGTAGCTTAATACCACTAAATATTTGTTTGTGGGTGCTGGTGATACGCACTCTGTAGGGAGTTAGGTGTGGTTGTTGTGATATTTTGGTATGAGATTAGAAGGTGAACTAACATAGGTTTGCAGCGTTTGTTAAATGAAGTGGGCTTGTTTGAGAGTGCATGGGTTTAAACATACAAGCAAGTAAGCAGTGTTCATATGTCTTGTAATGACAGGAGAATGTTGGAATAAGGGGATAGTTAATTTGAGCTTGAAGCAAGCAAGATGTGTCTCAGAAGCTGGGCTGTGGGTGCGAATTGCTGAGACTAAGGGCATAAATGTCGCTCAGAAAAGTGAGTAGCAGAGTGGTTGCTGCTAGTTGACTGCTGTGGTGGTTGCTAGGTTCAAGATGTGGTTATTCTTGGATCAAGAAAGTCATTGCAATGATAGCAAGGTTGGTTTAGTTTTGTCTGACCTAGGATTGTGTTTTCAGTTATACTTGAAGTGTGCCGCATAAGTTAACAATTGTTGTTAGTCATAGTGCTGCGGCAGAAGTTGCTAGTGTATGGTCATCAGACAATTGTTCATCGAATGTTTTAGCAATCTTACTTAAGTAATATGTTCCTTACATTTTGGCTGAATCTTGTGCTATTGAGACCATAAATCTCCTTGGAGATTGAAAAGATTGTAGTTTATTGTTGAGTTATTTGATATTTTTACCCTGTTTTGTGGTAAACCCCACCCTAGTTGTTGCTAGAGTATATAGCAGTTCAAAAACCTGCTTCTATAGTTGCAGAGAGTTTGTTGCTGTTAGCTTCAGGTAAACCCGTTTGCCAGTCACTTCGATTACGGAAACAACAGCAGATTGATTGATTTGCCGTTGCCCTAAAGACGCCATTAGGCGTGATGGGAAACAATGGCAAAGAAAACCTATCTGCTGTTGCCCTAAGACGCCACTAGGCGTAATGGCCACTGACTGCTTTGACGGTCGGTGGCTAAGGACGGAAGAAGAAGAAGAAGCTTCAGGTAAAACGAGCCCTTGAGACTTAATTTGCATGTTTAACAAATAAATTGGGTTTAACAATAAAAACTCATTGTGTGTATATAAATAAAAACACTGAATGATCAAGATAAAATTAGAATGTGCAGTGTTAAAAAATGGAATGCATCAGTTTAACTCTTTCAGTCCCAAGCAAAAAGCTGGGTTTGGCCCAAACAAAAATGGCCACCCGAGTGCTTTTTTATTGTTGTTTGGAAAAAAAAATTTTAATGTTCAAATGCATAAATACGAGTGTTACCGTCATTTTCGACGGTGAAAAAAACACCAACCTAATGTATGTTTGGTTTGATGTAATCAAAGAGAGATAAACGTTTATTATCTTTCGGTGACAAGTTTGACTGGTGATTATCTTCTCCTGTCTTATGTTCTCCTGTCTTAGACATGTCTTAGAGTTGACATGTCTTAATTCTATTTATAAGATCATATACGGTGTATTTTATCACCTGTTTGGTCGGAAACGCCTGGTCTGGGTTTGCCTCGATCTGGTCCATGCTCTTTGGGCATGCGCGGGGTCTTAGCGGCAAAAGCCGGGAGACCGATATTCAGAGAGTGCGTACCTGTGGCTTAGAACGGATGTTCCGATCCGTAGATTCCTCTCTGCCAAGTTTTCGATAGGGAGTGGAAATTCTGGGAATGGCCGTTTGGCATTCTTCCGTCCCTGAGTGTTTTCTTTATGCCAGTATTGGCTGTATTGTGTTACTTCAGAGTGTCAGGATTCTTTAAAAAGGTAACTGAAAACGCTATTCGATCTTTTCGTCTCGTTTAGATCTTACAGGTACATGTATCGCTGATGGCGGCATAGTGAGCAAAGCTCACAAGAAGTTATTATACTGCACTCCATTATGACTTCATATCTACAAGACTAGGTCTAGTTGACCTATTACTCACATAAGCCTAGGAATCATCTTTATGGATCCGCAATGCAGGCGGAAATCGAGGCCCGCAACCTGTGGCCTGATTTCTTTGTCACCATATCTATTCTTCACCAGAATTAAGTATCTGGCATGTGAGGCCAGTCTGAAGTCTTTTTTTGCTAATTGTAGGACAATGGCATTGACTTTGTTTATATAGATGATATCGCCCGTACTACGCAATATATTTGCTAGGGCTTACCTGACGGGGCTCAGTCAGGGGTTAGAGCTATTGCATAAACTGTAAACACTGATAAAGACATTGTTACATGTCTAGGATCTGTGATGGTTGAAGCTGACCTTTGTAAATACACATATTATGTACCCGATTGTATACTATTGACTGTTTCGTTCATCATCATCGTATTATCGTACGTCACAAATAAATATTGTAAATGTCAACAGCATTCCCTACTTCACTGACTTCTACTTGTGGTTGTGTGAGTTAATGTGAAGACGTCCAAGAGCCTATATGGCCTTCGTGTTATCAGCACTGTTATCTACACACTTACACCATCAACCACATTGTCATACAAGTATTACACGTCTGAATCTGCAGGAATACTGACATTAGAAATGTGTCTACTGAACCCTGGCGACACCTCACGCTAGTGACCTAGATTCCTTGCTACTACTTGGTACTGGCCAGAACAACATGACACACTCAACGTACTACCATCCATAACACAGAAAAACAGTACGTTACATCAATACATTTACACTGAGCAACCTTATACATCTCCAGTCTCCGTGCAATCCAACTTTACTGTCAAACAGACTTCAACAAATGAAAGTACTTCCTGTCAGAAATGACGTTTTGGGTTGTTAAAATTAAAAAACAGCTCTAGAAAGGAGCAAAAGTTACGAAAGCCGATTTAACGTTCATTGGGTCAAATGGGTCTGGAAGGAAGTACAATATATCGGCTTTTGGGACTTGAGTTAAAATACACAAGGTAATTGTTATTGTTGACCAGGATCAACATCATTGCACTCTGGGCAAAACCCATAGGTGCTCAGTCTCCCCAGGAAATGTAAAAGAGTATGATTGCTAATTGTTCCTGTTGTGCGCTGGTTGTATACATGCCGGATGTACAAGGTTAAAAACTATGTGTGAATTAAATTCTGAATTTTCCACAGTTGTTTAAAAGCTAAATATGTGAGGTGCTGTGTGTATGATGATGGAGAACTGAATCTGAATATGCAAAGTTAACAATTAAATATACAGGTGCAAAGTGACTTTTCTGTGGTCTTAGGTGGCTGACGGTGTAAGGTTAAAAACCTTCTGAATTTAAAAGTTAAATGTGAATGAGATAGAAAAAGTTGCTGAGAATTGAATCTCAGTGTGCAAAGTTAATCACCAATAAATACCCGTTAGCTCCCCAAGGAGCATAGCTCTTCAACAAACATATGCCAAGTCCTCCTGGTGCAGAATTAAAATTAAATATAGTAGATGACTTTCTGTGTAAGGTTGAGTATTAAGTTAAACAAATGAACATTTCTGATTTTGTAAAATGAGTAGAGAATGCTTGTCTTAAGAAAGGAAAGAAATGATTTTCATTCTTCTATTGAAAAAAACAAACTTATTCTTCACATCATATACTTTCCAGGATTTGATCCTGAAGTACAGCAGGGAACTCAATTTCTCGTGTGATGAAATTGCTGAAGGACTCGAAGAGCTTAGACTGCATGCATTGAGCAAGTTGGAAGAGCGAGAGAAATTTAGGATGCAGGGCATAGCGACACTACGTATCAAGCTGACTGGCCAGTTGCCTACTGGGGTAATAGTTTAATACTTAGAGATTTTGTTAAATGCCTTACTTTCTTTCAATATTTCTTATCCACTCATTTGTCTGCTGAGTATGAACATCATCAGCCTTGGTAGATAGTGCAGAACTGTGGTCAATGGAAGGGCAGAGCTGGAAATTTATCAGCTGATAAACGATCATGCAGGGGATGATGATGCCATTGTGTACACTGATGAGTGTATAATCTATGGAGAGAAGTTGGGTGGGGCTTCTCTGCTAGAGTAAAGTGCAGAATCATCGCTGAACATAGCGGGGCTTACATGATAACAACATCCAGCATGAGAATGGAGGTAGAGGCAGCTACTGCAGCCTTAAGGTGGCTGTCTGAAACTTCATAGAAGCATCAAATCTTCAGGAACTGGTGTGGATCTACTGTCCAGGTCATGCTGGGATACGCAGCGATGAAAGAGCTGACAGCCTAGCTTCAAGAGCACCCATAGAAGGTACATTGGATGTGGATAAGGGAGAGATACTGAGGGCAATTATTAGAGGCCTGTTAGAGACACTGCAATCGATGAACAGTCAGGGCTATGATCGCTGGAATTTGGCATCAAACGTAAGACCAGCAGTGATGGACATATGAGAGGATGCATCCGGCGTGTATACAGCCAGCATGCAACAGGAACAATTAGCATTCATACTCTTCGGCATTTGCTGAGGGAGACTGAGCACCTATGGGTTTACCCGAAATGCAATGATGTCAATACTGATCAACAGTAACAATAAGCATGAACATTAGGACTGTTTTTACAATTAACATAGAGGTTTCAACCGTTTTTCAGTACCTACACCCTCTTGGCTTTTAGTAAACCTACCCGTTCCCCTCTATGCAGTATGAGGTTTACCATGCATATATAAGTAAGAAAATAAATAAATACATGAATTAGTTTTTCATTTTAAGAAACGTTATTACATAACATTCTTATTATAAAAAGGTTGTTAACCGTTTATTAGAACACAGTCAAATAAATTAGCAAGACCGCTTATTAGAACACAGTCAAATAAATTAGCAAGACCTTTGATTCTGTCTCTTGTCAATCAACAGTTTTATTCTTGGTACAGTGTTTGAACGGGCTACCAGCATAAATGTTCAGCCTCCAGTTTGTTTCTTGTTTTGGAATTGTGCTTCAAGAGTATTTTCTTTAAAAGCAGCAGCTGGGAGACTTTTTCAGGCCATAAATCAAGGATTCCTCAGCAAGAGAGAGGTTGGTAAGAAAACGAAGATGGCTGTATACCGCTCCACCTATGTCCCAGTCTTGACATATGGATGCGAGTCATGGGCAATGACTACAACCCATAAAAGCCAGATTCAGACCTCAGAAATGAGGTATCTGGGGAAGGTGGTTGAAGTAACAAGAAGAGACATGGTCCGCAACCAGACGATACGTCAAGGCCTAAAATCCCACCCCCCTGCAGACCCAAGTAGAACAGTCCCAACTAAGATGGTTTGGCCATGTCTGCAGAATGGGAGAAGATCGGCTACCATGACAAGCATGGGAAACAAAGAGCCAGGGATCCAGACCCCCAGGACGACCCAGAGTCTGCTGGGAGGACAACATTAGACAATCTTTGAAGGACCGAGGACTAGAATGGAACCAGGCCAGGAGGAAGACAGCCGATAGGATAGTCTGGCACTCTCTCTTCCAAACCTCTACACCTCACGGTAGAAGGGGAACGACTAAGTAAGTAAGAGTATTTTCTTTGTGCAGGCTTCCTGCAATGGGACTAGCACCAGTGGTGGCTCCATGGTCCATAAGACGTGCAAAGACAAGCGGTTGTGGCGAGATGGAAGTTTAGAAAGTATCTAGTACAGTCGTGGTAGGAATAGCTAGAAAATAGTTCACACAGAATATGAGAAGTGAACTGGTGAACTATAGGTTGGGATGGCACAGGGCAAGTCAAGTAGTTAACCACACAGTTTAGGTGATTGCTGTAGACTAGAACTGTTAGGTAAGTTAAATTCCCGCTAAATCTATCCTAAGCTCCAAGGGTATTAATTTCAGGCTCATATTATTCCCTACCAGGTTAACAGTTACTATTCAACCACTCAACGAAAATGATAACTGGAACGTTACAGAAGGGAGTAACTGCAGTTATAAAATATTTAATCAATTTATTTTAATCTGTCTAATGTATACACTTCATAAAATATAAAATTTGCACTGAATAGATAGTTTTTCAGAATTACATTATTTAACACTAACACAGAAAATTAATCATGACGCTTAAAAGTCAGTGTACGAGGGCTGTCTGGAAAAGAACCGGCCATAATTAATATTAGAAAAACCGTTTGCACGACATCGATGTAACTTGGCAGCCAAATAGAGTAGCCTGTTACGCACATACATGTGCAATGTTGACGTTGCTGCACCAGTCTTAATGACCGTTAAAAGCCGTTTAGTGAGCACGTTCACTGTGTGGTCGTCGCATTCAAAATGGCTGAACGAGTAGAGCAAAGAATCTGCATCAAATTTTGCGTCAAGCTTTAACATTCCTCCACGGAAACTATTATGATGATTCAGAAGGCTTTTGGAGATGATGCAATGAGTGCTACACAAATAAAGGTGTGGCACAAACGCTTCAAAGATGGTCGAGAATTCTGCTCTGGTAGCAGAATCCGCGGAACGAATTTTGCCACGACACGTCTCATACCCAGATCCTGAGTCAGAATCTCGGATACAATAGTTTTTTTAATTCCCAGATCTTTTTCTAGTTCTCGCACTGTCAGTCGCCGATCTTTGTTGATTGCAGCCCATACACGTTCAACATTTTCCGATGTTCTGCTTGTTGCAGGCCTTCCAGAAATGGGATCACATTCAACAGATTCTCGACGATCTTTGAAGCGTTTGTGCCACACCTTTATTTGTGTAGCACTCATTGCATCGTCTCCAAAAGTCTTCTGAATCATCATAATAGTTTCCGTGGAGGAATGTTGAAGCTTGACGCAAAATTTGATGCAGATTCTTTGCTCTACTCATTCAGCAATTTTGAATGCGTCGACCACACAGTGCACGTGCTCACTAAATGGCTTTTAACGGTCGCACAGACTGGTGCAGCAACGTCAACATTGCACACGTATGTGCATAACAGGCCACTCTATTTGGCTGCCAAGTTACATCGATGAGACAAGGCCAAACCATCTTAGTTGGGACTGTTCTACTTGGGTCTACAGGGGTTGGGTTTTTAGGCCTTGATGTATCGTCTTGTTGCGGACCATATCTCTTCTTGTTACTTCACTCACCTTCCTCAGATACCTCATTTCTGAGGTTTGGATCTGGCTGTTGTGAGTTGTAGTAATTGCCCATGACTCGCATCATTACGTCAAGACTGGGACATAGGTGGAGCGGTATACAGCCATCATCTTCTTGCCAACTTCTCTTTTGCTGAGAAATCCTCGATTTATGGCCTGAAAAGTCTCCCAGCTGCTGCTCTTCGGATAGCCAACTCTTTTTTGATGCCTCCTTTCCGGTCTATGACAGCTCTGAGGTATTAAAAGTGGTTGACTTGTACTCCCAGCTTAATCTGATGCCTTCTTTCCTCTCGTGATATCACCATGGTTTTTGTTTTAGTGCTGTTTATGACCATCCCACTCTTCTCCAGCTCTTCCTTCCAGACCTGCAGGTTGGATTGAAGATGTGCCTCTGATTTAGTAATCAAGGCAACATCATCAGCAAATGCCAGCTCTGAAATACAGACCTGTCTCATCTTCTGGTACCCCACCAAATATTTTCTTGTACTCTCCCCACATGCCTTGATGACATTGTCCATGAGGAGTATGAAAAGATAAGGTGACAGGATATCACCTTGTCTTACACATGTGGTGGTCCTGAACTCTTCTGACTTATGGTTTGCTGTCCTCACACAATTTCTGCAAGACTTGTAGAAGCTCTGTATAGCATGAATCAGATGTGCTGGGATGTTCTTCCTTGCCAAACAGTCCCAAAGTTTGCTCCAGGGGACATTGTCAAATGCCTTTTCCAGATCTGAGAAACAAAGATGCATTTCACTCTTATATTAAAGGGCTTTTTCACTCAGCTGTCTGAGTGTGAAGATTAGGTCTTGAGTACTTCGGTTTGCTCGGAAGCCACACTGTACCTCATCCATTTGTGGCTCAGCTAGGCGTCTGAGTCTCTGCTCGACGATTCTAGAGTAGATTTCACCAGGGACACTGAGAGGAGATACGCCTGTATGGTTTCCACATTGTTGTTTGTCACCCTTTTTAAAAATCGGTGTTATGATGGCAATCTCCCAATCCTTTGGTATCCCAATGCTTTGGTATGATCTTGTTGCACCAAGTTTCCTGTGGGACCCTCAGGAGTAATAGGTCGCCTGCTGCTCCAATGTACTTAACCATTTCTGATGTTATACCATCATGCCCTGCTGTTCTTTTGTGTTTCTCACTGCTGTAGCAATAAGCCACTGATATCTGGTCTTAACTCAGCTCGTAGGTCTTAATGCTCATTTCTCCTGATCATTTACTTAGCTTCTTGCGCGATGTTAGGCAATTCCTTGGTTGAGAAACTCTTTCAGTTGTTCTTTTAATTGTTAGCAGATAGTGGTCACTTCCAATTTCTGGCCCCCTCCAGGCTCTAGCATACCGGACATACTTGAATGAGCTCTTCCTAACTATGGCATAGTCGATCACTGATTTCTCATTCTTTGTTCGTTCACATCTAGTGTATGCATGTATATGCTTATGGGGGAACTTTGTGTTTGTAATGATTAGATTTTGCTCAGTGCAGAATCTAAGGAGTCGCTTTCATTGTCATTAAGAGTGTCTTCTCCATACCTTCCGATAACTCCACCCCATCATTTCCAACTGGGGCATTCAAATCTCTGAGTCTTATAATTTCATCTAGGCAGTCTTCCACTGTCCTTTGAAGCAGCTCATAGAATTCCTCCTTGACCTCTGCTCGCTCATCTTCATTTGGCCCATACACAATGACAAGGTTAACTATGGTTTCTCCTTTTAGTTTTAGGACCATAATTCTTTCCGAGACAAAGTTCCATCCCTTGATACTAACCTTTTGGTTTTTTGCCACAATACAACCCAAGCCCCCTTTAGCTCTTTCAGATCTGGGGACACTACTGTAGAGCAGCGTGTCACCATCGAGATCCATAACTCCTTGTCCCTTTTTCCTCTTTTCAATTAAAGCCAGGATTTCTGGTTTTGCTTTCCTCATCTATTCCACCAGCTCCTCTTCCTTCCCATTTATACTCCATACATTCCATGTTCCATAAGTCGTAGTCGATTCCAGTTTGTCGCCTTTAGAATCAATCTGGATTTCTCTCTGTGACATCCAAAACGCCCCACTGATGCTGACAGGCCACTAAATCATCAGATTCCCTCATTTATAGACCACTCGGTCAATGAGGCTGTGGTGTCAGTCAAATGGGTTACTTCATACACAAATATTTAAAAATTAATACATCATTTATATACAGTGTTCGACAAAGTCGTCTTCCTGAAAATACATTGACAGAATAAGACAAGATGCGCTACTTCTGCATAACACTCAGTAATAAAGCCCTGAAAACAAAAGAACCTTTAGTCCTGAGAAGGACTTTTGGATTATAGTGTTGGATACGCCATCTTCCTTCAGGCATCAGGTAAAGTCTATATACATGTATATTATGTTAAACATAACATTAAAGAATATCTTCATTCAAGAACAAAAGCAGAACCTATAGACATAAAGTTTACGTTAAGCATAGCATGGATTTTAAGTAACATGATTATTCAACATAACATCAAAGTGTATGTGATCTTAAAAAATAATCTATTTATATATTTGTATATAGACATTTACCCTCAGACACATGTATTACATCGATGGCCACTATTATGAAGCTTAATTGCACACAATTGCATGGCAATGTTTCTTCTCTAACATATCATGCTGCAGTGGTTGTTGATGCGAACAATAAGATCTCAGCTCTCTGAATATGTGTGGCAGCTTCATAGACTAATTTTTGTAGTGTGCATCTGATTTCAAATCTAAGCACTCTTTTATAGGGGCCTTGCGTAAATATCGGTGGGACGCACAAAAACTATCTTCCGATACTCACATTTTTACAGAGATTCCACTGGCTTGTGCTAATTTTGCCACAAATATGGTCAACACCAACCCACAGAGCTATTTCCAATGGTTATTCCTTGATGTATAAGTGGTTTTAGTTTATGTTCCTAAAATAATATCAGATTCCAAGCGATCTTCACTGAGATAATTCAATTTTTTATTTTTTACGCCCGCTAATACTCGAAGCAAAATCTCAGGTTAATATTCTAACCTGAGACTGATTTTACGTGAGTATCCCTTTTTCCCTGCACACTGACAGGTGTCCTCTCACTATTCAGGCAGATACTCGCTGTCAGAAGAACTACTAGTGTAACGTGGATTTATCATCATTATCATCATATTAATGTATCACCAACAACAATAGCAAGGCTCAATGCTAGAGGTACGACCACACTACACTGGCTGACACAAACATACCATGACACTGGCTACAGGTACTGATCCTCTTTAATGAAAACTGTACACAGACAAAACAATACGCATGACAATGCAATGAAGGATGCCTAATAACTTGCCAAAACACCGTAGCACCACATAATGTCAAAATGCCATTAACACGACACAATCAGTGGCTACACTATAATCATTTCTGAACAAACAACGCAATACATAACTGCGCTAATATTATTATAAGCATTATCCAGGAGAAAGTCACTAGATTCCACAATATCTATGAAGTAACAAACCAACTACTCCCGATCACCTGAAAAGCAAGAAGTATGACCAAAAAACTGGCATCCATATGATATCCCAGCAAAACTGCTGACAAAGGCCAAACAACGACCGCTTAGCCCGGCAGACATATCTCGACCCTCCTTGCGCCAAAAAACGATTCTTCCGGCATCCCACTAGCCAAAACCGGCTGGCCGGGTATTGTCACACTCCAGTGTGACCACTCTAAAATTTAGTGAATGTTTCTCCTATGACATCCCCCCCCCCCCCCCCACCCCCCTTAAGAAAGAAAACGCAGTTTTCTTCCATTGGAGGAGTCACGCCCAATACCCACTAGAGTACGGGTGAACCAAAATACCAAGATAGCGCCTCCTTTTGTAGATACAGCATGCCAGAGTTAATCACTACTATTGTTCTGCATGTCTTCTCACTCACTATACTAAATACACAAAACATGTACACATCCACACCAGGTATTGACAGTCGTGAAAAATAACAACGACTGACTAACCCTGGCGTCGCTTACGCAAAATGCACGTTACCCAAAATCCAAATACCTGATTGCCACCAATTAACCCCTAAGTTCTCGTACCACAATCATCCTGTCACAATATAGTACTAGGCATAAGGTAATATGGCATATCCACTCATAGAGTACACTTCCTAGATATTGCCTTTATGGCAGCATATACCATACATTGAATATTAAAATACATCATCATGAAAAATCAACTGAGATAGTCATAATGCCTTACTTACATAAATTCCAATAAATACTCTCTTTTCAGATGTAAGTTTTCACAGAAACTATAACTGTTCAATTATTTGACAACTTGGACAAGACATCTGTTACTACATTTACAACATCCTCATATTGATATAATAGTAGAACTGGGGGCGCGGGTCAGAGCCTATCAGGTTTGGTTCGCGTCAACCGAAAGATCTTACTAAAACGAACCCGAAAATCTAGCTCTAGCTAACGCTGAACTATTAGCAGATGGTTTCGAAGCAAAGACATATGCTTCTGCCTAACTGCCCTACGCGCACCCCAACTATTTACAAAAGTAACACGTGCCATTTTGGTATTGTCGCGTAGCGACAATACTTCTACAAACTTAACCGGCGCAACCTCATCAAACACTCGTCTGAGTGTGCGCCAACTAGCACTCAGTGGCACACTACGCACCAAAACTGTGCGATCACTAACTCTCGGACTTGAATATAAGTCCCCACTGCTCCTAGTCATGTCCTTCGGTACATGCCGCGAACTACGCTTCCGGTGTACCTTTTGTTTATCAATCTTGGAAATTTGGTGATGCTGAGCCTCTGCATCAGCTATACCTATGGCACTATGCACCCCGCGTACATTACCGACGGTTAAATCGGCAATCGGATCCTCCAGGACCAACGCGTAGACTCTACCCGTAATGAACGGTGTGTCCACACTAATGCACGCCTGGGGGTAAGTCTCAACTTTGCCCCCGAACGTGGTGCATTTTACCGTTTTGCCAGTCAGGCATGAGTCGTCGATGCAAGATCGACGCACCCCAATTGTTGTGCATCCGGTGTCTCTCAACACCCGGACTGGTCTATTCTCCACCTTTCCTTCGTGGAGGATCACCTTGCCAGTCTCATGCACTGCCGATAGACATGGTGCCGCATGCCCACATTGTAGCACTAATCTCTCGTTCGCATTGAACAGAGGGCGGCACCCCGCACAGTCCTCGCTGTTCATTGTGTCCAACACAACCGCGGAATTTGCGTGTTCAATCGGAGTAGTGCAGCTATCAGCACTATGACCCCTGCCACCGCAATTGGTACACACGCGCTCTTTCTTTTTCTCCTCGCGTGTACCTTTGCTGGAGCCCTTCGATGACGAAGACCCCGCATCAGAGTCAGAAGACCGACTCTCTGAGGACGCACTCCTCTGCTTATGATGTTTGGTTTTATACCAAAATCGGTCTTCGTCACGCGAGTCCTCGAATCGTACCTGCTTTCGCGCTTGACGATCCCCTCCGTTGCTATAACTATCATAACGTTGGCTCTGCCACCTCGGCCAACTGTTCCTATGGGAACGAAAATTCGTATTAGTACCTCTATATGGCCGATAAGGACTGGAGGGCCTCTCATAACTCTGCTCTTGACCCCTGTCTGCCTTATCTGACTGATTTTGCCTAGTTTGGCGTTGAACTTTGCCCACACTGGCAACTATGTCTTCTGTCAGACCCGACTTCTGAATAGGTTTGCCCGGATGGGCCAGGACATAATGGTGCCCCAACTGGGCCATGGACTCAATGTCCTTTGGTTGACGTTCCTGGAAGAACGCCACCAACTCACTAGAGCATGAGGACAACACTTTGTCTCGTAATATTAAGTCCAACAAGCCATTAAAGTCCTTTGTTATTCCCTCCATTTCGATCCACCTATTCAGCAGAAGTTTGATCTTTGAGATAAAATCCTCAAAGTCCTGGTCTGAACTAGGCATCGCGTTTTTAAAACGCGTCCGGTAGCCGTCAGCAGTCAGACGGAACCTCCGGAGCAATCTCTCCTTCACTTTGTCATAATCAGCCCCTTCCTCTACAGGGAGGCTATAAAAAGTCTCCATCGCGGGCCCCACTAGCAGTGTTGATAGAAGAGATGGCCATTGATCCCTATCAGCCTTGTAGGCCACATATTCAGCCTCAAATCTTTCTAAGAAAAAGTCTAAACTATCAATTTTCTCATTGAAATTTGGTAGCCGCAGTCTAAAAGGACGATGAGCCGCACCAGAAGTTGAGCTCTGAACACTCGCACCCACTTCTAACTTCTTTAATTGTATCTCCTTCTCCATCATTTTCTCTTCCAGAGCTATTCTCACTCGAATTCTCTCTGCTTCCACTCACTTTCTTCTTTCATCTTCCTTTCTTGTAACTCCTTATCTTCTTTCATCTTCCTTTCTTGTAATTCATATTCTTTTCTTTTTAGCTCTAACTCTTCAGCTCGAGCATCTCTTAGAGCATTTTGTTTCTCAGTTCTCTCCCTCTCTTCCTTCTCTTTTCTGTCATTTTCCTCCTTTGCTGCTTTCTCTTTCAAATCTTTTTGATTCTCTATTGAATTGAATTCTGCCTTAGCAAACTCCACTAATTCTTTTCCTGTGTACCCGGCTGCTTGGCCAATCCGCATGCAAGTATCAATGTCCATGATGTACACTTAGAATGCTCAGTATTTGTATGTACTGTTACCTCTTCACTTATATCAGTAGAAAACTCTCTGGTTACAATGGTGCAGTAAATATGATAAATATAGATATCTCTTCTCAATATCTCTTCTCAATATACATATATCTATATATATGCATGTAAGTATATGTCACCTCAAGTCTCAGTGTAAATATATCATTAACCTTTACCTCTTATAATATCAATAAAGTCACACTTAGCCTCTTTGACTATGTTATCAACAGTTGTGAAAAAATTAGGTCTTTCTGACCCCTTATTCTATAGTCAATAGCTGTCTAATACCAGCTTCCTGATACCTTGACAACAATGTATCAACTTACGATAATCAATAGTTGTATACTCACAACTTTCTGATATCTTGACACTAATGTCAACTTGGTTCAAAATAGGTATTACTTCCACACTTCTATCCTGGCACCCACACTGGTGCTATAATCCAATAACACTCCTGTTAATATTACACTGAATAATCTCTGTTATGCAAGTACTGTGGCAAAAAAGAACACAAATGAGGACTACACAGATGAAGTAACCACACACATCACACCACGAAAACAAAATTCCAGTCACGAGGAACCGGACGATAGACCACAAAGAGAAGACGCAGATTAATATCTACAATGCGTGACTGAGCACGAACGAAAACACGGGATACCTGTAAACGTATTTACAAGATAGTAAGATGGGACAAGAGAAAACGCCACTTAAACAGAACACAAGAAATACTGAATGTACACGACAATATAAATACACACTTCACAACTACAGCTAACACCAACCTAGCTCGGAATGTTATGCAGGGCAGTTGCAGGAAATTCGTCTGCCAGACTCCGCCACAGAACAAACACAGCCACAACTTAATAGCATTGGTCTAATCCAATCCTTTCCACGAAAGGCCAAAACTGGATTACACTCACACACCAATACACTATAACACCAAAGACTCTACAAAAACCACACTCAACAATGAGGTGCTAGAAGGTAACTCTTCCACCAAGCCCTATCTTCACTTCAGAGATAATAAACTAAGTAACCTATCAGTAATAATATACTATAATGCCACAACTATATGTATATATAATGCAAATATAAGCAAACTACTAAGGTAATAAAGTAAGATCAGACTTAACTAACAAACAATATACAATCAAACAAACTAAATCATACTTGTACACTGAGAAAAGACAAAACAAAAGGAAAGAAAACAATAACAAGTTAAGAAGCAGACAAAGAAAAAAGCATACACTCTTCAACAAATCAAAGTAACTGATAAATAGAATCAATAAGAAAGACGGACTAGAAGATTAAATACTCAGAAAAAACAACAAAATATCGATATAGTACATAATACATAAACAAACAAACAACAACTTAACTGAAGCTCCAATGGCGCTTGAGTAAGCAGAATCCTCCGCACTGACGAAGATGATGAACAGAACAAACAGGACTCCACACTTGAAAACACGTAATCCAAACGAATATAAGTCCAGGAATAACTGTCAAATCTGAGTGTCACTGTCCCGTAATTTCTTGTATGATGACCGCACTATATTCCACGATGCTCACACAGCACTGTCAATATTATCATTGGACTGCACTGTGAGCACACCAATATTGACAAAATCTCCCTCCTGATGACACCACAGTCTATCACTCGGGCCCAACTACACCAAAGAAAATAGCCACCTGGTTTCCTCTATATCCTACATAACCCCTCTAACAACACCTGTCACTCCGCTGCTCCGACTGGATCACTGTCGCCCACAAGCAAAAAGACTCAGAAATGTGTCAAACTGACCCGTTTGACCCACACTGTAACAACAGCTTAACACTTCAACCACTGTAAACAGCCCTGCAACCATGCCCTAACAAACAACTTGAAACTTACTTACACACTATTCCACCTGCGATAAACTGACAACTTACAGAAAATAACCATAGCGAACTACAATGCAACAAGTAGGTCAGCGCTTGAGAACGAGGTCAGGTCAAGCGACCGTAAACAGGACACTAATAGATCGACACACACATTAACTTCAACTGGACACTGAAACGTAAACAACTCACACCCGTGAATTGACGGAAAATATGAAGGCGGCCAGACAGTGGCGTTACAAGCCTTTTAACACTGTGTGTGCACAATAAATAATGGCATAATTACTGCCCCACAGGCTATAATGCCTTAATATCAAATAATATAGAATCACTGATGCCAGCTAGCTGGGAAAACGCTATAACATACTGGCCTCCATGGCCAAAGAATAGTCTGCAATAAATATGAGCCAAATACTAGAAAATAACTGGCCCCATGGCCCACAGGTCCACCACAAAATCGGACGAGACCTCAGATGTCAGAAGAACTACTAGTGTAACGTGGATTTATCATCATCATCATCATATTAATGTATCACCAACAACAATAGCAAGGCTCAATGCTAGAGGTACGACCATACTACACTGGCTGACACAAACATACCATGACACTGGCTACAGGTACTGATCCTCTTTAATGAAAACTGTACACAGACAAAACAATACGCATGACAATGCAATGAAGGATGCCTAATAACTTGCCAAAACACCGTAGCACCACATAATGTCAAAATGCCATTAACACGACACAATCAGTGGCTACACTATAATCATTTCTGAACAAACAACGCAATACATAATAATAATAATAATAATAAATTCTTTAAGCGCCAAACACGGCGCATAAGGCAGAAACCAGTGCTCTCCAGGTTGTTCGTTGTGACGCCACTCCTCTTAGCTCTTGCACATTTTAGGCCCAACGTTCTTCCTTCTCTTATTATTGTTCTTCTGAGTGTTTCTTTTGGTCTTCCTTTTTTCCGCTTACCCTCAGGAACCCAAGTGAGCGCCTGTAGTGGTATTCTGTTGTTTTGCATTCGTAGGACATGACCGATATATGACCATCGTCTTTTCCTTATATAGTCGGAGACATATTTCTGCCTAGAGTCTTCTCTTATTTGTCGATTAGTCTTGAATTCTTTCCAACTGATGTTCATGAGTTTTCTAAGACATTTGTTCTCGAATGTATTCAGCTTGTTCTCCAATGATTTTGTTATTTTCCAACTCTCACAGCCGTATGTTAACACTGAGATAACATTTGAATTAAACAGACGAAGCTTGGTATGTATATTCAATGATCGTAATTTCCAAATGTTAGATAATCTATTGAAGGCGCTAGCTGCCAAAGCAATTCTAGTATGGATTTCTCTTGTTGTGTCACCATCCTGAGTCATTTTACTGCCTAAATAATTGAAACTTTCAACTTTCTGTAGTTTTTCCCCGTTCAAGATGATATCAAAGGTCTCGTTAGAAAAGTTCATAGCTTTAGTTTTAGAGGCATTTATTTGGAGACCAATTTTAACCGAGAGATGACACAAATTATTTATTGCTTCTTGGGATTGTCTTGGTGTTGAACTTAAGAATGCTACATCATCTGCGAAATCCAGGTCCCCCATAACTGCGCTAATATTATTATAAGCATTATCCAGGAGAAAGTCACTAGATTCCACAATATCTATGAAGTAACAAACCAACTACTCCCGATCACCTGAAAAGCAAGAAGTATGACCAAAAAACTGGCATCCATATGATATCCCAGCAAAACTGCTGACAAAGGCCAAACAACGACTGCTTAGCCCGGCAGACATATCTCGACCCTCCTTGCGCCAAAAAACGATTCTTCCGGCATCCCACTAGCCAAAACCGGCTGGCCGGGTATTGTCACACTCCAGTGTGACCACTCTAAAATTTAGTGAATGTTTCTCCTATGACACTCGCCAATTTAGGAGGTACCCATTAGAGCTGGGTTGGCTCAGGAGCTGTTCAGGTTATTCCAGTCCCTGGTCAAAGGCACTCTTTCAAATGTCTTCGCCGGGACTCGAATTATTCCCGTCCCGGTTGAAGACACTACTTCAAACGACCTCGCCAGTGCTCGAACCTGGATCACCCGATCGCCAGCGCAGTGTGGTAACCATTACACCAGCGCGGCTCCCATAATTCAATTAAACATGTTAGTTTGATGCTAACAAAGCCATATAAGAAAATATGCAATCATCCATCAAATTTTCCCGTAGCGGTTGTGTTTGTCCAACGCGGAAAGGGGGGTAGGTTTTACCAGAAAACAATAAGTGTAAATCAACAGAGGATTTCATCAATATCATGACAATGGTGATTATTGTAGCAAAGTTGCTATTCTTTGGAAAAAATTTAGGACAAATTCTTAGGAAATATCTTTAGAGTATAACTAGACGTACCTTAAACAAACAATTTATTTATAGACATACCTTAGATTGGAACACACAATAAGGAAAGAGTTAGAAGGTTAAAAAAATTCCTGAAGCAGAACAGTGCAATAGGAGACTGTCTAAAGTGGTTGCTCCATAAGGAATTGTTGTTGCTGTTTAACAAGGGCTGCTGAGCTTCTCGCTTTTATGCAGCCAATAACAAGTTAAAGAGTCTGTGGTATTATCTACACAGTATATCAAGGCTTTTTCTGTGGCTTTTCTGCCATTCCGAAATGTGTTTGAGTTGAAGTCATGAACTGCAGTTTTCCAGCTTGGTTTGCATTTAAAGAATTATCACATCTGATGGAGCTAAGAGGAAGAAGCGTGTGGTGTACTGTGCATTCCCCGCCATCCAAGAGGGCTGTCCAAATAGACAGAGCTAAAATACTGTGCTCTGGTTCTGAGCTCTTCCAAGGAATAGTCACGTCCTACACAGAGCCACTGCTCTGCTCCCCCTGCCTATCATGGGGTCCATAGTGAGATCATCCTGCATGCAGGCAACCAGGTAAAACCAGAGTTACGTCTGGGGCTCTAGTGACTCCTCCAAGCTAAGTGTGCAATCCTGGGTTCTCAACAAGTTTCACTTGACTTTGTTCTCTGAATTAAATATTTTTTCCGGTATATTCGTCCATGTTAAAATCTGTTATTGTTATTTCGTCATTTTAAATTAAATTTGTATAACTGATTTTTAAAATACTAACTTGTACAATCACATAGCTACAAATCTGCTTAAGTCCAGGGCCTTCTGTATCTGTGATGTTTTCCTTTTACAGAATGCTTCCAGAAAACCCTTTCCACTGGAGTGTAGTCTAGACCTGACAGGAGCTGATCTGAAGCTTCATCTCATAACATGCTCACAACTAAGATGGTTTGTCTGCAGAATGGGAGAAGATCAGTTGCCAAGACAGGTATGGGAGGATAAGAGCCTGGAATCTAGACCTCCAGGACAACCCAGAGTTCGCTGGGAGGACAACATTAGACAATCTTTGAATTTTGAAGGACCGAGGACTAGAATGGAACCAGGCCAGAAGGAAGACAGCCGATAGGATAGTCTGGCGCTCTCTCTTCCAAACCTCTACACCTCACAGTAGAAGGGGAACGACCAAGTAAGTAAGTAAGTATAACATGCTCAAAGAAAGTCAACTGCTTCCTTCTAACGTGACTGATAAAGTCATCCTCGTTAATCTTTTTAGCTGTCCATGGCATTTAAAACATGTTTCTATAAAACCATATCTCTGTTACCTTTAGTGCTTTTCCTGCTTGTTTACTCATCATCATCAGCTGCCATCTCCACAACGAAGGTTGGCTGTAATGGATCTCCAGCATCTTCTGTCTCTTGTCTTGGTGGTACACTCTGATAAGACTTTTTCCTGTCCATCTCTTGATGTTATCTTCCCACTTATAGCGCTGTCTTCCCCTTGTTTACTAAATGTCCACAATTCACTTCCATATTCATGAATCAAAACAGCTTCATTTTTGAAATACCAGATACAAAGATACTGCAGTTTTGCTTAAATGAATTTTTAAAATTGTTTATTGATTCCACATTAAAAATTGTGCATTGATTCTATATAAACCTCCCTCTTTAACTACAAATATTAACAGGAAATTTTCCTAATAAAAACACTAAGTTTCTTACTAGGTTAAAGGACAAAGCAAGTTGCCTACTTTATGGCCGGGGACAAATGAACACAAACAGAAGAGGAAAAAATTTAGAACTAAGTTAAATACGTAAAAAATAAATAAAAATGATGTGACCCATAAATATAAGTCACTGCTAATAAATAAATAAATAAATAAATTCTTTAAGCGCCAAACACGGCGCATAAGGCAGAAACCAGTGCTCTCCAGGTTGTTCGTTGTGACGCCACTCCTCTTAGCTCTTGCACATTATTTAGGCCCAACGTTCTTCCTTCTCTTATTATTGTTCTTCTGATGTTTCTTTTTGGTCTTCCTTTTTTCCTTCTCCGCTTACCCTCAGGAACCCAAGTGAGCGCCTGTAGTGGTATTCTGTTGTTTTGCATTCGTAGGACATGACCGATATATGACCATCGTCTTTTCCTTATATAGTCGGAGACATATTTCTGCCTAGAGTCTTCTCTTATTTGTCGATTAGTCTTGAAATTCTTTCCAACTGATGTTCATGAGTTTTCTAAGACATTTGTTCTCGAATGTATTCAGCTTGTTCTCCAATGATTTTGTTATTTTTCCAACTCTCACAGCCGTATGTTAACACTGAGATAACATTTGAATTAAACAGACGAAGCTTGGTATGTATATTCAATGATCGTAATTTCCAAATGTTAGATTAATCTAGATCTGAGCACATGTGAATGCAATTACAAATAGGAACAAGTTAAAAAGAGGGAGTGACATAGGGAGAAAAGTGAGCAGCAAAGAAGCAAAATGATAGTAGAAATCAAAAGACCAAAAACACATGGATATAGAAGGTCACCTCAGACAAAGGATTGTTGGGTGTTAAAACCATCTGGCTTATGGCATCCCATAAGGTAGGTTAAAAAAAAAAAAAAGGTAAAGAATCCGATTACATGCCCATTGAGGCATATTGGGAATATGGTGTTAGGCCCATATTTTCTTGACCATCAGCACACTAGGGGTGATGTGGTCAGCACCACGCCGGCCACTTTAACCTTCCCAGAGTTGCTCTGGTACCCAATTCATGAGGCTGGGTCGACCTCGGGGCCATTTGTGGTCTAAAAAATCCCACCTCAACTAGGGACCACCGAACTAGGAAGCCAGTGCACTAACCACCTTACATGGAGCAAAAGAACAACTTGCAAACACATGCAGATACCACTACATGCATTGGATCAAAGGGTGAGAGCCCAAACTCTGCTGGATCCGTAACAACAACAAGTGTTCTCAAATTTAAACATTCTTAACTTCAATGGTAAATAGTTAATATTAACATTGCATTCATTAATGTAACACACACATACAGAGGAAGGGATGGAGTAATTACATATTTAAAATTAAACTTAAAGCTATAATGCTAAATAATTAATACTCATGTAAACATTGTATTAACAAAAATAAAGCTTTGTCAGTTAGGTGCAATTTCAAGCTTTCACGACATTGACAGAATTTTAGAAATTATGTGAGGACAGCAAACCATAAGTCGGAAGAGTTCAGGACCACCACTGGTGTAAGACAAGGTGATATCCTATCACCTTACCTCTTCATACTCCTTATGGACGATGTCATCAAGGCATGTAAGGAGAGAACAAGAAAGTATTCAGTGGGGTACTGGAAGATGAGACAGGTCTATATTTCGGAGCTGGCATTTGCTAATGATGTCGCCCTGATTGCTAAATCAGAGGCACATCTCCAATCCAACCTGCAAGTCTGGAAGGAAGAGCTGGAGAAGAGAGGGATGGTCATAAGCAGCTCTAAAACAAAATCCATGGTGATATCACGAGAAGAAAGAAAACATCAGATTAAGCTGGGAGAACAGGTCCTGGAGCAGGTCGACCACTTTAAATACCTCGGAGCTATTATAGACCGAAAGGGAGGCATCAAAGAAGAGTTGGCCACTCGAAAAGCAGCAGCTGGGAGACTTTTTCAGGCCATAAATAGAGGATTCCTCAGCAAGAGAGAGGTTGGTAAGAAAACGAAGATGGCTGTATACCGCTCCACCTATGTCCCAGTCTTGACATACGGATGCGAGTCATGGGCAATGACTACAACCCATAAAAGCCAGATCCAAACCTCAGAAATGAGGTATCTGAGGAAGGTGGTTGAAGTAACAAGAAGAGACATGGTACGCAACCAGACGATACGTCAAGGGCTTAAATCCTACCCCCTGCAGACCCAAGTAGAACAGTCCCAATTAAGATGGTTTGGCCATGTCTGCAGAATGGGAGAAGATCGGATACCACGACAAGCATGGGAAACAAAGAGCCAAGGATCCAGACCCCGAGGACGACCCAGAGTCCGCTGGGAGGACAACATTAGACAATCTTTGAAGGATCGAGGACTAGAATGGAACCAGGCCAAGAGGAAGACAGCCGATAGGATAGTCTGGCGCTCTCTCTTCCAAACCTCTACACCTCACGGTAGAAGGGGAACGACTAAGTAAGTAAGACAGAATTTTAAAGTAAATAAGAAGACGAATACGACCATTTGTGTGTGGACAAAAAAATGACATCCAATAATGCTGAACTCTTTTCAGAACGGCAGTGATGTCATGGCCATGCTGATGACATCATCTGATGCTAAGATAGCTGAGAAAGAAGCAGAGCTGATGGAGGTAGAACGGACACGTCATGCAGCTGAGCTACTGTCCTCTCGGGAAGATGGTAAAAGTCCCAGTGCGACTTACTCACTTTGATCTTAACTATCACTCAGATAAAGTAAAGTTTCTTCTTCATTACCCTCCACTCCCAAGGAGCATAGGCCTTCAACAAACACATGCCAAGTCCTGTCACGGGCCATCATTTCATGTTCTTTCCACATAAAATTACATTCAATAATTTGTTAGCATACTTCATTCTGTAGTATTTGCTATTCATGGCAAAATTATTGTGTTTGAAACCTAGTGGCGTCTCATCATCATCAGCTGCCATCTCCACAATGAAGGTTGGCTGTAATGGATCTCCAAAGTCTCTTGTCTTGGTGGTGCACTCTGATAGACTCTTTCCTGTCCATCTCTTGATGTTATCTTCCCACTTATAGCGCTGTCTTTCCCTTGCACGTTTGCCTTCAACTCTCCCTTCTATTATGGTCTTCTGCAAGGTGTTATGCCTTTTTATTTGGCCAAAGTATTTTAGCTGCCGAACTTTGATCTCCCTCATTAGTTCTCTTTTCATACCTAGATTTTCTAGGACCTCCTTATTTGTTTTCTTCTCTTTCCATGAGATACGCCCCATTCTTCTATATATCCACATTTCAAGAGCCTCAATTTTTTTCTTCCAAATGCTTATTCATCGTCTACCTATCTGTAAATGGGTACTTGACTCTGCTCTTGAGTTAGAGGAGAGAAAGGTAGCAAGAAAGGGAATAGGTCCTCCACCTCATAAAAGCTGAGATCAAGTGTAGTGAAGTATCTAACACTTCACTCCCCATGGCTGTACCTGCTATGGGACTACAATTTACTTTTGAAGGTAAAGTGGTTCGTTACGCTACCTGTTTTGATTCCAGAACCAGGTAACTATTTCGTGAGAGGAAAGCCATCAAACCGCTTTTTTTTTCTGTAGTCTGATTCAGCTCATTTGAAGAGTTAATCTACTAGTTACACAAATGACCACTTTAAATACCTCGGAGCTGTCATTGACCGGAAGCGAGGCATCAAAGAAGAGTTGGCTACCCGAAGAGCAGCAGCTGGGCGACTTTTTCAGGCCATAAATCGAGGATTCCTCAGCAAAAGAGAAGTTGGTAAGAAAACGAAGATGGTTGTATACCACTCCACCTATGTCGCAGTCTTGATGTATTAATGCGAGTCATGGGCAATGACTACAGCGCACAAATGCCATATCCAAACCTCAGAAATGAGGTATCTGAGGAAGGTGGTTGAAGTAACAAGAAGACACATGGTCCGCAACCAGACGATAATGTCAAGGCCTAAAAACCGAACCCCTGCAGACCCAAATAGAACAATCCCAACTAAGATGATTTGGCCATGTCTGCAGAATGGGAGAAGATCAGCTACCATGACAAGCATAGGAAACTAAGAGCCAGGGATCCAGACCTTCAGGACAACCCAGTGTCCACTGGGAGGACAACATTAGACAATCTTTGAAGGACCAAGTACTAGAATGGAACCATGCCAGGAGGAAGACAGCCGATAGTATGGTATAGCACGTTCTCTTCAAAACCACTGCATCTCACAGTAGAAGAGGAACAACTAAGTAAATAAGTAAGTTACACAAATGACAAAAATAATTAATTATTTCAGTGTACTTTTATTATGCTCTGTCTTATCCACCACATTCTAGGATACGTTTTATTCTTTTCTTCTATTGATATATTCCATTGTGTTCTTTGGCATGTCATTTTGCCTTTGGGACACATTTGACCTTGCTGATAATTTTGTCATCAGTTCCATATTTGTGATCTGGTCATATCATTTCAGTCCTTAAGTTCTATGAGTGTAGCACCAATTTGTGAAAGTGTGAAACTTTGTGGTAAGAACACACATTAGGGAACATGTTTAGAGCATTACATGTCAGCCCTTGTTCTGGAATCGCTGGGGTAATAGAGGTAGAGGGAAACTGAAAAACACATGAAGTTAAGAACTGGAGACTCACATGACAGAGATCAAGATGACTTGAAATGACCTTCCACCGGCAAAAATTTGTTTCAGGCCTGCGCTTCTTAGAGAGATGAACGTTTGGTTTTAAGGACTATCTTCATTGCACATGGACAACTCCGACAATGTTCCAATCTCCTCCTTTAGATCACACAAAGAGGATCACAGCACAGTGCACAAACTCTGTAGCACCGGCGAGAATCCCAATGTGTGTATACGGGAATCACATATTCTATAAATATTTTTGTGGTGGGTAAGTTTCTAATTTGTTTAATTTTACCAGGACACCAGCCTTATGGCCTACTCTTTACGACTTCCAACTGCCGTGGGATTTTTAACGTGCACACGGGACCTCCTTTTTTTTTGCCTTTATACGAGGGGAAGGCTAGGCATCCGATCTCACTACCCAAGAGACCAGGGGGAGTATGACATTATTAAGATCACTGGTTCTGAAAAAAATTAATTTCCATAAATTATATTCCCTCTACTGGGAATTGAACCCAGTACCTATAGAATTCGAGGCGTATGCCATACCTCTTAGCCATTCCGAGAGCTGAAGGATAATAATGATGTTGATAGTTTCAGTTTTTTTAAAAATCTTGTGTGCTCATCTTCTTGTTCAAGCAAGTGCTGTTCTCTCATGGCAAAGGTACGAAATTCTCAGCATCGACCCTCTCCTGTCTTATCCATTTGTAAATGGGTACCTGACTTTGCTCTTCAGTTAGGGAAGGAAAGGCAGCAAGGGAAGGATTGGCTAGACTACTTTTGATTTGTGTGGGAAATATTCCCGTGGACAATATCAGACAACTTCTACTCCTGACGATTGTGGCTGATGGCAGTGCAGAAAGAACAAAATCAAACAACCAGTGGATGGGTATAATTCTTAATAAGTGGTAACCTCACCTCTTGATGCTGGACCTAGTATAGTGAAGTCTCTAACACTTCTCTCCCCTGTGGCAGTATGGGACTACCTTTACCTGTTTACACTTGTCATGCCATCGTTGACCTTGCCGTTTGTCCTGTGTACCTTTTGTCCCTCAGTCTTTCCTGTTGTTTCCACATTTTTCCTGAAGCTCCTATCTAAATATTTCATTCTTTAAAGGAAATAATCTCGTTAAATATTGTTTTCCTTTAATGCTTTTTTATTTCACTAATTTTACACATAATGTTCAGTTGAAATACAACTTATTATAACATCCATGACAGTGCGGGTGAACACTGCCCCAAAAGACTGTACGTGGTGCTGTACGATGGGCCCACCCAGTTCAAACGATATAGGGCAGAGCTAAGTGTGTCTGTTCGGGCGGCATCTATGGGCAGGGCGGCAGTGGCTGTGCCACCGGCTCAGGTGATGGTAGAGTGCCTCTCCACAATGACCCCTGGCAGGGTAGAAAACCATCCTTCTCGTGGCATTGCACCCACTGAGTTGGGAAGATCTCTGGGGTTTTGAGAAAGCCCAAAATGACACCCTAAAGGGTAAAGGTAAAAGAGTGGATACCTCAAATTCCTGGGGATCAAAACAACATATAACATCTGTGCATATTTGATGCTAAAGATCTGAAACAGCTGATGGCACAGAAACTGAATATTCTGAACTTACCAAAACCACAAAATCCTTTTCTTATTGCAAGAACTCTTTTTAAAAAAATGAGTAGTTTTTGTCCTTTGTCTAATTTGCTATATTTTCTTTTACAGATGATGAAGACTTTGACATACAGATTGCAGACCAAAGTGGCAGACCATTACAATTACCAAAGGAGGAGAAAAAAGTAATTTTTTTAGCCTTTTAAAAAAAATTTAGTAATTCCCACAAGTTCAAATTTTAAAAGAAAAAATGTTTTTACCGAAGCATAGGAACTTAAGTACAACAAATTCAGCTAACAAAGCATTTTTTTCAGGGTGAAACAAACATAAATACAATAAGAGTTGATAAAGAAAGCCAAACAAATGTAAATTTATCATTTCATCAAATTTAGCAGTTAGATAAAGGAGTATTTAAAACATAGAAGACATAGGAAGGATGTAATTGTTGAAGATCCTCATCACTTTTGTTCTTGTAAGTCTGGAAAATAGTGAAGTATGCGAAAATAGATACTGTGTCTATACCCGGAGAAAGGACAAAGAAAATGCACACTTTACTGCCGCACAATCAGCCTAAGGAAAATTCTCAGAATCTTTTGGCCAAACACCATCAGCAACCAAGAACTACTTATTCGGAGTAACCAGGAGGACATGCACACCATCATAGCTGGCAGATGCTGGAGTTGGGTTGGCCACGTCCTCAGAAGGGACCCTGATACCATCACAAGAACTGCTATGCTATGGACCCCTGAGGGAAAGCAAAAGAGAGGCCGACCAAAAACAACTTGGCGGGGACTGTGGAAGCCGAGATGCAAAGAATGAACCACTGTACGAAGGATGGCCGCCGACCGAGCAAGGTGGAATCAATTTGTTGCTGCCCTACAGGATGCCACCAGGCATGATGGCCGCTGACTGCTTTGACGGTTGGCGGTTATGGATCAAAGAAAAAGAAGAAGACTGCCACAAAGTATTCAACAGAGACCAAAAAAATTAAAACAGAAAATGAAAGGGAGAGATAAGTTAAATACGTTAAGATTAAACAACCTGTAAATGAAAATATCTGATTTCGCTGTTACTGATTCCATTTGGACAAAATAGCCACTCGAAAGGATCCAATTAAGGGCTGATGCATAGATATAATTGAAAGCTAGAAAATAACTCCTGGGGAGTGGCAAACAATGACAAAACTAAATGGTAATGTAGTCAGTGGGGTGTAGGGTGTTGGGGATATCAGGTTTAAGGTATACCAAAAGGACCTAACATTCTTGTCGTAAATGATTATTACAATGTGTTGATATTGCATTTATGTGCTAGGTTCACTCCAGCTGCAGTGCTTGTGGAAAAATATGTTCTTTAAAGATTTGATGGATGAAAGGATATTTTTAAAAAATTGGGAATCATTTCTACTGCCATTTCTCCACTAAATGTGTTTTATGATGTTTAAGTTGCAGAGTGATTAGAGTACTGGGCTAGAAACTTCACAGTATCATGCTGCAGTCCACTAGGCTGTAAATGGGTACCCGACTCTCCTTTTGAGTTAGGGAAGGCAAAGGCAATGAGGAAGGGAATTGCTCGTCCTACCTCATATTTATTTTTTTTTTTTTTTAATTTATTTAATTTTTTTTTTTATTTTTTTTATTTACATACTTAAATTTGATTATGACTGGATGTTACAAATGTATGTTATTATTTTACCTTGATAATGTTGTATGCTTAAATAGTGTTCAAAATACATGTGCGATTGAATGGATAAGGTATGCAAGATGACAGAGAGAAGAAGGGCAGAATGTAAGACGGGCCTGCGTGCCCAATTCTTAACCCTTTGAAAATAAAGTTTGTACGTTCGTTCGTTCTATCTGTCTGTCTGTCTGTCTGTCTTCTTTATTTTAAAACATACTTTAATTATGATTATTATTGCAAATGTTTGATGTTATATTACTTTTATAATGATAAATGCCTTAATAATGCTTAAAGTAAATGTGAGGATGGAAGGATACAGTATACATGATGAGAGAGAAAGAGGAAGGGCAGAATGTCAGATGGGCCTGCGTGCCCAATTCTTAACCCTTTGAAAATAAAGTTTGTTCGTTCGTTCGTTCATAAACGTGAGGCATAGTATAGTGAAATCTCTAACACTTCACTTCCCTACGGCAGTGTATGCTATGAAATTAGCTTTATCTTTGTACCTTTGTTTATTTCTTTTACTCATTATGTTTAAATTATCATCGTCAGCTCCCATTGCCACCACAAAGTTCAGCTGCAGTGGGTCTCCAGCATCTCCTGTCTCTTATCTTGATGGTACACTCTGTCTCTTATCTTGATGGTACACTCTGTCTCTTATCTTGATGGTACACTCTGTCTCTTATCTTGATGGTACACTCTGTCTCTTATCTTGATGGTACACTCTGATAGACTCTTTCTTGTCCATTTCTTGATGTTATCTTCTCACATATACCACTGTCTTCCTCTTGCACGTCTGCCTTCAACTCTTCCTTCTAATATAGTCTTCAGTGTCCGGTGTTGTCTTTTTACATGGCCAAAATATTTTAGCTGTCTATTTTTGATCTCTTTCATTCATTCTCTTTTCATTCCTAGGGTTTCTAGGACCTCGTTATTTGTTTTTTTCTTTTTCGATGAGATGTGCCCCATTCTTCTATATATCCACATCTCAAAGGCATACAAGCCAAGTACAAGTACTACAGGTTACCCATAATCTGTACAAGAAATTTGCATTTTCAGATTTTTACGTCCGGCACAAAATTTCCGTACGTTTTTTCGCCTAATTATGAAAATAATATATATATAAATAAATCTTCTTGTGCTACACCTTAGCCGATATTTGCGTCGTGAGATTCAGCAAGATGTTAGGCCCTGTGAATAATAAAATCAACCAATGAAATCAAGTTGCCTATTTTTCGATTGATGCAGGATTTGCAAGAGTCCACACAGTGTGTTGCTCTTTCATCATTTTTCGCTAATGCTATCGGCAGCCTGCACGTTACTGATTATTTTAACGATTACGTCGTACTGAGCATAATTTATTATTTACGGCTGCTTATAAGCAAAAAAAAAAAAAAAATAAGTGGATTTCACTAAAACTTATTCTGCTAAGAAATGTACATTTTAGTAATAATATAAAACGAATTATGAAACTGGAAGAAAAGAAATCACGAAAGCATGGCAAATTTGTATCTTAACCCGATCGGAGCCCTGAGAAAAGTTTTTTTAGAGTTACATCTCTTCTAAGTTTTAATTTCATTTCTTTAAAAACATTCTGATTTTTATTTGGTGGATATATCATAAGTACGATCATCCAGTTAGTTATTTTTGTTAAATAATCAATTACTGTCAATGTTTGCCGTATTGACGATTGACACTAAAGTTGTATGAGTATTTAAAACTGCCAATTAGGCTAAAATTGCTATTTTCATTTTGGAAGTTCGGTTGAGAATAAATTACGCTAGCGCCAGTTTATATTTTCATTGCAAACCATGAGTTTTTTTAGTTTAAAAAAAAATTAATATGATATGATAAAGTAATTTTATTATTTTAAAATTACATCAAATATTTATTGAAATATTTTGAAACCGCCCTAGAAACCTCCCCATTTCATATCATATAACAGGATAATATAGTCTTGTTCAATTTTTCTCTTTGCAATAATAATGATAACGAAGTAGTAAAATTAGTTGTGAGAATAGTGGGACGTCTTCTTCGATGTCATCCTTGTACGTCACGAACGACATTAGGGTTAAGATAAAGGTTTGGGTTCAGGGTTACGTTTAGGATTTCTAACCCATACCCTTATTACTATGTCTCAGAATTCTTTTATAAGGTCCTTTCGAACACAGGATTTCCCAGTCTGTTATGCGCAGTGTAATGGGGACACTGGACATGGAAAAGAGAGAGATACTAAGGGCAATTAATGATCACCTGCTGGATAATGACACTGCAATGGATGAATCAACAAGGCTGAGACTGTTGGAATTTGGCATCAAACGTTGGACTAGCAGAAATGGACGTGAGAGAGGATGCATCCGTCGTATGTACAACCAGCGGTCTACCGGTACAATTAGCATTCATACTCTTCCACATTTGCTGAGGGAGACTGAGCACCTATGGATTTGCCCGGAGTGCGGTGAAGTCGATTCTGATTAACATTAACATTGTTAAGCACAGAAATAGACTAAATGATGACACAATCACATCATTTTTACTGTGTGAAATAAACTCAGATATTTATTGTTTGGATTTTAAAATAAGTGAAGACCTGCTTTAAAAAGCAAAGTCATCATTTATAATGCAGCCCACTGTAATTGAAAATATTTTACGCAGATTAACTCTTTTGATACATTTTTTTCAGCTTTTACAGGTCTTTGTACAGGGTTTTTGGATTTTTTGTACAGGTTTTTCATTTCCGAAGTGTGTCATGTATGCAAAGGCCTCGACTCTTTCCTCTAATTGCTTGTTCGTTGCCCATGTTTGTACCCCATACAGTAATGAAGAATATATATAGCATTTGATGATTCTAAGTTTGAATTTATGAGTTTGTTGTTGAGATGTTAGTATATCTCATGTTGGTCAGATGTTAGTATATCTCATGTTGTTGAGATGTTAGTATATCTCATGTTGTTGAGATGTTAGTATATCTCATGTGGTTGAGATGTTAGTATATCTCATGTTGTTGAATGTAGCTTTGGTTTGTAATTATAAACTTTTGTAATTTCTTCACTCTCTTAATTCCTCTTGTGTTTTTTTTTAATTGTTATTATTATTATTCTTTGACTTGCTCTTTATTCTCCATTCCATTCCTCCTGTAGAGCTTCATTCAGTGTTACTGTCAGTGACTAGTTGTTTCAACCATCAACACCTCTAATGATTTTCATTTCAATACCTAAAAATTCAACAGTTAATTTATGAAAATTCCTTTGTTACAGGCTCTTACAGTGGCCATGACCTTCCATGAAAAGGGCCGTGCAGCTTTAAAGAACAAACAAGTGTCCCTGGCATTACCTCTGTTTCTTGAATCTGATGCTGAGTTCAGGTAGGGAATTTGTGTAGTAGTTGTTTCATTTTTTTGCACAGTACTATCTAAATTTTTTATTATTAATCTCAGTGTGTAAAGAACAGATTGCCTCCCCTTGTGTTTCTCTGCACAGTTTTCTATCATATACAAGGGGATTGACATAAGTCTTGGGCCTGACCATGAAGGACATGTCACAGAGAGCTGAAATTTTGTATAGTGTTTATTCCTTTTCAATATAGCCACCGTCTGTATTGATACACTTCTGCCATCTCTGCTTGACCTTGAAAAGACCTTGGGAGTAGAACACCCTATTTTTTAAACTAAACCAGTCATCACATGCCAGTATAACTTCTTCATCGCTGTCAAAATGATTTCCTTTTAGCTGTTTTTTAAGATTTGGGAATAGAAAAAAGTCTGATGGAGCCAAATCTGGAGAATATGGTGGGTGTGGAAGAATTTCAATATTCAAATCGTTGGCTGCTAGCTGCACAAGCCGTGCTTTGTGAGAGGGCGCGTTGTCTTGAAGCAAAGGAAGATTTTGAGTGCGCGTTATCCCTCGTTTTCTGGTCACAACCTTTCTTAGTTTGGTGAGAAGATCTGCATAGTACTGTCCATTAACTGTGTTGCCACGAGGCAGATAATCTTTCAAAAGGACACCTTTGCCGTCCCCAAAAAACAGTCAGCATCACTTTTCCTGCAGATTTCTGCGCTCTCGGCTTGACAGGTGTTGGGGAGCTAGGGGTTTTCCATTGCATGCTGGCAATTTTGGATTCGGGGTCATAATGGTATACCCAAGTCTCATCTACTGTCACCATGGTCTCCAAAAAATTTTTTGACTGACACTTTTTGAGCAACTGTTGACAGCAATTTACCCTCGTTTGCTTCTGTTCACGTGTCAACAGTCACGGAACCCAGCGTGCACACACTTTTCTCATGTTCAGTCTATAAACTGTTCTTTCATTTAGTTTTACTCTACTAGCTAGCTCCGCAATTGTCATTTTTCGATCCTGGTCAATGATTTTCTTCACTCTTGTTGCATTTTCATCGTTGCACTCTGAGGCTGGTCTACCAGATCTTGGCAGATCAGCAACATTTGAGCGGTCGCACTTAAACTGTTGACACCAGTTTTTTACCGAAGTATATGAAGGACAAGAATCACGAAACACTGGTTCCATCTCCCTGTGTATTTCTGTAGGTGTTTTTCCCTGAAACATCAGAAATTTTATCACAGCTCTGGCCTCCTTCTTTTCCATTGTTTTGTCAAATCTTTGGAGCAGCAGATCTGGTCAGTGGGGTACATTGCGCCGTGCACCGTAGCGGGAAAACCCATTGAAGAAACAAACGCGTACTTCACACATTCAGTGCAAATATGATGAACTTTAAATGTGCCAAGTTTCATCTTCCTCCTGTGACTCCTTCATGGTCAGGCCCAAGACTTATGTCAATCCCCTTGTATATATAACAAATTATACCAGAGCAGACGATGCAATGTAGTTACAGTGAAGCACCACTTATTCATTATAAACAACACACACAAAAGTAGCCTTTCCATTCACATCTCTAATTCTCTTGTCACATCTTCTGTGAAAATGGTGCTTAGGTACATCTGTTCAGTTACTTGTCTGTTTCTATTTTTCTCAGTATTCATATGTAATCCTTATTGTTTTATTGAACTTAATGGTTTGTTTTGTTTGAAAATTGAGAATGGAATGCTCCTCAAGAAAAAGAAATAAAACAGTTAAAAAGCCCACAAAAAAAAGAACACAGAAATGGTCTAATCTGATAATGGTCCATGTACTCCAATTTTGTGGGTTATTTACACTAAAGAAGGTTTTTCACCGAAGCACTTGTCTGATCTATGGTATTGTATTAATGCCTCAGAATAATTTAACCATATTGGTTAAATACTATATATTCATACAATTCAATGATTTAAATTACAAAATATTCAATGGGAGCCTTATGCTTGCTTTTTGCTCACTAACATTCTAGCATTCAGGCTTATTAATTGTTAACATATCCTTATGGTTCATTCAGAATGTAGTCATTCATGGAAAAGCTCTACGGAGATTCATATAGCCTCAAACTGACTACTGCTTTCTTTGAAAATATTCAAGTAGACATCTGAGAGTGTACGAAAAAAAAGAAGAAGATATAATATGTAGTCATTACTATTTACGACCATATTGACTTGAGATGAGGTCATTGGAATGGAACCCCATTGTACGATGAGGACAGTCTGTATTTTCTGTGTGTACGGCTTAGGCTCAACATCTTTAATGAGGCTTTGCCATCTAGGAAATTCATTTGTATCTCTTGTTAGAGGAGAACTCCAAATAACAGTGTTTCTAATGTTTCTTTCATGTAAACAGTAAATGTAGGTCAAAACTCCTCAAAATAGCAGCGTTTCTAATGTTTCTTTCATGTAAACAGTAAATGTAGGTCAGAACTCCTCAAAATAGCAGTGTTTCTAATGTTTCTTTCATGTAAACAGTAAATGTAGGTCAGAACTCCTCAAAATAGCAGTGTTTCTAATGTTTCTTTCGTGTAAACAGTAAATGTAGGTCAGAACTCCTCAAAATAGCAGCATTTCTAATGTTTCTTTCATGTAAACAGTAAATGCAGGTCAGAACTCCTTCAGGCCACTGACAACTATGCAATACTGTGCCTTGATATTGTCTGGTGCTATCTGTCTCTGAAAAATCTGGAGCAGTTACCTGATGCAGGTGAGTGATGACTAATAGGGAGGTTGGTGGTGGGAATGGATTTTCAAAAGAAATCATAAGTCTATAAGAAAATTAGCAACAACAACAAAAATAATGGTTTTCTTCCTTTGAAAAGCAGTTTTAAGAGAAAACAGTTTTCTGTGTAAATATCATTTTTTTTAGAATGTGCTGTGACAGTTGGTTTTGACATCTTAAAAATTTAGATTCAAGGGATTCTGAATTATCTGAAAATAAACTAATACCAGTTTTAATGTTTGAAAATTTTGATTCTGACTTTCTGTGCTACTCCTCCCATAAATAACATCAGTATAGTAACTACTGTAATAATGAAAGGATATACTGTATAAATAAATGTAGCTATTATATTCATATTTATTCAAAGAAAAAGTACAGCAGTTACACAGAGTTATAGTTGTCAAGGGATGTAATTGTTTGCCCTCGCTTGGATCAAGGGAGGTGATTGTTTTCACTTGGATTTGATTTTTTAATGATTGCCTCCCTCACTCAGCACAGCCACATTAGTGGACACACCAAGCAAATTATTATCTTCTGATTAATTATTGCCTTTCAGAAGCCAGACTCACCAAAAGTGAAATATGTTTCAAGCGCTGCTATGGTGAGAAGATGGAGAGACTGGCATCTATCAAGGTAAAACAAAACCATGTTCTCTGGCAGCATTCTTTAACTTTATGCCTTTATATTTTCTGTTATGCTTTCATTCAGTGTAGCTTCTGATGATCAGTTGACAGAAATACTCTTCATAGAGTTTCCTGTCAGGATTGCTAAATGACTGCCTTAAACTAAATGTGTTTTAGTTGATCAAAATTGACATCTTTGCACTCTGAGAAAACCCATAGGTGCTGACTCTCCCTCAGAAAATGTTGTAGGGTATGAATGTTAATTGCTGCTGTAGCACAGTGGCTGTGTACATGATGGATGCATCCTCTCTACATTCATCCCTGCTAGTCTTACATTTGTTGCCTAATTCCAGCAGTCTTTGCCTTGGTGATTCAGCAATTGCAGTGTCATTCTCTAACCGATCATCATTAATTGTCCTTAGCAAATGTTTGACATTGTCAGGAGCTTGGGGTTTGCCATAACATTATTTAAAAGTTTGTATGGTCATGACTAGGGCCGGATTAATCCAAGAAGGGCCTCTAGGTTTGTTGGTGTTTGGGTCCCTCTTCACCTAATAGGCAGTAATTGTAATATTTTTCTTTTCAAACTCCTTAGCATGGTGATGGTGTATACTAGTATCATTTAATAGACTGGGATGTTAGTTTGTTAGCATTGCTTACCACTCTCATTAGTAATAATTTTTTATTAATGTTTATTAGTATTTTTTTTTATTATTATTAAGGTAAACACAATAAACAAATTTTATTGAAAAAAATGTTCTTGTTTTTCTTTAACAATCTTTCTTTAATAACTGGCAAGAAATAAGTTTTTGTAAGAATAAAAGATTCTTCGCGCATCAATGCCAAATTGTTCTGTTTTACTGTTTTAACATCCTTCATAGTGGATCATAGATAGTTTTTGACATGTTTGAGTGCAGAAAATGACTGTTCTGCAGAGCATTTGATTGTCAAAAGTGATAAATAGATGTGAAGACAAATAAATACATTTGGAAAAACTTCTTGAAGGCCATTGTGTACAAGGGTTCTACACATGTGAAGGGCAATTGAAGACTTACTGGTTCCATTTTCATCTTTTTTAACCCCATCTACTTCCCCAATATATGCCTTAAAATGAATAAGTTCATCACCAAAACTGTTGTAAACAGATACGAGCTGATAAGCCGCTTGATTAAGCTCATCATTTCATTTCATTCATTTCATAACCCTCCACTCCCAAAGGAGCATAGGCCTTCAACAAACACATGCCAAGTCCTCTTGTCACGTGCCATCATCTCAAGTTCTTTCCACGTTCTCCTTATCATTTTCACCTCTGTTTCCAGCTCTCTTCTCCATGTGCTTCTTGGTCTACCTCTTCCACAAAAAACTTCAACAAACATGGACAAGTCAGTTAAAGAAAGCTCATCATTACCTATGGAAAAATTATTTCAATGTCCTTAACTAATGCACGGGCCCTATAAGAACTCCAGCCTCTAGTCTTCAGCCTACTTAGCCTAATGGATAATCTGGCCCTGGTCATAACATTATAATATTTCATAGTCATCATTCATTTTGATGTCCTCAAGTCTTGGTCTGCCCATCAAACAAAGTGAATTATTGTGTGTGTTACCATAAGTGAATTATTGTGTATGTTACCATAAGCGAATTACTGCGTGTGTTACCATAAGTGAATTACTGTGTGTGTGTTACCATAAGTGAATTATTGTGTGTGTTACCATAGGTTAATTATTGTGTGTGTTACCATAAGTGAATTACTGTGTGTGTTACCATCAGTGAATTACTGTTTGTGTTACCATAAGTGAATTACTGTGTGTATTATCATAAGTGAATTACTGTGTGTGTTACCATTGTTTCCTGGGTCATCCTTTATTTCTAGTAATTTCCATTTTGACATTATATGACACTGGCCGATTGACTGGGATTAATCCTCATGAAGTGTTTAAATAAACCGAGTTTTTTATGTGCCTGTAAAACAAGAGATGAAAAGAGTATGCTGGTGATAGATAGGGCACACGTTGAGGACACCAGTTCTTGGGATTACAAGGCAGTCCTTGCTCTGGAACCCCCAGAGGAAAGGAGTTGAGAGGGAGACAAAAAAGCACACGGAGAAGAATGCTGGAGACCAAAATTAAAAGGATGAGAGAGACTTGGAAAGACCTCGAGTTGATGGCATGGGGCAGGCAAAATTAACATAGGTTTGTTGAAAAGGATATCCTTCAAGAGCTGAAAAGTCACAGATGAATAAGTTTTTGTTGTTGAATATGTTCGTTCGGTGGCTCCATTCCGACAATACCTATCATGTCTTCATTTCTCACTAGGCCTTCTCATATATAATATACTGCTCAAAAAAAGTTAAAGGTCACTTTCAATTTTTAGGTCATTTCAACTAAGCTGTTTTTTTTTAAACCTGAACACTCAGTCAAAAAAGTTTTGCTGCATTTTGTTGCATGCTTAAACAATGTTTGTTAATCTGACAATAAATCAAATCTGTGTTACGTGTGTGTACCTCCAAGGTCAATCAAATGCACGTGGTGGAAAGGGAAATAATGCATGTTTGAAAATGCTTCCTATGGCAAAGCCTGTTGATAACATTGCTGAAATTTGCTTTTCACGTGCAAGTCGTGACTATAGTGAACACATTTCACCCACTTTTCGAAAGGAACAAGCAATGGGTATGTTTGTAACATTTACCATTTTAGCCATGGCTCAGCGTGTCTTGTCGTCTTGTGGTAGACCTTGGACGTCCTGACCTGCGTTGTTCTGCGACACTGCCGGTTGCATTATAACGATCACGCAGAGTTTGTATGACAGAGTGGGCAACTCCTAATCTCCTAGCAACTTCTCGCAGCCCTACATCATCCTGCAGCCATGCCATCGCTCTCCATCTGTCAACATTGGTCAAGTGTCTTAGTTGAGCCATGGCTAAAATGGTAAATGTTACAAACATACCCATTGCCCGTTCCTTCCAAAAAGTGGGTGAAATGTGTTCACTATAGTCACGACTTACACGTGAAAAGCAAATTTCAGCAATGTTATCAACAGGCTTTGCCATAGGAAGCATTTTCAAACATGCATTATTTCCCTTTCCACCACGTACATTTGATTGACCTTGGAGGTACACACACGTAACGCAGATTTGATTTATTGTCAGATTAACAAACATTGTTTAAGCATGCAACAAAATGCAGCAACTCTTTTTTGACTGAGTGTTCAGGTTTTTAAAAAAACAGCATAGTTGAAATGACCTAAAAATTGAAAGTGGCCTTTAACTTTTTTTGAGCAGTATATTAGGCACTTTTCTCAGTCGTCTTGTTTTTGTGTTGATTGTTCTCTCTTCTTCTTTGGTCCAGATCTTTCACAACCAGCTCCAGCATAATTTTTTTCCTTTGTACTTGTTACAGTCATGACATTATAAATGACATTATAAAATATGTGTTATTTATACTTTCATTAATAACACGTAGTTTAATATTTATACTTTCAGTAATGATATGTCTTCTTCTTTGATCCTTAGCCGCCGACCATCAAAGCAGTCAGTGGCCATCACGCCTAGTGGCGTCTTGTAGGGCAACAACAAATTGATTCCACTTTGCTCGGTCGGTGGCCATCCTTCGTACAGTGCCCCAACTCTGGTTCATTCTTTGCATCTCAGCCTCCACAGTCCTCCGCCAGGTTGTTTTTGGTCGGCCTCTCTTTCATTTTCCTTCAGGGGTCCAAAGCATAGCTGTTCTTGTGATGGCATCGGGGTCTCTTCTGAGGACATGACCAACCCAGCTCCAGTGTGTTCATTTATTGTTGTTTCCGTAACTTCATTGTTTTTTTACACAGACAGGGTAGTTGAGTATTTATACTTTCAGTAATGACACACGTAGTTGAGTATTTATACTTTCAGTAATGACACACGTAGTTGAGTATTTATACTTTCAGTAATGACACACATAGTTTAGTATTTATACTTTCAGTAATGACACACGTAGTTTAGTATTTATACTTTCAGTAATGACACACATAGTTTAGTATTTATACTTTCAGTAATGACACATGTAGTTTAGTATTTATACTTTCAGTAATGACACACGTAGTTGAGTGTTTATACTTTCAGTAATGACACGTAGTTTAGTGTTTATACTTTCAGTAATGACACACGTAGTTTAGTATTTATACTTTCAGTAATGACACACATAGTTTAGTATTTATACTTTCAGTAATGACTCACGTAGTTTAGTATTTATACTTTCAGTAATGACACACGTAGTTTAGTATTGATACTTTCAGTAATGACACAGAGCATGGAACCACCACCTGTAGCTGGTCCCCTTATAGGAAGCCTCCACCAAGCAGTCACTTGCTTCCACAGCTGTGGTTTCTGTGGCAGTTTTACGTGATGAAGTTGCCAGTCCCATCATGCACAACCTCGTATTAGTCACCTTGTGCAACATGCCAGAGAGTGGGAGAAGTCCTGTTCTTTCATTGTCTCTTCAGAGACCCATAGGAACATCAAAGTTTCCATCCCGTGTAAATGCACTCTGGGCAAACCCATAGGTGCTCATTCTCCCTCAGTATATGTCGAAGAGTGTGAATGCTATAATTCTATACCATGTAATTGCTATAAATGGTTGGCTACGACAGGGGTTCTCAACTGTTTGTTGCTCAAGGCCACCCATCCCTGAGCCTCATTTACCTCTGTGGTCCCCCCTCATAGTCACTGTTGGCTGTAAAAAAAGGTACTTTACCATCTTACTGTGGCCCCCTAGAAATATGGCATGGCTGGTTATGCAAGGATGCGCGGTAATGAGAGAGCTGACAGACTAGCATCAAGAGCACCTACAATGGAGACACTGGATATGGATAAGGGAGAGATACTGAGAACAGTTAATGATTGCCTGTTAGAGAATGACACTGCAATAGATGGATTATCAAAGTTAAGACTGTTGGAATTTGGCATCAAACTTAAGGCCAGCAGAGATGGACGTATGAGAGGATGCATCTGTCGTGTGTACAACCAGCCACCTATAGTAACAGTTAGCATTCACACTCTTCGACATATACTGAGGGAGATTGAGCACCTATGGGTTTGCCCAGAGTGCAGTGATATCAGTTATGTTCAACAATAACTATCCTGTAATTGCTCGTACATAAATATATACACATATAAAATATGTAATTGAAAAAAATAAAAGCAGACAATACAAGAAATATAAAATACGTAAAGGCAGTCCCTTAGTAGATACTGCCGCAGTGAAAAAAAGAATCACAAACAATCAAAATATCGATCGATTCAGAAAACGTCTCTCATAACGGAAATACTAAAGTTTTGATAAACAGTGTTCCCACTCTCAATTTCAGATGGTAGACTTTGCGCACTGGTGTTTTGGGCTGAATCAAATTGTAAAAGGTTAATAATTAAGTGAAAACCTGTATGTACTGCTGTACAGATCTGAAAATAAGAAAAATCTGTACAGATTACGGGAAACCCATACTTCTTGGCATGTATGCTTCAGCACAAGCAGTTTTGATGATGCTTGTTTATTTTTCTAGGGAGGTACTGGTGCTGAGCAAGCTTTGCTGATGAGGCTGTATCTTCTTCAAGGGATAGTAGCATTCCACAAGGGAGACCTGCTCAGTGCTCAAAATTTGTTTAGAAGGGTAAGAACCTTAGGGATCTATCATTTGTGTCTTTTTAAAATGCATTATGGTAATGAGAAGTCTTGTCGAATGTTTATAATGTAAAAGAATTTGAGTGAAAATGTGTACTCTCAGTAATGATGCATGCAATGGAGTGTTTATACTCTCAGTAATGATGCATGGAGCGTTTATACTCTCAGTAATTATGCTCAGTGAGAGCATCCAGACCGCAGCGCAAACAGGCTACATTAGACAAATGTATGACGGTATAAAGAAAGCCCTTGGTCCCCAAAAAAGCAAGATGGCACCGCTAAAAACCATCAACGGAGAGAAGCTAACTGATAAGGGTAAGCAGATGGAGAGGTGGGTTGAGCACTACTCTGAGCTTTACGCTAGAGAAAATACTGTTACGCCTGCAGCCCTTGATGCTGTCAAATGTCTGCCAACTATGGAGGAGCTGGATGCCGAACCAACATTAGAGGAACTCAGCAAGGCCATTGATAGCTTGGCCTCTGGCAAAGCACCAGGCAGTGATGGGATTCCTCCTGTTTTAATCAAATGCTGCTGTAAGAGCACGCTATTACATCCCCTGCATAGGGTGCTGTGCCAGTGCTGGGAAGAGACAACTATTCCTCAAGACATGCAAGATGCCAAGATTGTAACACTGTATAAAAATAATGGAGACAGAAGTGGTTGCAATAACTACAGAGGCATCTCTCTCCTTAGAATTGTTGGTAAGGTTTTTGCCAGAGTCATCTTAATGTGACTACACAAGTTAGTTGAGCGCATATATCCAGAGTCACAGTGTGGGTTCCAAGCTGGTAGATCAACAACAGACATGATCTTTTCTTTCCGCCAGCTTCAGGAAAAATCAAGAGAGCAGAAAAGGCCCTTATATATATCGCCTTTATAGACCTCACAAAAGTATTTGACCTGGTTAGTAGGGATGGACTCTTCAAAATCCTCCTGAAATTAGGCTGCCCTGCTAAATTGCTGGAAATGATAAAGTCATTCCATGATGACATGAAGGGAACAGTCCAATATGCTGGAAGCACATCTCAACCATTTTAACATACGAAGTGGCGTTAAACAAGGCTGTGTTCTGGCTCCGACCCTCTTTGGGATCTTCTTTGCCTTACTTCTGAAACATGCATTCAGACATGCAGCTGAAGGAATATGCCTTCACACTAGGTCAGATGGCCGTCTGTTTAATCTTTCATGGCTGAAGGCAAAAACTAAAATCAGAAGGGTCACCATAAGGGACTTGTTGTTCACTGATGACGCTGCAGTCGTCACTCATAGCCAACAGGAGCTTCTGAGCTTGATGAATCACTTCACCCAAGCATGCAAGGACTTTGGCCTCACAATAAGTCTAAAGAAAACGAATGTGCTGAGTCAGGATGCGGGTGCTACACCAGTTATCACTATCGATAACTATGAATTGGCAGTGGTGCACCACTTCACATACCTGGGGTCTACCATCAATGACAAACTCTCACTGGACACAGAAATTGACAGCCACATTGGCAAAGCTGCAGCTACCTTTGCCCGCCTCACATCACGTGTTTGGGGAAACTCCAAACTCACAACGAAGACCAAGGCTGCGGTATATAACGCCTACGTCACCAGCACTCTCCTATATGGCAGCGAGACTTGGACAACCTATGCTAAGCAAGAAAGAAGGCTCAATACCTTCCATTTACGGTCTTTCAGTAATGGTACATGTAGTTGAGTTTTTATACTTTCAGTAATGACACAATTAGTTGAGTTTTTATACTTTCAGTAATGACACATGTAGTTTAATATTTATACTTTCAGTAATGACACATGTAGTTGAGATTTTATACTTTCAGTAATGACACAAATAGTTGAGTGTAAATACTTTTATTATTGACACACATATTTGAGTATTTATACTTTCAGTAATGACACACATAGTTTAATATTTATACTTTTAGCAATGACACATGTAGTTAAGTATTTATACTTTCAGTAATGGCACATGTAGTTTAATATTTATACTTTCAGTAATGACACACGTAGTTTAATATTTATACTTTCAGTAATGACACATATAGTTTAATATTTATACTTTCAGTTATGACACACATAGTTTAATATTTATACTTTCAGTAATGACATGCATAGTTAAATATTTGTACTTTCAGTAATGACACATGTAGTTGAGTATTTATACTTTCAGTAATGGCACTTGCAGCTGAGTGTTTATACTTTCAGTAATGGCACATGCAGTTGAGTGTTTATACTTTCAGTAATGACACATAGTTGAGAGTTTATACTTCTAGCAATGACACACATAGTTGAGTGTTTATACTTTCATTTAGGACATTGCATAGATGAATGTTTATACTGAAATAGAATTTCTAATAACAAACATAGACCTGTGGAATAGAACCAGTCAACAACCAGTACAGTTAGAGATTAAAGAGAGAAAGTGAAGATGTACAGGACACAAACTCTTCAACTCAGATGTCAAGTCAGTCCTATTGTATGGTTGAGAAACATGGAGAACAACAAAAACAGCAACCGAGCATTTACAGACATTCATAAATTGGTGCTTGCATAGAAAAGTAGGATTGAAATGGATTTGAGATTACCAGTGTGGAACTGATGACAAGAACCAGATATGTGCCAGTGTGGAACTGATGACAAGAACCAGATATGTGCCAGTGTGGAACTGATGACAAGAACCAGATATGTGCCAGTGTGGAACTGATGACAAGAACCAGATATGTGCCAGTGTGGAACTGATGACAAGAACCAGATAAGTACTCGTGTGGAACTGATGACAAGAACCAGATAAGTACCGGTGAAACAGAAGATGAGAAGGAGATGCTGGTGGTGAATATTACACACACTTTGAGAAGACCTATTTGTAGCTTTACAAGGCAGTCCTTGTTCTGGATTCGCCAGGGTAAGAGGTAGAGGGAGATCAAAAAGCACATGAAGAAGAGAACTTGAGACAGAAATGAACGGGATAAAGATGACATGGAAATATTTTGAACAGACGGCACAGACAGGAGGACCTGGTACACGTCTGTTGAAGGCCTATGCTCCTTCATGAGTTTATGGGAAATGATGGTAGGACATACCCTTAGAAAACATTCAGATATGTCATTGACCCGAAGACACAGAGGAAAAGTATAGCGTAAAGGTAAAGGATCCCGTTACACGCCCATTGAGGCATATTGGGAATATGGTGTTAGGCCCATATTTTCTTGACCATCGGCACATCAGCATCATGCTGGCCACCTTAACCTTCCCAGAGTTGCTGTGGTACCCAATTCATGAGGCTGGATCGACCCCAGAGCCGTTTGCGGTCTAAAAAATACCACCTCAACTGGGGATCGAACCATGGACCACCGAGCTAAGAAGCCAGTGCACCAGCCACTGCGCAACTGCAGCTCCTATAGCATAAAGGCAAACAGAAAAAAAAGAGGAAGCTGAAAGCTTGAAAAAACATCTGAGTTTTGTTATGGTTCTTTACTTACTCACTTCTGTCATTTTTATCTCACTTGTACCCTCAGTAAGAAAAGCCTGATTAGCTATTACATAGGCTGTTTTGTTAGTGTACTTCCTTGAACCTCTTTTGTGTACCAAAAAAAGACAGTAGAGGTCTGTATCATTTTATCTGAGTACCCGAAAACTAAATATTCTGAAAATTGAAATTGTTTTGGGGCTACTGGGTGATTTTCTGACACATTTTGGGAGACTGTGCAGTTTTCTAACACATTTTGGGCTACTTTTTAAACATGATTTGGCCAACATCTGGTAACCGAAAAAATCTGGTATCTGAAACACAGATATCCCTGACGATTTTGGATAAAAGATGCAGACCTGTACTGTGAACATGTGATGAATTGTACAGGAAAAGCAGTGCTCCCACCACTAGCATATGGTAACTGGTCAGGAGTCCCTCTGTGACTCAATTTTGAAAGACCCTATAACCTTTATTGAAGGTATTTCTAGATTGCATACTAGGGATCCAGAAAGAACATTGTCACAAAATACCATTACATACAATACTGCAGTATATTGTAAGAATGCTACTGTTTGTCAGAAGAACATATTTCAGCCCACAACAGTACACAGCTTCGTCTTCTGCTTGGAACCTTAGTACCTGACAAAACAGTTAGTGACCATCGTGCCTAATGGTGTCTTGTAGGGCAGCAATGAACTCTCTCCACTTTGCTCAGTCAATGGTCAATCTTTGTTACAGTGCTCATGTGCAAGACAATGATCCATGTGAAGAGTTTGATTAGCAAAAAAACAGATTGGAAGAAATCCTGTAATGTGCAAGAGCTTGATCCATATGAAGAGTTTGATTAGCACACACAAAAAACAGATTGGAAGAAATCCTACAATGTGCAAGAGCTTGATCTATATGAAGAGTTTGATTAGCAAAATAAACAGATTGGAAGAAATCCTGCAATGTGCAAGAGCTTGATCCATATTAAGAGTTTGATTAGCACAAAAAAACAGATTGGAAAAAATCCTGTAATGTGCAAGAGCTTGATCCATATGAAGAGTTTGATTAGCACCAAAAAAAAAAACAGATTGGAAGAAATCCTACAATGTGCAAGAGCTTGATCTATATGAAGAGTTTGATTAGCAAAATAAACAGATTGGAAGAAATCCTGCAATGTGCAAGAGCTTGATCCATATTAAGAGTTTGATTAGCAAAAAAAACAGATTGGAAGAAATCCTGCAATGTGCAAGAGCTTGATCTATATGAAGAGTTTGATTAGCAAAATAAACAGATTGGAAGAAATCCTGCAATGTGCAAGAGCTTGATCCATATGAAGAGTTTGATTAGCAAAAAAAAAACAGATTGGAAGAAATCCTACAATGTGCAAGAGCTTGATCTATATGAAGAGTTTGATTAGCAAAATAAACAGATTGGAAGAAATCCTACTATGTGCAAGAGCTTGATCTATATGAAGAGTTTGATTAGCAAAATAAACAGATTGGAAGAAATCCTACAATATGCAAGAGCTTGATCTATATGAAGAGTTTAATTAGCCAAAAAAAAAAACTTCAAATCTGATGTCGCCTGAAGAGAGATAAAGTCTTCCTGAAGGATTCTCATACATAATATTGTCATCCTTTCCCCTTTTTTCTCCCTTTGGAGTTATGGAGCCACCATAGCAAGTGTTCCCTAGCAGATAGCCGGCACCAGGTCGTTCATGTGCTGCTGTAGTGGTAATTTCTTTAGCCATTTGTTTGACATGAGAAAGTGACTAGCTCGGGCATTGGCGCAGCTGGCCAGTCCTTTTTAGGGCTTTATGCTAACAGATAGATAATGCTGATCCTTTTCAGGACTTAGTATCTATCAACGCTGATCGGGTTAGCAGTCAATAGAGTTTACTTTTTTTTTTGGATGGTAAATGCGCTGTGATATAACCAAATAGGTTGAAAGGACGTGCCTCGCCAGAAGAATGCAAAAACAACCGAACCAAAAAAAAAAAAAATGATAAAGTTGCCACCCTTATCCATAACCTCATATTAGCCATCTCTTACATCATGATTAAGGGATCAGTAGTCCTATTATTTCATTGTTTCCTCATATACCCCAGGGGACTACACTTTTAGGTATCTGAAGTGTTGTTCTGTTTTTTTATTTCTCATTACACAGGCAGAGTTTGTCCTGACACTTCTTCATGTGGATGAAACCCAGTTGAATGAAGGTAAGAAATCATTGTCCCATTGATGTGGAATAAGAAACAGTATTGCTAATGTTGTTATTATTGAACAGAATCAACATCGTTGCACTCCAGGCAAACCCATAGGTGCTCAGTCTCAGTATATGTCAAAGTGTGAATCTGATACAATAACTGCCTTTGTTAATAAAGTCTCAGACAGCCATCTTAAGGCAGCAGTCACTGCCTCTACATCCATTCTCATGCTAGAGGTTGTTATCATGTAAGCCCCGCTACATTCAGCGATGGTTCTGCCCCTTACTTTAGCAGAGAAGCCCCACCCTGATTTAGTACCACAGATTACAGACCCATCAGTGTAGACAATGGCATCATCATCCCCAGCATTATCATTTATAAGCTGATCAATTTCCAGCTCTGCTCTCCCATTGGCCCGAGTTCTGCATTCTCTACCAAGGCTGATGATGACTTGCTGGTAGTTCATCCATGGCTGGTTTCAACATGAATGAAAAACCTCCATAGAAGCATCGAATCTTCAAGAACTGATATGGATCTACTGTCCTGGTCATGCCGGGGTACGTGGCAATGAAAGAGCTGACAGACTAGCTTCAACAGCACCCATAAAAGGTGCATTGGCCATGGATAAAGAAGAAATACTGAGGGTAATTCATGTTCATCTATTAGAGAATGACACTCCAATTGATAAATCATCAAGGCCAAGACTGCTGGAATTTGACATCAAACGTAAGACCAGCAGGGATGGACATATGGGAGGACGCATCCGCCGTGTATACAACCTATGCACAACAGGAACAATTAGCATTCATACCCTTCGACATTTGCTGAGGGAGACTGAGCACCAATGGGTTTGCCCGGAGTGCAATGACGTTGATTCTGATTAACATAAATATGTCGAAGTGTGTGAATGCTTACTGTTCCTGTAGCTTGCTGGTTGTATACACAATGGATGCATCCTCTCATATGTGCATCTCAGCTAGCCTTACTTTTTATGCCAAATTCCAACAGTCTTAACCTTGATGATTCATCTACTGATGGAGGGTAAGAAGACATTGTTACGGAGTTAGAAATCAAAATAATAGAGTAAGAAATCATGGAAAGTATCTTATGCAACAAATCTTTCTCCGTGGTAGTAAGAAAGAGAATTCAGTTATTACAGTCTGGTGCGATTATCCTAACACTAGCTTGGAGTTATGTTAATTATTCTTCCGTTACCTTATCCTAACACTGGCTTGACATTGGAGTGATTATTCTTCCAATTTGTTATCCTGACACTGGCTTTGATTTGATTACTCTTCCATTTTCTTATCCTAACAACATAGTTATGTTGATGGGCTTCACGGAAAGAGAGGCAAGGTTAGGCCTGAGGGCAAAGAATGGAAATGTGGCACAAGCAATTCACTACATCATGGAGACCAGAAGGGTAGGTTGTTGTTTTTTTTTAACATTTGTTTATTCAAACGAATAATGAAAAGAAAAAAAACTTTTTAGAGAATGTGAGAATTTAGTTTTAAATTATTTGGATGTACTGTTTCATGTGTTAGTTTGAGCATCCATATTTCATGTTGGTGTTATATTAATGCATTTTATGTTATAGAACATCAGAATGGAGTATTATTGAATAATAACAAATAAAATGATAATAAAATAATAAAGAAAGAAAGCAGGTGCTAAAAGTTCCTTTTGATAATGTCTTCACCTGTTTGCTCTTGATTGTTACAATGTTTTATGACATTAGTTAGTGTTAGTATCCATAGAAACAAGAGGAAGTAAACAAGCATGCTAAGAAATACTGAGTTTGAAGAATATGTTTATTTGCCCTTGATCTTAGAATATTTTATGACGTTAATTAGTGTTGGTATCCATAGAAACAAGAGGAGGTAAACAAGCATGCTAAGAAAGACTGGACTAGAAGAGTACGAGGGAAGACGCTTGGAAAGACTGCTGGGGGTGAACCGTAAGTACTGGGATGTCATTGTTTTCAAGCTGTTGATTACTTAAATGTAAAGTTTCTGAATTTGACTACATCCAGGTGGGAAAAAAAAGACATTGGAGGTAGACAAGTTTTTGGACATTGTTCATCATCTTCAAGTACCATCCCTGGTGGCATAAGTGATCATGCTTCTCCACAACTTCCTGTCTCCAATAGTGTTTATCAGTTCTGTTGTTGACTTCCTTTCCATGCTACGATGTGTCCAGTATCTTGTCTCTTTGTTGTCCTCTTTTGTCTCTTTTTTCCTTCAATGTTTCCTGTTTTCATGAGATACTCCCGCTGCCATTCTCTCATTACATGACCAGAGAAAGAGGATTGCCTCCTTGTAATGTGAGGCATAAGTTATTGTTGAACAGAATTGACGTCATTACACTCCGGGCAAACCCATAGGTGCTCACTCTCCCTCAGTATGTGTTGAAGAGTGTGAATGCTAATTGTTTCTGTAGCTTGCAGGTTGTATACACGACGGATGCATCCTCTCGTACATCCATCTCTGCTAGCCTTAAGTTTGATGCATAAGTTACTGTGTGCACTAAGTTCCTTCTGCACATCATCATTATACCTTTTTAGCTGTCCATCATTTTAACATTCTTCTGTAAAGCCACATCTCTGTGGCCTCTAGTGCTTTTTCTTGAGCTAATTCTCTATCATACCTGTCAACCTGTATGAATTTTTCGTACAATGTACGGATTTTTTATACTTTTAGCAGTGTACGGCCGTACAGGCTCGTTGTACGGATTTTTCCCCCCCCCCCCCCCCTCTCCAAAAAAAAAAAAAATTTTTTTTTTTTTTTTTTTAAAATTTTAAAAATATTTTCCAACCCAAGTTTTTAAAAAATTTTAAATCAGAAAATATTTTCTAGCCCAGGTTTTTTTTTTACCAATTTTTTAAATGTTTAAATCCGGAAATCTCGGCATTCGTTTTTAAACTGAGGTCTCTCCCAGCAACCAATCAAAACCCTTTATACCCAACAATTCGGCAAACACTTTGAATTCGGCCTCATACGCTTTCGGTTTTCAGCGTGACATGACGTATTTTTAAAGTTACCTGTTATCAACGACGACGCTTGTTTGCCACCACACTTCGACGCCATTTTGTTTAAAAAAGCTAAGTACTTATAACTTGGTTAAATATTGCTGCTGTTTTGCTTTGTTGCAATTTAATCGCTGTCTTAATCTTTCCAGTTAGGCCTATACCTTGCCCTTCAATATAACATTATTCCTTTGTATATAGATAAGTTATTAAATTGTCATAATATTCTGTGTAGGCCCTACATAACTAGAAAAAAAAAGTTTGTTTGTGTTGAGTAGGCCTACTTTATGCCAGCGCTCGAGATTCGCTGCTTTATTTTTTAATAAAGTGGCAATCTGTTATCACTGGTCTAGGCTACCAACTCTTAAATAATAATTTTGTAAACTTTTGGTGGTATGTTTTTTTCTTCCTAGATTTGATATCTTGCCTTTCAATAGCCTATATTTCCGATAAATTGTCATAATATTCTGTGTAGGCCCTACATAACTAGAAAAAAAAGTTTGTTTGCGTTGAGTAGGCCTACTATATGCCAGCGCTCGAGATTCGCTGCTTTATTTTTTTTTAAAGTGGCAATCTGTTATCACTGGTCTTCTTCTTCTTCTTCCTCGTTCGTCCTGAAAAGGACGTTGGTTGCTTTGTGTCTGTTTACGCCGGAGCTGTGATATCTGCGCCTTTCGGCCGACACATCCAACTTCAGCATGGTATTTTTTGGGACCGGGTTTGCCTTCCCTCTTCAATCCCTACTCTCTCAGCCAGACTGCAGTGATGCAGCCTGTTTCCAGGACCATCAATCACTGGTCTAGGCTACCAACTCTTAAATAATAATTTTGTAAATTTTTGGTGGAACGTTTTTTCTTCCTAGATTTGATATTCTGTTCATAATTTTTGTTTATTTTGTTGTTGTTGTTGTTGCTGTTAGCCGTTTGCTTTGTCCGTTGTATTTTTTAATCATTCTATTCATCTACAAAGAATATTAGTTGAAATATTTCATCCACTGAATGATGGCTGAGCCTAATTCAAAGAAACAAAAGCTGACTGCGAAAGATCATTTTCAATGATGAAAAAAATCCACACAGACTGCAGGAGGTCCATGAATGCGGACACACTCACTTCTATTTTACAATGTAAGATTAACATTGATACATGCTGTGCAGACTTTAAGCCCACAAATGCAATTCTGCAAAGTGCTAAAAGTGCATGTGTTGATTATAATACAAAACACTGTACATCGAAAGAATAGTGTACCTCATGATCACTAAGTTTTTTATATGTAAAGAACAGCATGAGACTATTAGCATGTTTTATATCACAATAAATCAAATGCTAATAGATTTGTATATGTCATTTCTCATTTTAAAACTGTATTGCGTATAATTTTTTAATCTATTTTTTGCGTAAGGATTTTTGGGTGTTTGTAAGGATTTTTTTGGTCCGGCGTACAGATTTTTGTCTCAGGAGGTTGACAGGTATGCTCTATGACCTAATTTGGTACACTCGGTTATCATTTATTTTTTCATTCCCTGTGTAGCATAAAACCACAACTAAAGCTGGCCACCCTGGCAGGAAACTTGCGTGATAGTTTTCATTTGCTCCTGCAGCAGGGGTTTCTGTATTAGGTTTTTGTCCCATGATGACCTTGACCACGTCATGCACAATCTTTTTTCCGTCGCCCTTATAACTTGCCGGTGGGCACAGTAGACCTATTCTTTCCTCTACTTGAAGACTTCCCAAAATTACGCATGGTTTTATACAGTGTTAGTCCTAGTTTAATTGGAACCGCACTGTGGTTGGTGCACTGGCTTCCTAGCTCTGTGGTCCATGGTTCGATCCCCAGTTGATGTGGGATTTTTTAGACCGCAAACAGTTTTGGGGTCGACCTAGCCTCATGAATTGGGTACCAGAGCAACGGCTTTCCCAGAGTGTGCCGATGGTCAAGAAAATGTGGGCCTAACACCTCCTTCCCAATATGCCTCAGTGGGCATGTAATGGGATCCTTTGCCTTTTTACCTTACCTAGTTTAATTGCTTGGTACACATTTACTATTGCTGTTGGTGTTGCTGTTACTGCTTCTCTTTCTTTTTTTGTGTCTTTGTCCTTTTATTTCATCATATATGCTTACAGGTTTTTAATGTTCTTCTCTGTTGAAAATACAATCTTTTGTCCATTTCTATGATGTCCCTAATGACCTGACCATCTCAGTTTCACACAGACAGTTACAGTTTTGCTTTTTCATAGATCTTTTCTTTTTTGTTCTTTATGTTCCATTTCATGTCCTATTTGCCGCTATTTTATATGTTACTTCCTTTTCCACCTAACTATGACAGCTATTCAGCACTACGATCCTGTGGATTGGTTGTTGCAAGCTTTAACCAAAACTGTTTATTTAACTTTTGTTGACCGAGGACTAGAATGGAACCAGGCCAGGAGGAAGACAGCCGATAGGATAGTCTGGCGCTCTCTCTTCCAAACCTCTACACCTCACGGTAGAAGGGGAACGACTAAGTAAAGTAAAAGTTATCTCATTTTCTGCTTTTGATTTTCATTGTTGTTAAATGTCTTGTATTGATATTTCTTTCTTTCTGGTTTTGTATTTTTACTTGCTTATACGTTGTCTTTTTCCTCTGTTGTTTATTTTTTCATCTGTATGTATCACTCATCTCTGTTTCATATATTTTTTTACATGTATGCAGAGTCCATGGTCTTTATCTTTTGACCTGTCTACGTTTCTTGTCTTTGTCACCTGTTTGTAACTGTGGCTGACGAAGGGTGAACCTAGAAATGTCCTGTGTTTCTAGGGTACCGTCCATGTATAAAACTCGCTCTGTAACATTTAATTTTTTTTAAACCTTATGTATTACTATTTCTGTTGTGTTTAATTTTCTTCTTTGTCCTCAAATTTCATTATATTTTCTCCAATTTCTAAGTGTTTTAAATATTGCAAACATAATACTTTTTCCAGTCCTCTTTTGTCCCGAATGTCATCAACATCTTGGTTTCATAAAGACTTATTTCTTTGTCACCATCTTGGTCACATCATTTGTTCCCCCTTTATTTCTGTTTCTTGATTTTTGAACAAGTCTACTTCAGACAGCTTGACATTAGCATGTTAGCTACCAACTGATATCAAAATAAGAATACAATAGGCTAGAGAAGCTTTCATTGCATTGGGGAAATTTATGGGATGAAAAGAAATGAGGTCCAACACAGAAATTAGAGTGTTCAATTCCAGTGTCAAGTCAGCCCTGTGGCTCTGAAACATAAAGAACAACAAAAAACAACAATAACAAGGTACAGACTTTCATAAATGGGAGCTTACGCAGAATAGATGGAGTGAAGTGGTATGACAAGATCACTAATGTAGAACTGATGACAAGAGCCAGTGGAACAGGAGATGAGACAAAGGATATAGGAGACACATTGAGGAAACTTGTTGATAGCGTTACAAGGCAGTCCTTATGCTGGAATCCCCAGGGTAAGAGAGGTAGAGGGAGACCAAGGAACACATGGAGAAGAGAACTGGAGACAGACATGGAAAGACCTTGGGCTGATGGCACAGGACAGGAAGACTTGGCACAAGTTTGTTAAAGGCCTGTGTTCCTTGGGGAATTCTTCTTCTTCCTCGTTCGTCCTGAAAAGGACGTTGGTTGCGTTGTGTCTGTTTACAGCGGAGCTGCGATATTTGTGCCTTTCGGCCAGCACATCCGACTTCAGCATGGCATTTTTTGGGACCGGGTTTGCCTTCCCTCTTTGATCCCTACTCTCTCAGCCAGACTGCAGTGATGCAGCCTGTTTCAGGACCACCACGTGGAGGTGGAGTAGGGTCTTGGTCAGCTCTGGTTCGCTGACCCTGACGCAAGCAGTCAAGCTATGGGTCGCTGACTGCATTCTCTATTGCTGCCTCTTTGGGTCCCCTTGGGGAATTGAAAGGTGATGATGATGAAGTGCTTTACAGCCCTGGATTTTATAGAGATTTAAACTACGAGTCTTGCCATTACGCCCGTTTAATGGTACTTCTTAGTTATACAAAACCATTCCCTACTTTTAATCTTAATTTGCATTGCTAGCATAGTTCACCATTTAGAATACATGGAAATGCTAGACAGTCCTGAATTTTATTGAGATTGAAAGAATGCTAGACAGTCCGGAATTTTATTCAGATTGAAAGAATGCTAGACAGCCCTGAATTTTATTGAGATTGAAAGAATGCTAGACAGTCCTGAATTTCATTGAGATTGAAAGAATGCTAGACAGCCCTGAATTTCATAGAGATTGAAAGAATGCTACACAGCCCTGAATTTCATAGAGATTGAAAGAATGCTAGACAGCCCTGAATTTCATAGAGATTGAAAGAATGCTAGACAACCCTGAATTTCATAGAGATTGAAAGAATGCTAGACAGCCCTGAATTTCATAGAGATTGAAAGAATGCTAGACAGCCCTGAATTTCATAGAGATTGAAAGAATGCTAGACAGCCCTGAATTTCATAGAGATTGAAAGAATGCTAGACAGCCCTGAATTTCATAGAGATTGAAAGAATGCTAGACAGCCCTGAATTTCATAGAGATTGAAAGAATGCTAGACAGCCCTGAATTTCATAGAGATTGAAAGAATGCTAGACAGTCCTGAATTTCATAGAGATTGAAAGAATGCTAGACAGCCCTGAATTTCATAGAGATTGAAAGAATGCTAGACAGCCCTGAATTTCATAGAGATTGAAAGAATGCTAGACAGCCCTGAATTTCATAGAGATTGAAAGAATGCTAGACAGCCCTGAATTTCATAGAGATTGAAAGAATGCTAGACAGCCCTGAATTTCATAGAGATTGAAAGAATGCTAGACAGCCCTGAATTTCATAGAGATTGAAAGAATGCTAGACAGCCCTGAATTTCATAGAGATTGAAAGAATGCTAGACAGCCCTGAATTTCATAGAGATTGAAAGAATGCTAGACAGCCCTGAATTTCATAGAGATTGAAAGAATGCTAGACAGCCCTGAATTTCATAGAGATTGAAAGAATGTTAATTGCTGTTTCTGTAGTTATAAATACACATTTCAGGGTTAATATAGATCATTACGACAGTCTATTGGACATGGATTTCCCACCAGGGGCAGCTGCAGAAGCATTGAGGCTGGCAAATAATGACATCGGTGTAGCCATTGAGGTAAACTTCCTTTTATTTTGTTTTTGTTTTCATTTGGAAATTAGGACACTGATAAGCATTCTTTTTTTCTTTCTTTTATCTTCTTCAGCTTAACTCTTTGACTCCTTAATTATTTTCCACCCTGTGCCGTAATTATTTTTTTGAAGAATTCTAAACGGCGAAGTGTACTATCTTTTAGTGTACATTTTATGTTAATCTTTTCTGTGAATATGTACTTTTTATATACCAAACTGTAGGGAAATAGATAGAAAATTGTAATATGTAGTGCCTATGGTAGTATTAACACAAGTATGTTCGGTACACTTAAAACATTTTGCATGTAAAATTGAAAAACACTAAAAAGTTAACTGTAGAATACGAGCTTACCAAAGAAAAACTACTGTTGTAGACAATAAAACTTTCTTTTTAGTCTTCAAACATCAAGCTAATCCATTTACAAAGTAAAAAAACATTGCTTGTGGCCACAGTTAGTACATTTAGTTTTATTCACACCAGTTTTTACTGTGGTCCCTTTTAAGAAAAAAATAATTTATGCAATCTTGCATTACGTAATTTTCAAACAAAAAAAGAAGAATAACATCATATAAATACTTTTTACATTTGTGTAATGTTTTAATAATATACCTAGCTTCATCTTCTACCTAGGACTAGTGATTAGATGTTACGGTAGGTCTAGTTTTGTTGCTCTTCAATTGGCCAGAATATGACTATGCCCACTCATCAACTAAATCTAATGTGACTAGCTTATCTGCACCGATTCCATTTTTTTTTTACAACAAACTGTGACTACCAAACAATCATCGTCAGTGTCAGCAATGTTTCTAAGTAGTTTGACACAGTTAGTTGCTTAGGAGACTTTGAAATTTTAAATATAAAGCGAGACATATTTCTCTAGCAATAACAATGAAAAACGCAAGCACGCGAATCGTCACACAAATTGTGATAATAACTTCAAAACACGCACACGTGCTGCTTAACTACACTCAAATTAGTTGTTTAAATAGTAATGAAAGTCATTCTACGAGTTTTAAAATACAAACTGTATTAAACGAACAATTTTTGGGGTTTATTCCTGATGAACTAAAAATGCTGTGAGCGTTATGGTGGCACGGCAATCACAATTTTTCAACGCTCTGGGCGTGGTTCTGGAGTCAAAGAGTTAATGAAGTACTTCAGGTAGAATTAGTTTTATATTTTATTTTATCAATCGATCAATCAATCAGTCAATACTCTTTAGCTCCCTAAAGAGCATAATAATAATAATAGTTGCCCATCGCAAGCGAAGATGGTGACAATTTCAGACTTGAGTTGTGACACATCTGTGCCATGATCTCATGTGGCTAATTAGTTTATTTTGGCCCTTCAGGCCCTGCCACATACGTGGCACACATGGTTAGAGTCGATAGTAGTGTTGCTGAGCATTCTGGCCTTTCTTGCAGCATGCTTGCCTTCTGCCATATCAGCTAAATTCTGTTCTGCAATGTGAGTGCCTTGAGTAATGTTTGTCTGCCAGGCACAGCGATCCTGTGCGATAGTCTCCCAGGAGGAGACATCATTTCTGAAGCTGCTCAACGATGCTTTCAGTGTGTCTTTGAAGCGTTTCTTTTGTCCCCCTACTGTTCACTTACCCATGGAGAGTTCGCTGTACATCAACTGCTTTGGGAGGCGTTTTTCGGGCATGCAAACAACATGTCTGGCCCATCTAATTTGGGCCCTCTGCAGCAATGTGTCGATGCTTGAGATATGTGCTCTGTGGAGGACCTCAGAATTAGATACTCTATCATGCCACTTGATCCTGAGAATCCTGCGAAGACAGCTCATGTGGAAATGATTACGCTTCTTGGCTTGTCTGCTATACACTGTCCATGTTTCACAGGCATACAGGAGGGTAGTGAGCACTATTGCATGATATATATAAAGAGCATAGGCCTTCAACAAATACATGCCAGGTCCTCCTGTCACGTCCCATCAGCTCAAGTTCTTTCTGCGTCTTCCTCATCATTTTCACTTGTCTCCAGTTTTCTTCTCTGTGTGTTTGTTGGTCTGACCTCTTCCTCTGACCTCTTCCTCTGACCTCTTCCTCTCTTTTATATTTTATGTTATTTGGTAAAATTATACTGAAGGTATTTCTTGTTCTTGCACCAGGCCTGATGGCATAGAACAGTGGTTCTCATTGTGGACCATGACATATTTCTAGGGGGCCACATATTTCTGCTCAAGTACCTTTTTCCCAGCGGCTATGAAGGGGACCACAGAGATAAATAAGGCTCAGAAGGTGGCCGTGAGGTATTGACACAGAAAGATAGTATCAACTATTTTTTTTTTTTAAATAGTCCTTTTTAGGACATAGTATCTGTAATTTACTAGTAGTATGTATAAGTTAGGACTAGTAGTATCAATAAGTTAGGATTAGTAGTATCTATAAGTTAGGATTAGTAGTATCTATGTTAGGATTAGTAGTATCTATAAGTTAGGATTAGTAGTATCTATAAGTTAGGACTAGCAGTATCTGTAATTTAGGACGAGCAGTATCTGTAATTTAGGATTAGTAGTATCTGTAATTTAGGACTAGTAGTATCTATAATTTAGGATTAGTAGTATCTATAAGTTAGGACTATTAGTATCTATAATTAGGACTATTAGTATCTATAAGTTAGGACTAGTAGTATATATAAGTTAGGACTATTAGTATCTATAAGTTAGGACTATTAGTATCTATAAGTTAGGACTAGTAGTATCTATAAGTTAGGACTAGTAGTATCTATAAGTTAGGACTAGTAGTATATATAAGTTAGGACTATTAGTATCTATGTTAGGACTTTTAGTATGTATAAGTTAGGACTATTAGTATATATAAGTTAGGACTATTATTATCTATAAGTTAGGACTATTAGTATCTGTAAGTTAGGATTAGTAGTATCTATGTTAGGACTATTAGTATCTATAAGTTAGGACTATTAGTATCTATAAGTTAGGACTAGTAGTATCTATCTATAAGTTAGGATTAGTAGTATCTATCTATAAGTTAGGACTAGTAGTATCTATAAGTTAGGACCAATAGTATCTATAAGTTAGGACTATTAGTATCTATAAGTTAGGATTAGTAGTATCTATCTGTAAGTTAGGACTAGTAGTATCTATAAGTTAGGATTAGTAGTATCTATCTGTAAGTTAGGACTAGTAGTATCTATAAGTTAGGACTAATAGTATCTATAAGTTAGGACTATTAGTATCTATAAGTTAGGATTAGTAGTATCTATAAGTTAGGACTAGTAGTATCTGTAAGTTAGGACTAGTAGTATCTATAAGTTAGGACTAATAGTATCTATAAGTTAGGACTAGTAGTATCTATAAGTTAGGACTAGTAGTATCTATAAGTTAGAACTAGTAGTATCTATAAGTTAGGACTATTAGTATCTATAAGTTAGGACTAGTAGTATCTATAAGTTAGGACTAGTAGTATCTATAAGTTAGGACTAGTAGTATCTATAAGTTAGGACTAGTAGTATCTATAAGTTAGGACTAGTAGTATCTATAAGTTAGAACTAGTAGTATCTATAAGTTAGAACTAGTAGTATCTATAAGTTAGGACTAGTAGTATTGTTACATGTCTTTTATCTTGATAATGTTAATATTTAGTGACAGGATGGTTTCTGTAGGCCAAGTTCACTTCTAGGGTAGCAAACGTATCAGACACCGAAACAAGCCAACATCAATCACCCTTATTTGAGCCACAATGGACGAAGTGGACAGTATACATTTTTATTCAAACTTCACGCTGCTCCAAATTGAATACATTTCAGTTCAATATACAAATGGCACCTAGGAAGCATAGTAACATCAGACGGTGGGGCAGGCAAAGACATCAACATCAGAATGAATAAGGCAAGAACAGCCTTCTTTAGCCTAAATAACATCTGGAAGTCCTCCCAATACAGCACAAGCACAAAATTAAGATTATACCAGAGTTGCGTGCTTTCTGTGCTTCTCTATGGTGCGGAATGCTGGAGAGTCACAGAGAAGGAAATGTCAAAATTGTCCTCTTTTCACACAACATGCCTAAGAAAAATTCACAGAATCTTTTGGCCGAATACCATCACCAACCAAGATCTGCTTACTCGTAGCAAGCAAGAGGACATGCATACCATCATAGCTGGCAGACGCTGGAGCTGGGTTGGTCATGTCCTCAGAAGAGACCCCGATGCCATCACAAGAACAGCTATGCTTTGGACCCCTGAAGGAAAGCGAAAGAGAGGCCGACCAAAAACAACTTGGCGGAGGACTGTGGAGGCTGAGATGCAAAGAATGAACCAGAGTTGGGGCACTGTACGAAGGATGGCCACCGACCGTGCAAAGTGGAATCAGTTTGTTGTTGCCCTACAAGACGCCACTAGCCGTGATGGCCACTGACTGCTTTGACGGTCGGTGGTTAAGGATCGAAGAAGAAGAAGATACAAATGGCATATTATATGCAGTCATCGATATAACTTTATGCAGTCCATTCATGTCTGGAACGCTGTCCTTTTCATTTTCCACATTAAAAAAATATATATTTTCACACTCGACATTGAAAAGCCATACTCCCTTTAAATGAAGATAACTAGATACACCTCACAGAAGATCTTGATGTATAAGTGATGGAATAACATAGGGATGTACAATATATATATTCAGGAGCTCAAACACATGCATCCACTCGCCATGACACACAATGGTAGAACGCTTGCAGACAATCTCCTCACTTCTGCAGTTTTAGTTTCATGTCTGCCAAATAAACCATATCGACATGACGTCACTTCCTGTATTAATAAATGACTCCGTATAAAATAAACAAACGAGAAGCCCTGTCGAGCTACCTAATTATACCGACACAATCGTTATGAATTTTAATCATAACAAGTATCTATAAGTTAGGATTAGTAGTATCTATAAGTTAGGATTAGTAGTATCTATAAGTTAGGACTAGTAGTATCTATAAGTTAGGACTATAAGTTAGGATTATTAGTATCTATAAGTTAGGACTAGTAGTATCTATAAGTTAGGACTATAAGTTAGGATTAGTAGTATCTATAAGTTAGGATTAGTAGTATCTATAAGTTAGGACTAGTAGTATCTATAAGATAGGACTATAAGTTAGGATTAGTAATATTTATCAGCTAACATGATGAAGCGCTGAAAAGGATGTGCTGAAAAAGACATGCTGCTATGCCAACATGTCCCCTACCTCCTCAGTGTTCAGCTAACACCGGCTGTGGTGTAATGTCACTCCACAACGTCCTCTCTACAATGCTGTTTATCAGTTCTCTTATTGACCTCTTTCCATGCCATGATGTCAAACTGTCCAATTTGTTTCACTCTTAGTTGTCATTTGTCTCCTTTTTTTCCACTTCAGTCTTTCCTGTTGTCTCAGTATATTTTAGCTTTCTTTCTTCTTGTAACACGCCCACAGAAAACAGACTGCTTCATTTTAATGTGAGTAATACTCTTCTTTTGGGCACAGACTTCTTTTAAGACATCCTCATTACTCCTGTTAGCTGTCCACGGGTATTGAAGGTAATTTGTAAACCCCTTCAGTCATAACTGACTATGGGAATGCACCCCTGAGGTGATAGTTCTCAACTTTTTCCTGATGTTCCTTTCAGTGTGTTCTTTTCTATTCTGCTTGCCGTGAGAGCCTCTTTTTGCCCAATGTGAGGTAATTAGTGGGATATATTTTTATGATTAGCCTTTGGCATTAAATTCTTATTCTCATTGTTTGAGAACTAAAGCCAAGATATTATCAAAGAACGTAATATGTAAATGTCAAGACAACAACAACAACAAGTAAAAGGAATTACATTTATTGAAGATATTCCCGTTCTAGAGAACTCTTATAACAAAAGACATTAGATGTCCATGGTCTATATTAAGGCAGATGCAGTGGTGGTTCCATAATCCATCATCATCAGTTGCCATCTCCACAACGAAGGTTGGCTGTAATGGATCTCCAACGTCTTCTGTCTCTTGTCTTGGTGGTGCACTCTGATAGACTCTTTCCTGTCCATCTCTTGATGTTATCTTCCCATAAGAAGCATAAAATGAGAATAAATGTATACATAATATGCACTCCATGTGTTTACTGATAACAAGATTTTGTTTACTGTAAATGTCAAGATGTTAGAAAACAAATACTAATGTAAATTTTCACCACCGACTGGAAACAATAGATATTTTTGTACAACACACAACTGATGCCGTGGTTAGTGCACTGCCTTCCTAGCTCGGTGGTCCATGGGCCGATCCCCAGTTGAGGTGGGATTTTTTAGACCGCTAACAGCTCCGAGGTCTCCCCAGCCTCATGAATTGCGTGCCAGAGCAACTCTGGGAAGGTTAAGGCGGCTGGCATGATGCCTACCACATCACCCCTAGTGTGCCGATGGTCGAGAAAATATGGGCCTAACACCATATTCCCAATATGCCTCAATGGGCATGTAACGGGATCCTTTACCTTTACAAGGCTGAAGGTAAAATTACGCTAAATACCCTAACTATAACCAGCAGTAAGGTTGAACAGGGTAGACCAAAGTGATGGATGAGCGGAGGCAAATTGAGAGCATCTGATGCTAGTCCGCTTTACTTCCATTTGCTTAAAAAGGAACAACAACAAAAACTTGTGTTTTAAATAAAAGTGACGAGCCAAAATAGTAGCCAAAAATTGCTTTTATTAGTATTTATAATACGTGTTGCTTCATGTAGACGTGTTATTTATTAGTGCAACCAGTTCATGTCATTGATTTTGTGTTATTTTTATCCTAGATTCTGAATACAAGACCAGAGCTCCTAAACCTTCCAGATCCCCAGATCAAACATGTCGAGATCACAGATGAGATGCTTATGCAGGTCTGGTCACTTGATTAATTTTTTTTTGTTTATACCTGTGTTCTCCCGTTTCATCTTTCTGTGAAACTCACCTTATTTTTTTTTTTTTTTGTTGTTGCTTTTTTCTACATGTTTGTATAGTCTTCTTCTTGTATCCTTAGCAAGGGGCCCAAAAGGGGAGCAAAGAATAGTAACACTGTACCCTTCCATGCATGTTATAAAAAGCGACTAAGGAGGGTTGGGCATTGGGCTGGTTACCCCATCCCGTAAAAATTTTTTTACCACAAAAACTTCAACAAACATGGACAAGTCAAATAAAGAATATAAATCAACTCAGCCGCCCAAGACAGAAGAAGGTCCTCTGGAAAGGAGGCGCATGAAGCAACCTAGAGAAAGCCGAAAGGAGTCTGGGTTGCCGAATAACCTTTTTTCGTCTAGGAAAATCTCCAGGATTGGCACCTGGAATGTTCGCACTCTGTGTGAACAAGGGAAAACTGCACAGGTAGTAGCAGAAATGTAAAATTACAGGATTGATATCCTGGGTCTCTGCGAGACACGGTGGAAAGGCATAGAGAAGAGGAGATTGATCACTGGAGAAATGGTGTTGTCCTCAGGACATGAGGAGGAAAGAGCCCACCACAGTGAAGGAATGGCTCTAATGCTGTCCAAGGAAGCACAGAAGGCACTTATAGAATGGGAAGCAATGGAACCCTGAATTATAACAGCAAGGTTTAAATCAGCCAAAAAGAAAGTAAATATAAACATCATCCAGTGTTATGCACCAACAAACGATAAAGAAGAGTCTGTGAAAGAAGACTTTTACACCAGATTACAAAATATCTTGGACAATAAGAAAAGAAAAGACATCACAATTTTGATGGTGGACCTAAATGCGAAAATAGGAACAGACAACACTGGCATTGAAGAAATCATGGGAAAGCATGGATTAGGTATGATGAATGAGAATGGGGAACTATTAGCAAACTTCTGTGCTTCAAATCAACTAGCTGTAGGAGGAAGCATATTTCCACATAAGGGAATACATAAAGCAACATGGATATCACCAGACCACAGAACTGAGAATCAGATTGATCACATATGCATAAGTAAGAAGTTTAGGTCATCATTGCATGATGTGTGAGTATGTAGAGGAGCAGATGTTGTATCAGACCACCATCTTCTGTGGCTAAAACAAAATTAAAACTCAAGAAATTTACAACAGCATTTAGCTATAGACAACAGTATAATGTGGGATATCTAAGAAATCAGGAAATAAGAGAAAAATTTTCAATCACAGTATCCAACAAATACCAAGTACTCCAACAGCTGGAAGAGGAAACTGATATGGAAGACCACTGGCAACAAGTAAAAAATATATGGAACGAGACATGTGAAGAAGTACTGAGAAAAAGAGAACATCAGCACAAAGCATGGATAACAACAGAAACCATTAGTAAGATAGAAGACAGGAAAAATAAGAAAGATTTAAACAGAAGCAAAACCAGAAGCTCCAAAGCCAAGGCTCATGAAGTGTACATAGAAGCAAACTAAGAAGTAAGAAGAAACATCAAAAGAGACAAGATAAAATATATTGATGATTTGGCAAGGGAAGCAGAGGAAGCTGCAGCCAAAGGAAATATGAGGGACCTGTACAACAACACAAAGAAGCTAACAGGGAAATATAAGCAAGCTAATGGCCTCATAAAAGATAAGAATGAAAAATTGCTTAGTAATATACAAGAACAAATAAAGAGATGGACAGAACTTTTTGAGGAACTTCTCAATAGACCAACTAATCCCCCAGACATCCCGCCAGCAGAAGAGGAGCTACAAATCAGCTGTGAACGACCAAGTAGAGAAGAAATAAAGAAAGCCATAAAGCTTCTGAAAGATGGAAAAGCAGCTGGTCCAGATTGCATTCCAGCAGAGGCTATCAAAACAGATATTGATACCTCTACAGAGATATTATACAAACTACTTGGCAAAGTCTGGGAGAGAGAGGAAATACCAGCAGAATGGAAGGAAGGTTATTTGGTCAAGTTGCCTAAGAAGGGAAATTTACAAGAGTGCACAAATTATAGAGGAATAATGTTACAATCAGTGCCTGGAAAAGTATTAAACAGAATCATCCTTGAGAGATTAAAAGAGTCCATAGACAAGCAACTGAGAGATGAACAAGCAGGTTTTCGACAAAATAGATCCTGTACAGACCAGATAGCCACATTGAGAATAATAGTTGAACAAAGTCTGGAATGGAATTCACTGCTATACATCGTATTCGTGGACTATGAAAAGGCATTTGACAGTGTAGACAGAGAATCGCTTTGGAAATTGATGAGGCATTATGGAGTTCCCATGAAGATCATTAACTTAATAAAGAAGACCTATGAAGACATGACATGCAGAGTTCTTCATGAAGGACAACTTACAGAACCGTTTAGGATTAGGAGTGAGACAGGGATGCCTCTTGTCTCAATTTCTTTTCTTACTAGCAATAGATTGGGTTATGAAAACATTGACATCACACAACAGAAATGGAATCCAGTGGAATCTGACTAAACAGCTTGATGATCTGGATTTTGTAGATGACTTGGCTCTTCTGTCCCATAACCATAATCAGATGCAAGAGAAAATAAAAATTCTCGATGAGAGGTCACAACAAGTGGGCCTGAAAATACACAGGGAAAGGCAAAGATTATGAGAATAAATGCAAGAAATGATAACAAGGTTGAACTTGAAGAAACACCACTAAAAGATGTAGAATCGTACACATATCTTGGAAGTAATATAGACAAAGTTGGAGGGACAGACAGTGATATCAAAATAAGAATACAAAAAGCAACAGGAGCTTTCATTGCATTGGGAAATATATGGAGAACAAGAGAAATCAAGTCCAACACAAAAATAAGAATCTTCAACTCAAATGTCAAGTCAGTCCTATTGTATGGCTCTGAGACATGGAGAACAACCAAAAAGCTACAGACTTTTATAAACGGGTCCTTGTGTAGAATAGAAGGACTGAAATGGTATGACAAAGTCACAAATGTTGAATTGATGACAAGAACCAGACAAGTACCAGTGGAACAAGAGTTGAGAAGAAGATGCTGGCGATGGATAGGACACACATTGAGGAAACCTGTTGATAGCATTACAAGGCAGTCCTTGTTTTAGGAAACCACGGGGAAAGAGAGGCAGAGGTAGACCAAAAAACACACGGAGAAGAGAACTGGAAACAGAGGTGAAAAATGATGAGGAAAACATGGAAAGAACTTGAGCGGATGGCACAGGACATGAAGACTTGGCATGTGTTTGTTGAAGTCCTATGCTCCTCGGGGAGCTAAAGGGTATTGATTGATTGACTGACAACAAAGCAGTCAGTGACCATCGCGCCTAGTGACATCTTGTAAGGCAGCAACAATCTGTCCCAGTTTTGCTTGGTCAGTGGCCATCCTTCGTGCCATGCCCCAACTCTGCTAAAAATATTAAACACTAGATTTCAGTGTACTAAAATGAGTGAGGGATTTCTGCTAAAACTTTGATTCTGCTGTGATAAGCATGAGACTATCACTGCTGTTGGTCCACATGCAAGAAGCCTGTGCTAGCTTGTAGTTGTCCATTGTCTTTTTCCTAACATTTCTGCATTTCTAATAATTTATATGTCGTGGTTTTTTTAAACTGTGGCTGGCAAAGCGTAGACCCTGAAATATTCAGTGTATTGTTCTGTTGTAAAATTGACTACATGCTAATTTTTAAATTTTTGTTTGCGTTATTTTAAAAAAATGGTTAATTGTATAAAATAGTGTAGTTCCCCAGCGTCTTTGATGACATAAAGAAAGAATAAGACTGCTGTAGTCTCAGGCGTGACGTACACTTCAACTAATGCACAAATTAGACATGAGAAGATGCTAGTGTTGGATGTGACACACGTTGAGGAAACCTGCTGATAGCTTTACAAAGCAGTCCTTGCAGTGAAACCACCAGGGTGCATGAAATAGAGGGAGATTGGAGAACACATAAAAGTTGGGACAGGAAACAGAAGGGGTAAAAAAAAGGCATGGAAAGACCTTGACCGGATGGCACAAGACAGGAAGGCTTAGTGTGCTGTTGTTGAAGGAATGTGTTCAGATCCTCGGAGAGTTTTGATTCATTCCCTGGTCATTTTACATTGTAAGACCTTCATTGTTTGGAAGCAGAAGTCAAAAATATTTTAGTGGGGGGGGGGGAATAGTCCTATACCAGATTGTGCCATAGGGGAGTGAATTGTTAGAGACTAGACTATACTAGGTCCAGATTCGAGAGGTGGGGTGACCTGTTCCCTTCCTCGCTGCCTTTTCCTTCCCTAACTCAAGTGCAGGTCAGGTACTCATTTAAAGGCATTCATAAACGGGTGCTTGCGTAAAATAGAAGGATTGAAATGGTATCACAAAGTCACCAACGCATAACTGATGACAAGAACCAGACAAGTGCCAGTGGAAGAAGAAGAAGAAGGCGATGGATAAGACACACATTGAGGCAACCTGTTGATAGCCATACAAGGCATTCCTTGTTATGGAATCTCCAGAGAAAGAGAGGCAGAGGTAGACCAAAAAACACCTGGAGAAGATAACTGGATACAGAGGTGAAAATGATGAGGAAAACATGGAAAGAACTTGAGCGGATGGCACAGGACAGGAAGACTTGGCATGTGTTTGTTGAAGGCCTATGCTCCTTGGGGAGCTAAAGGGTATTGATTGATTGAAGGAAAGGCATGTTAAAAAAAAAGACTGAGGCAAGGCCCCCTTATGAGGTAAGACATGAGCCAAATGGCCATGCTAATTCCCCCTCTCACAGGGCCATGTTCACGCTCCTAGAGAACTAAATGGCTGTGCATGAATAAAATATCAAAATGAATATATGACACATATCTCATAGATTTAAGCTGATGACAGTCTATCTTCCTATAAAAAAATCCTTCAAGGATTTTCCATCTTTTCTTTATCCATTTCTCATCTGTCTCTAGTGTTCTTCTCCACACGTTTTTAGTTCTTCTGTTTCTCTTACCCTGAGATTGCAAAATAAGGACTGTCTTGTAATACTATCATCTAGTTTCCGCAGTGTGTGTTCTGTTCAAACACCTATGCCTAATCTGCACCTTTTGCTCTGTGATGATAAATGCTGATCAAAATTGAAAATATAAACTTTGTGTGAAAAATATCTGCCCCTCTTCTTTCAAATAATGTAGGCTAACACAGTGATTCTCAACCTTTGGAAAAAGGAACCCCTGGAAGGTTGGCCAGGTCCTCAGGTATCCTCTGTGATTATGATCGGCATAGAATTCTAACAGCGATAGAAACTACTGATGACTGTGACTGTGGCACCGATAAAATAACTGCTGAACATCTACTTAGAAGGTGCCAAACATATGAGCAGCAGAGAAAGCACATGTGGCCATCATCAGTACCATTCCTAGAAAAACTCTACGGAGATATCAACGGCCTCAAACTGACCACTGCTTTCTTTGAACATATTCAAGCTGACGCCTGAGAGTGTATGAAGAAGAAGGAGAACTCTAACAAGATGATTTTTTTTTCATGTACATACGCACTTTGATATAGTGGAAGCAAAATAATATTCACTACTCTTAAAATATTAAGTTAAATTATTGTAGGTATTATTAAGTCTTCCATTTAGAAAATAAATATAAAAGATACACTGAAAAAAACCGCCATATTGGTCCAGCAAAAAATCTCGTCACAAAGTGTTTCTGGAATCATCATCTTCCTTGTCCCGGCTGCATGATCGTAAAGCAATAAACAAGTGGTTCCCAACATTTTTTCTATGGGCCACACTTTCTGAATGAAAACTTCTTCACGCCAAACCAAATTTTTTATTGATAAATGCCTTCAAAACAAAATAAATCAACTCCTAGCAGTGCTTTATTCCTGCTTGCTGCAGGCTTCCTGCAAGAAGGATAGGCTTTAGTGGTGGCACCATGCTCAGTGATGAATGAATAGGGAATTATGGTGATGATGGTGACTTAGAATCAACATGATGTCACAGTTACCTGATGAATAATTTAGAACCAGACCAGTGCCAGTGGAACAAGAGTTGAGAAGAAGACGCTGGCGATGGATAGGACACACATTGAGGAAACCTGTTGGTAGCACTACAAGGCAGTCCTTGTTCTGGAATCCACAGGGAAAGAGAGGCAGAAGTAGACCAAAAAACACATGGAGAAGAGAACTGGAAACAGAGGGGAAAAGGATGAGGAAAACATGGAAAAAACTTGAGCGGATGGCACAGGACAGGAAGACTTGGCATGTGTTTGTTGAAGGCCTATGCTCCTCGGGGAGCCAAAGGGTATTGATTGATTGATTGATGAATAATTTACTAAAAAGTTAGCACATTAAAATCCACCATTTTGAAAGGAACGCTTGATGTACCCCATTGTGTCTCTGGAGGTACACCTGGGGGTACCTGTCTGCCCATTTGAGAACACAGGTCTAAGATGAACTTAGGTTACTTTACTCTACCAGTTAAACATTGTGTGATGTTTTCACAGAGGAAGGTCCTGGTAACTATTTTTTCTCTGGTATTATTTTCACACACAGGTCACTAGTCTGGGCTTTGATGCAGAAATGGCCAAACAAGCCCTGACTCAGTTTCGAGGCAACATCCAGCATGCTGTGGATAATCTGCTCGCGCATGGAGGCATCTTACCTCCGTCAACGCCCTCTAGTTCATCTGCGTCAGAATCCCCCGCTACTTCCATGTCTTCATCTGGCTCTGGTAGTTATTTTGCCTCCATTGTTTTATTTCACCCGTGTGTTACCAGGGCCCAAAAGGGGAGCAAAGAATAGTAACACTGTACCCTACCATGCATGTCATAAAAAGTGACTAAGGAAGGTTGAGCATGGGGCTGGTTACCCCATCCTGTAAAAAAAATTTTTTACCAGAAAAACTTATACAAACTGCGTAGACAGGTCAAAAACAGAATATAACAAGAACCAGACAAGTGCCAGTTGAACAAGAGATGAGAAGAAGACGCTGGCGATGGATAGGACACACATTGAGGAAACCTGTTGATAGCATTACAAGGCAGTCCTTATTCTGGAATCCACAGGGAAAGAGAGGCAGAGGTAGACCAAAAAACACATGGAGAAGAAAACTTGAGACAGAAGTGTAAATGATGAGGAAGATGTGGAAATAACTTGAGCTTACGGCACGTGACAGGAGGACTAGGCATGTGTTTGTTGAAAGTCTATGCTCCTTGGTGAGCTGAAGGGTCTTGGCTGATTGATTGTTTTATTTACTTAATGAATACCAAATTAGCCATTCCCATAATGTTTTATATACTTAATGAATACCATATTGACCATTCCCATAATAATCATCATCATCATCACCCTTTAACACCTTGTGGAGCATAGGACTTCCTCAGATCTCGCAGTTCCATGCCATTCATTCCAGAATTGTCCATGTCTTCTTTGTTCGTTTCTCATCTTCTCCAGCAGTATTGACCGTGTGTTTCTAGTTATCTCTCCCTTTTTCTTTTACCTTGGGAACTCCACAATAATGGCTGCTTTGTAATGCTATCATTTGTTTTCTTCAGTCTTTGTTCTGTCCATCACCTGTGCCTGTCCACCACCTGTGCCTGTTCTTCACCTCTTGTGTCACTAGTATTTGTCTGGTTCTTTCAATCAGTTCCACATTAATGATAACATTTAAATCTGCCTGTTCTATGCTAGTGTCCATTTATAAAAGTCAGTAATTTCCTGTTTATCCTCTTTGTTAATCTCCATGCTCTAGAGAGGTACAGTTTGACTGCCTTGCCATTGGAGTTAAAGATTTTGTGTGTGTGTGTGTGTACTGGACTTGACTTGTTTTGGCTTCTGTATATTTCCCATTTTGATTGACAGAGTTTTTAAGAGCGCTGGTCTCTCACTGCAAAGGTGCCAGGTTTGAATCACAGCATCAACATGCTTCAGTTTACCCAGTTGTAAAAGGGTACCTGACTTTACACTTGAGTTAGGGAAGGAGAAGGCAGCAAGGAAGGGAACTGGTCACCCCACCTCTCGATGCTGGACCTAGTATGGTGAAGTCTCTAACACTTGACACTATCTGCAATGGACTACCTTTTACCTTAAATTTCCCAGTGGAATGAAAGTTCCTCTTGCTCTGTGTATTCTTATTTTGATATCACTGTCTGTTCCTTAAGCTTTGCTTGTATTGCTTCAAAGATGCATGTATCAGCCCAAATTTTTTTACCCATGATTGTTTCTCTGAAGTTGGTCCATTCAAATACAAGCGTTCTGAGTAACAGATAAGAACATTTGAATGGCAATGGATACAGTGAGAAAACTAGCCTCTAGCATAGTTCACAGGCTGTGGCATGGCATTGCTGTGGTGGAAATGAAGGATATGTGCTACACCAGAGGGAGATCATTGGAGGAATGCTTTTTCCACACAGAGAAATTCACAAATTAACATGGGAATCGCCAAGTAGACCACATTATGATCAATGGTAGATGAAGGCATTCATTACAAGATGTGTAAGTAAGAAGAGGTGCAGATGTGGGAAACGATCACCACTTGGTAGTAGCAAGACCGAAGGTGAAACTCAGAACTGCTGGACCAGTTGTGACTAAACGGAAAAGGTTTGACATCCTCAGACTGAAGAACCCCCTTTACCAGAAAAGCTTTTGTGATTGATATAAAGAGACAAAATTAAATTGTCGGTAGCCAGGAAAAGACAGCGGCTGATGATGTTGACCAGAAATTCAACACCATCTCAACAATATATAAGGAAAGCAGCAAAATCATGCTTGGATTCCAGGAAAGGAAGAGACAAGATTGGATAACACCAGAAACATTAAACACCATAGCGATGAGAAAAGAAATGAAAAGAAAGAAAATTGAAGCAAAGTCCCCCAAGTTAAAGGAAATATTTAGCAAGCAGTACAGTCAGCTGGAGAAGGAAGTTAAACGCCAAACCCGTGCCAACAAACGGAAATTTCTGGATGACCTTGCAAGACAGGCAGAAGCAGCATCACTGAGAATTGAACAAAGCACAGTTTATAAAATAATTAAAACTATCAGCGGAAAATAAGGTGCAAACAATATTATGTTAGTAAGAGACAAGCAAGGAAATCTCATTTCTACAGCACAGGCAGGAAACAAGATGGGCAGAGCACTTCAGAGAAACACTGAATAAGGAACCACCAGAGATGCAACTGAATGTTCCTGAAGCTAAAAATGATCTAGATGTAAATACAGACATTCCACAAAGAGAAGAAATCATCACAGCTATCAAAGGGCTAAAGAATGGAAAAGCTCCTAGTCACAACAATTTAAATGCTGAGTTTTTTAAGACAGACCCTGAACTAACAACAGAACTATTAGAACCACTATTTTCACAAGTCTGGAAAACAGAGACAACACCAATTGAGTGGAATAAAGGAATAATTGTCAAATTGCCCAAGAAGGGTGACCTTGCAGACTGCAATAACTGGAGAGGAATTACTCTTCTCTCAGTTCCCAGCAAAATACTAGGCAGGATAATTATCCAGAGAATTTCAAAAGCAGTAGACCATAGAAAAGATAAAGCTGGATTAAGGAAGAACAGAAGATGTGCAGATCATATATTCACCCTCAGAAACATTATAGAGCAGTGCTCAGAATGGCAGAGACAGCTATACATAGCTTTGTTGAAAAGGCTTTTGACAGCATACACAGGGACAGCCTATGGAAAATACTGAGGGCTTATGGAATTCCCAGCTACATTGTTTCCATCATAAAAAGCCTCTCTGCTAACTTTACATGTAGTGTTGGGCATAACAACCTAACTTTTGAGGAGTATCACAAGGATGTCCCTTAAAAAAAACTTTATTTTTGACAGTTATAGAATGGGTGATACACCAGACAACAGAAAGCAGTCCAAGAGGAATAAGGTGGACAACGTTTTCTACACAGGAAGATCTAGAATATGCAGATGACATTGCACTACTTGCACATTCACATCAACACATCCAAGAAAAAACAGACTGAATAATGTAGCCAACAGGTGGGTCTGAACATCAATTTAAAGAAGACAGAGGTCATGACACTCAATGTGGGCAATCCTGAGCCCATAACAAGGAACCAGAAGCTGGAACAGACAGACACATTTACATACCTAGGATGCAGAGTAACACCAGACAGCGGAATAAGCAAAGATGTCAACAACAGAATGAATAAAGTGAGAACAGCCTTTGCTAGTCTAAACAACATCTGGAAGTCTTCCCAGTACAGTACAAACACCAAATTAAGATTGACTGAGAGCTATGCACTTTCTGTGCTTCTCTATGGTGCAGAATGCTGGAGAGTAACAGAGAAGGAAATGTCGAAATTGTGGAGAACACATATATAGTCCTCAAACCTTCAGAAACTGGTGTGGATCTACTGTCCTGGTCATGCAGGTGTAGCCAGCATTGAGAGAACTGATAGACTAGCCTTGAGAGCACTCATAGTGGGGACATTAGATATGGATAAGGAAGAGATACTAAGGACAATTAATGATCACCTGTCAGAGAACAACACTGCAATTGATGACTTATCAAAGCTAAGACTCCTGGAATTTGGCATCGAATGTAAGACTAGCAGGGATGGGCATATAAGAAAACGCATCCATCGTGTATACAACCAACATGCTACATGAGCAATTAACATTCAAACGCTTTGACATTTGCTGAGGGAGACTGAGCACCAGTGGGTTTGCCCACAATACAGTGATGTCAGTTATGAACACCAATAACCGATAACTTGCTTGGCTCATCACTCATGTGTTACCAAGGCCTGAAAGGGGAGTAGAGAATAGTAACACTGTGACCTACCATGCATGTTGTAAAAGGCGACTAAAGAGGGTTGGGCATGGGAACAGTTAACCCCATCCTGTAGAATTGTTGTTGTTGTTTATCTAGAGCTGCTGAGCTTCTCGCTTTTTTGCAGCCAATACCAGGTTGAAGACTCCTTGGTATTATCTACACTGTAAATCTAGGCTTTTACTGTGGCTTTTCTGCCATTCCGAAATGTGTTGAGTTGAAGTCATGAGCTCCAGTTGCTCCAGCCTGTCTTGCATTTAAAAGATCATCACATCTTGTTCCAAGCTAGGAGGAAGAAGTGTGTGGCATACTGTTCATTCCCCGCCATCAAAGGGCGCTCTCCAAATATGCAGAGCTAAAATACTGTGCTCTGGTTCGGGGCTCTCCCAAGGAATCATCACATTGTACACAGAACCACATCTTAGCTCCCCCTGCCTATCATGGGGTCCATAATGAGATCCTCCTGCATGCAGGCAACCAGATAAAAGCAAGAGTTACGTCTGGGGCTCAAGTGACTCCTCCTACTTCTTCTTTGATCCTTAGCCGCCGACCGTCAAAACAGTCAGTGGCCATCACGCCTGATAGCGTCTTGTAGGGCAACAACAAATTGATTCCACTTTGCTCGGTCGGTGGCCATCCTTCGTACAGTGCCCCAACTCTGGTTCATTCTTTGCATCTCAGCCTCCACAGTCCTCCGCCAAGTTGTTTTTGGTCGGCCTCTCTTTCGTTTTCCTTCAGGGTTCCATAGCATAGCTGTTCTTGTGATGGCATCGGGGTCTCTTCTGAGGTCATGGCAAACCCAGCTCCAGCATCTGCCAGCTATGATGGTGTGCATGTCCTCTTGTTGGCTCCAAATAAGCAGACCTTGGTTGGCGAATCACAGGTGTCAATACCTTGTCGAGGTATGGCGGCTTGCGTACCCTGATTACCCCCAGAGCTATGCCAGCTGGAGTTTTACTCCTGGAAGGTTCTACCAAGCTGGACAGGTTTGCGCAGGCAGGGGTCAGACTAAAGCAGACACCCTGGTCCTCCAGGTTGGGGGTTTTAGCATAGGGCTGACACCTCTGTCTATGTAGAAAGAAATGAAGTTATGGAAACGACAACAAATGAACAAACATTGCTGCGGGACGGACATCCGAAGTCTGAGGCTCGAATGACTGAAGTGGTGACTCCTCCAAGCTTAGTGTGCAATGCTAGGTTCTGAACACGTTTCACCATGAGGGGAATCCCTGGAAATGTGTGGATTATTTCAAGAGTCAATGAGGGTGTAACTAGCCTTACAGACAGAGATTCACATCCAAATCTACATACTATAGCATTGTGCATAGCTGGTGGTCATATAAGGATGAGTCCACATATGCCTCCATGCATGTCTTGTAGATATTGCAAAACTAAAAAAAAAAAAAAAGTCAACAAACAACATGAGACCTTGAGCTGATGGCACAGGACAGGAAGACATGACATAAGTTTGTTGAAGGCCTAAGCTCCTTGGGGACTATACAGTATTCCCCCCTTTTACGCAACCAATACGTTCCAAGACCCCTCACGTAAACTGAAAATCGCGTATAATAGCGCACCCCATATACAGTATACGTGTATTTCCTATATGTTAAAACCTATCACACATTTTGTCCTATAAATAAGGTAAATGAACACTATAGTAATAATTATTAAAGTAAAATACTGTAAAAATAAAAGTAATTTAAAATTTAATTATAACAATGCAGTACTAGCCTATTTTCTCTCTCTCTCTCTCTGGCGTAAACAATGGAATGACTCACAGTGACGCTACCCAGAGCAAGAGATACCGTGATGGTATGAGATGGTGCGAGACTTTAAAGGCGCTTTGGAAATGGAACAGATATGGCGCTCAATTTAAAATGTATATTTTCCGTATTTTTCTACCTTTTTTTTTCCCTCGATCGCCAATCGCGTATACTTGAAACCATGTGATTTGAGTTCGCGTAAAATTGTGTGATAAATGAATGAATGCTTGGCTTATAAAGTAATAATCATTGAAGTTTATAACCTATCCTCTGTGACCATATTTTATCTACTAATTCTGTAGATTCTGCTCTCAGATTTTCTTAAATACTTTTTAGATATTTATACGAGTAAATGTGTTTTGGTTATTCATAAATAAGAGCTTCATTTTAGTATTTTCCTTTACATTGCCTGCAGAAAGTTATCTCCGAAGATGTAATTTTTTGTCAAATCTTATGCTCACCAGAGGTATCAAGTCCTGAGGCTAGCAATTCCAACAGGCTGAGAAAGGAAGTGAAGGAAGCTCTGAATTCCTTTGTAAGCGACATCAGCACAGATGCCGATGACCATCTGGACCTGACCTTGTCTGAGGAGAGGGAAATCTTGCAGCTGTACCTGGGCCTGCTCACAAGTTTGCCATAAGAATAAAATTGAATAATCTGCACTATCTTCAGCTGCTGCTGAGTGCCATGTGATGTTGACTCAGATTTGGGGGGGTTTTGTGGTCAAAAAGTTGATCGGTAAAAGGAGACCACATGTTGGAGGCCATGTCATATTTTTACTGTGTGAAAATATTGATAAATAACACCTCCTGATTATTATAAATTTTCACATCTTATGACATATTGCAGGTAAATTTGATTTGTTTCATTCTGTTATAGAATTCATTTTGCTTTTATAATTTTAATTCTAGAGACGGGCTTAACATTATGGATCTTTTTATTTGCCTCTTCCAAACACTGTAAAATGTTCCACAAACCATTTTCCTTTTATGTGGGGACGGAGGGATCTCTTAATTCTCCCAAACGACGTATATTATTCCACATACCAGTTTCATTTTCTTTGGAGAAAAACATTAGGGAACTTTTAACTTATCTCTCCCAAATACTGTATAATATTACAAAAACTAGTTTCTTGTTTTTTTTGTTTTTTTTTTTAGACAGACAAAACATAATGGATTTCTTTAACTTATCTCTCCCAGATACTGTATAATATTCCAAAAACTAAATTGTTTTTCTTTTCTTTTGAGACAGACAAAACATTAAAGATCTTTTAACTTATCTCTCCCAAATACTGTATAATATTACAAAAACTAAATTGTTTTTCTTTTCTTTTGAGACAGACAAAACATTAAAGATCTTTTAACTTATCTCTCCCAAATACTGTATAATATTACAAAAACTAAATTGTTTTTCTTTTCTTTTGAGACAGACAAAACATTAAAGATCTTTTAACTTATCTCTCCCAAATACTGTATAATATTTCACAAACCAGTTTCCTTTTCTTTTTTTTCTTGTGTGTTGGGGGGCGGGGGGAGACAAAGCATTAAAAATCTTTTAAATCAACTCTCCCAAATTTTTTTTGGGGGGAGGGAGACACAAAACATAATGGGTCTCTCCCAAATACTGTATAATACTCCACAAACCAGTTTCTTTTTTTTTTTTTTTTTTAGCAGTGAGTGGAGAGGGGAAACATTAATTACCTTTTAAATCGTATCTCCCAAATACTGAAAAATTTTCCACAAACTAGTATCTTTTTTTTGTTTGTTTCAGAGATAGACAAAACATAACGATCTTTTAACTTATCACTCCCAAATACTGTGTGATACTCCACAAACCAGTTTTTTTTCCTTGAAATGGGCAAATCATAATGGGATCTCTTTAACTTATCTCTCCTAAATACTATTTCACAGACCAGTTTCTGTTTTCATGTTTTTTTTCCTGAATAGACAAAACATAATGGGATCTTTAACTTATCTTTCACAAATACTTATAATATTTCACAAACCAGTTTCTTTTTTTTTCCCCTCAAGGCAGACAAAGCATAATGGGATCTCTTTAACTTATATCTCCCAAATACTGTTTAATATCCCACAAACCAGTTTTTTTTATGTGTTTTTTTTTTTGGAGACGGACAAAAGATTGTGGATCTCTTAACGTATCTTACCCAAAGACTGTTTATGTTCTACAACCCAGTTTCCTTTTGTTTTTGGAGACAGACAAAAGATTAGGTATCTCTTAACCTATCTCTCCCATATACCATATAACATTCCACAAACCAGTTTCCTTTTCATTGTAGTCCAACCACTATATTATTCTCCCTATTGGTTTTGACCAGCTTGGTACATAAAAAAAATCTGACCCTTGAATTTATATCAGCACTTCCATTACTTGCATGTCAGGAGAAATACTTGAATAATATGAAGCTGAGCTTTTAGTTTCATTGTTGTTCACTTAATTTATGAATGCCAGTGCCTTTAGTTAAGTGTAAAGGAGAAACTGATTAACTAGAAAACAGGTCTTATATGGCAATATTTACTGTCATTAAAAACACAGGGAAGGGTAAAATTTGTTTGAGTAAAAACAGAGGACCCTGTAATGTTTATATTATTAAATTGAAGGGAGTGAGTAACATTTATGAAAAGGATAAGCGAAAGACACAAGTTTATTTTATTAAAGATACAGAGAAGTGGATATTTATGGGGAAGGGTAAAGTTTATATCATTAAATTCAGGGGATGGGGTAACTTTTGTGGCAGTAAAGATGAGAGACATGGAAACACATCAGTAAAGACCAGGGAAAAGTAACTTTTGTGTCAGTAAAAATAAGGGAAACGTAACATTTGTGTCCGTAAGGACAAGGGAAAAGGTAACATTTGATTTCAGTAAAGACAAGGGAAATGATAACATTTATGTCAGTAAAAAGAAGGGTAACATTTGTGTTCAGTAAAGACGAGGTAAAAGGTAACATTTGTGTCAGTAAAGATGAGGGAAGTGTAACATTTTTGTCAGTAAAGACAAGAGAAAAGGTAACATTTGTTTCATTATTGAAACACCGGAAAAGGTAACATTTGTTTCTAGTAAAGACAAGGGAAAAGGTAACATTTATTTTTGGTAAAGACAAGGGAAAAGGTAACATTTATACCAGTAAAGAGAAAGGTAACATTTGTGTTCAGTAAAGACAAGATAAAAGGTAACATTTGTGTCCATAAAGACATGGGAAAAGGTAACATTTGTGTCAGTAAAGACATGGGAAAAGGTAACATTTTTGTCAGTAAAGACATGGGAAAAGGTAACATTTTTGTCAGTAATGACGAGGGAAAAGGAAATTTTTTTTTGCCATAAAGGCAAGGCGGGAAATGAGTTCTCAGAAATTATATTAGCAAGGAGCCAAACAACTGAATTTTTTGAAACTTCATAGGTAGATAGATAGCAGGACAGCTGTATTTTCTGGGTCAAAATATACCAATGGATGGTGGCGTAAAAGAGTTTTTGTATAATTTGGCTGTAAGATCATCATATTCTGTCATCATTCCTTGGATAAGTGTATTTTATGACCATTTCAAAATGTAGTTTTAAAAAATGTCATCTAATCACATATATTCCTGCCCGCCCCCTTTTTTTTAAGTAAAATTTATTTTGGGTTTTTTATTTACAATATTATTTCTTAAATATTTTAAGAGTGCTTTAAAACATAAGTTCTGATGTAACAGATGGATCTGTTGTCTAGAGTGAATGAGGCATGCCTTACCAAAATGAGACAAACCTTGTACTTAAAGAAGTTATTGACTTGTTGAATCATTGAAGATGCTACTGATACTGCTGTTATTGTTATAATTACCAGATTTTATAAACCACTGACAACTATTTAGTTTATTGTTCCTTGTTATCATTTCACGATTTTGAGCTTCTATATTAGCCAGCAATTCTGCTGTGGATTTGGGGATGATTTATTCTTACCTGAATTGCATTGTAGATTTGATGAAGGGTATATTCAGTGTACCAACGGGCTGATCACCCGTTTGCCAGTCACTTCGATTACGGAAACAACAGCAAATGGATTGATTTGCCGTTGCTCTAAAGACGCCAATAGGTGTGATGGGAAACAATGGCAAAGAAAACCTATCTGCTGTTGCCCTAAGACGCCACTAGGCGTAATGGCCACTGACTGCTTTGACGGTCGGTGGCTAAGGACGGAAGAAGAAGAAGAATATTCAGTGAAACCTAGATTCCACTGTAGATTGGGGGGGGGGGGAGAGATTATAGGACCTTAGATTCCACTATAGTTTTGCTAAATTGAGTGAAAAATACTTCACTGAGACATGGACAGTTGAGGAGCACTATTAAAGACAAGAACGAATAAATGAAATCTTTATTTCATCAGGGTAAAGAAATAGGCTATCTCACCTTTTTAACGTGTCTGCCCTGCAATAATTTTTAAAGTGTATTAAAAATAAAACATTCTTCACTTGAATAATAAGCCTTGAATAATAATACCTTGTATTTCAGACTTCAGTGTAGCTCTGCTCAGTTGAGTGAAGGATACTCACCAAGACTTAGACACTAAACAGCTGGGGAGGAATGTTAAAGACCAGATTGCAATGTAGTTGTGCTAAGTTGAGTGAATGATACTTAAAGACCTAGATTCCTCTATACAATTAGGGAGAAATATTAAACACTAGATTTCAGTGTACTTTTAACTTGAGTGAGGGATGTTCTGCTAAAACTTTGATTCTGCTGTGATAAGCGTGAGACTATCACTGCAGTCGGTCCACATGCAAGAAGCCTGTGCCCGTACATTTAATGTTCTGTTGCAGCTGTGATTTTTGTAGCAGTCAGATGTGGGGTAGTAGGCCTATTTTTTTCTTTATATCTCTACAGAGGCCTTTGGAAACACTTTGGGGCACATTCTACAATAGATTTGTTTTCATCATCATACGTTATACTTTGGTCATCTGCAAACAAGGAACTCATTCTGTGGGTTGTATTGTTCACTGCCTGTGTCTTCTAGGTTAGGCTTCTAGGTTACACTACTAGGTTACACTTCTGGGTTACACTTCTAGATTACATTTATAGGTTACACTTCTGGGCTACACTTTACACTTCTAGGTTACACTTCTGGGTTACATTTCTAGGTTACACTTCTGGGCTACACTTTACACTTCTGGGTTACTCTTCCAGGTTACTCTTCTAGGTTATATTTCTCGGTTACACTTCTCAGTTATACTTCTAGGTATTACACTTCTAGGTTACACTTCTGGGTTATGCTCTAGGTTACACTTCTAGGCTACACTTCTAGGTTTTGCTCTAGGTTACACTTCTAGGTTATGCTCTGGGTTACACTTCTGGGTTGCACTTCTAGGTTATACCTTTAACTTACACTTAAATATTTTTTTTTTCTAGCAGCAGTATTTTAAGGTATTAGCATAAAATTGTGTTTTGTCATTCGCATATACAGTAGAACTTCAATTATCTGATTTAATTTGCGACAAGGGTTGTTAGGATAATCAAAATTTTGAATACTTGGATTGAGGAGAAAAAACAAAACACTTATCCATGAAAAAAAAAACACTTCATAAATTAGGCTTTATTAAACATTAGATTTCTTTCATTAAAATGAAGATCTTGAAGTTATTTGTCCTGCTGATCTTTATTGCATGAACCATTTGTGTATTGCTTTCTGTACTTTGGCATACTGTTTTTAGTAAAGACAAGGCAAAAGGTAACATTTGTTTTTAGTAAAGACAAGGCAAAAGGTAACATTTGTTTTTAGTAAAGACAAGGCAGAAGGTAACATTTGTTTTTAGTCAAGACAAGGCAAAAGGTAACATTTGTTTTTAGTCAAGACAAGGCAAAAGGTAACATTTATGCCAGTAAAGAGAAAGGTACCATTTACCTGCTACAGCTACCATCCTCACATTCTAATACAGAAATGAACTGTGTAATTGACTTACTATTTTGTTTAATGTTAGAAATTGATACCATATCTTTCAGCAATTTTAATCCCTAATTTCCCCTCCCCCCCCCCCCTTTTTTTTTTGAATGAATTATTTTCACTGAATCTGCCGTTGTCAAAACAGTGCATTTACTCTACATTTTAAATTTTATGGCATCAGTAATAGTTTAAATGGGTTTGAAAACATAAACTAAACACAACACTATACTGACTACACTACGGCTGGGAACAGACTGGAATGGTGTGGAATAGCCACCACATGTGCTTGTTCAGTGAGTGGAGGATTGCTTACATCACAAACCATGCCCACATTACTTAGTTTTGTTGATGTTGGTTTATTAGCAAGTCAGATAATCAGAGTTCAACTGTAATACTTTTACTCACAATTTCATTATTAGAAAATGCATCAACTTGCAGTAACTGCATTAATGAATAATCATAGCATCAATTTCTGACAGTCTTACAGCAATTATTTGCTCTTCTACAGTGGCAGCGAAGGGGTATTTGTTGGTGTGAATATGCCATGATTATTTGTTTCAGTGATTTGTGAGAGTGACTGAATAAGTTTACAGTATTAAAAACAAAATAATTAAACTAAAAATAGTCTTTTGTGTTCTTGTAATCTTTCTTACTTAGTCATTCATCTTCTACTTTAGGGTGTAGAGCAGAGGTTTTCAAACTTTTTTGGTCCGCGGCTCCCTTGACCTGTGCATAAATCACCGCAGCTCCTCTCTATACTACGAAGATCTATATTTATTGATGGACCTTGGTTCATAATATCGAGCCCAACACTTTTCCCAAGCCACCGCGACGCCCTTAGCCGAGGGCCGCGACGCCCCTGGGAGCCGCGACGCACAGTTTGAAAACCTCTGGTGTAGAGGTTTCATCAGAGAGAGCGCCATACTAACATACGAGTAGCTGGCTTCCTCCTGGCCTGGTTCCAAGGTAGTTCCTGGTCCAATATACTTGTAGATTTATCTGATTTTGTCCTCTTGGCGAACTCTGAGTCATCCTGGAGGTATGGATCCTCGGCTGTTGGTTTCCCATACTTGTTGTGGTAGCCGATTTTCTCCCATTCTGCAAACATGGCCAAACCATCGTGGTTGGGACTGTTCCACTTGGTTCTGCAGGAGCTGGGTTTTGAGGCTTTGCCTTTTCATCTTTTTACGGGCCATGTCTCTTCTTGTTACTTTAACCACCTTCCTTAGATACCTCATTTCTGAGGTTTGGATCTGGCTTTTATGGGTTGTAGTCACTGTTCTTGTACTCATTACAGTAACATCAAGAAAGATGAGGAGTAGCCTGGAAGACAACAAGTAATTATATGAGGAAACAACTTTAAGGTGTGATGTGAGATAAAGAAGATGTCAACTGTTGAGATAAAGAAAGGTGTAAACTGTTGAGTTAAAGAAAGGCGTAAACTGTTGAGATAAAGAAAGGCATAAACTGTTGAGTTAAAGAAAGGCGTAAACTGTTGAGATAAAGAAAGAAAGAAGATAACTGTTGAGATAAAGAAAGACATCAACTGTTGAGATAAAGAAAGGCGTAAACTGTTGAGTTAAAGAAAGGCGTAAACTGTTGAGTTAAAGAAAGGCGTAAACTGTTGAGTTAAAGAAAGGCGTAAACTGTTGAGATAAAGAAAGGCGTAAACTGTTGAGTTAAAGAAAGGCGTAAACTGTTGAGATAAAGAAAGGCGTAAACTGTTGAGTTAAAGAAAGGCGTAAACTGTTGAGATAAAGAAAGGCGTAAACTGTTGAGTTAAAGAAAGGCGTAAACTGTTGAGTTAAAGAAAGACATCAACTGTTGAGATAAAGAAAGAAAGAAGATAACTGTTGAGATAAAGAAAGACATCAACTGTTGAGATAAAGAAAGACATGTGGCCGCCTGCGCTAACAGGTGGTTACCTCACATGGCCGTTGTATGCCCAGGTTCTTTTGCCTCAAGCGTTGGTGATTGACTTCTCCATATATTTAGTGACCACATATTACCACGTAGTAACTCTGGTACAAACATGGGAACGCCGTATTCAACTGGAACAAATGTTTATTTACAGTATGTATAACAAATGTCGTCGGTGACCCCTCCAACAATCTGGGTCCATCCGACTCTCCTCTCTTGAACACTATTAGCTTCCATACACCCATGTAATTCAGAGTTTCACTGTCTTATGCATATTGTCCCTTTTGAGGACAGTACAGGTATATTATTGGAATGCGCTCAGGTTATTAAGATAGTTATACCGGACTGACTCCGGGGAATGTAACTTTTCCTGATTATAGTGGCCACTATCTTGACACACTTATCCACCATCGAATTGTCATAACTAGTTTACCCTACGTACCTTCAGAATAAAGCTTCACCGCTCCTTCCTCCTTGTACTATTGTCGGAACTCGTCAGCCTATCTATCTATTGAGGCTTATGTCTACACAACCCGGACTCGGGATATCTAAGAGATGATACATAGGCTCCTTTAACTAGTGGTCGCCTTCAATAAGGCTGCCCTGCTTCTGCCAGATGCTGAGAAAAACGTACTTAACCTCTTTCTGTTTTGACCCTTTCTATGCGCATCATTTCCTTACATCCCTTATTTCTACCTCGTCTATACCAACTCATGTTAGACTTCTCATTGTTCTTTCCCTTACTGCCACATCTATCTCCTTACCCCCCAAATATATTATTTATCCATAGGAGAAAAAAAATTTTTCCATGTTGGTACAACACTATTGTACTTTTCCCTATATACAAGATCCTTTGCCATATGTTGTTTCTACCCTTCTTTAACACATAACTAATTTTCATCTCTCTGATGGACAATTTCTTTCTACACAACATAATTATATTGTACTGGGAACGTTCTTGTCCCGTCCTTTTAGCAATAACTACATTCATCCACATCTCCTTCCCTTTCATACTTCAAATGAAGAACAATTTATATTTCTCCATTTCTTTCATTCACAATCGACCAAGTTTATTTCCTGACAGTCATTCTTTCACCCCTGCTATCTCACACGCACATCATCTTGCTAACCTTTTTTAATGTATCACACACCTGGTGTGGTTTTCTTTTACCATTTCTTCACTATACCCAGAAACTGCTCTGTGTCCTGTCTTATTATGTACACTTTACATGTCTGCATTAGCGTTTCAGTCATCGACATGTCTGCATAAGCCATTCAGTCGTCAGTCTCATTCTAATGCCGTCCCCCTGTCTATCCTTGGGAGAAATGTTTACCTCCCATTTATCTTTCCTTTTCCCCTCTACTATCTCCTCATGTTACATGATATTTGTTTTAATACATGCTTTTGACGCGTGGTTACATTTCCACTTCTTTAGTGGTCTTTATGTTTCCTTATCAGTCACATATCATCATTTTCTTATGTTACAACATCTCGTCATACCAAAACTGAGGAATTACTCTTTTCCCCGTCACTTTCCTTAAGTGACCTTTAACTCCTCTTTACATTTATGACTGTTCTTACCCTTGTCATTTGCTCTCACATTCTGCCTACTCTGTACATATCCGTACAAAGTTTATTTCCTTTTACTCATCCAGTCACTCCTATTGTCATACATGTAAACGCATCATATTCTATTATTGTCTGTCACCATACACCTGGTGTGAATTGTTTGACCTTTTTCTTCTCTCGTATAAAGCCTAAACATGTCTTCTGTCGCGTCGTTCTATATACATAGTTCACGATGACGTGAGCCATTTAACTATCATGGCAACACTGAATTGCTTGACTTCCTCTTCCACTTATGTCTATCTCTCTTTACTCTATTTTTATGTCCTCCCCTCATCACTTTGTTTCATGGTTTCTCTATATTTCTTCTTTTCTCATTGTCATTCTTTAGTTTTCCATGTCTGTATCATGTTCCTGTGCCTTCTCACTTCTCTTTTCTTCTTTATCCCTTTCTTTTGGCTTCTCAATGTCCGTTCCCTCTCTGGAACCTCTCTTTGTGCTACCTCCTTTTCTTTCCTTCTTCACAACACTCTGTCTCCCCGTGTCTGAATTTCTTATGTATATATTCGGTGAGGATTACCCTCAATAGACTCTCATTTGTAATCTGGCAAATGCTGCACTTAACGTTTTATATGGTTTTCGTTCCCTCCCTGGAACGTTCTTAAAAAAATCTCTTCTCTTCATTCCTTCTTAGAACCTCTACATATATTCATGCTATTCTCTCTATGACCTTTCGATTACCTCGAATTTCTTAATTTCCTCTTTTATTTTCTTCTCTTCATGTATTTCGGAGAAAGAAAAATATGATTTCTCCCCAAAGTCTTCACAAGACTCTGGCCACTACCGTGAAATCTCTCCTCACTTCCATTTTTCTCTCCTTGCCATTTTCTCCATGGCTTCTCACTTCCACATTTGTTCCTTCTAGAACTATCATTTCTATATGTCTGTGCCATCCTTCTTGTGGCTTCTCAATACTCCCATCATTTCTCCATGGCTCTCATCTCGTATCCATTTTCCTATGGTTCTCTATTTTGTTCGGTGGAGAATGACTCCACTAAAAGTCTCCTCACGACTTAGCTAACGCCGCCATTTTTATTCCTCTCCTTCCATTGTTTATCCGCTTCTGACAATTCCCTCCATCTTGTTTGACTGATTGTCTCCGCGTAACTTCTCCACTTTTCTGCCCTGTTCGCAAGTATTTCATCCAAGTTGTATGCTGGGTACTCACGTTCTCTACTCTTACTTCTATATTTTCTCCCTTCCTCCTTGATTCTTCTACTATTCTCTCCTCTTCTGTAAGTCCTTTTGTGTCTGTGACTACCATCACTCTCCTCAGACACTACACTGTCTGAGTCAGTCGACACCGATTCAGAAGACCATCTCCGTCTACTGCTATGTTCTGCTTCATTAACCGTCTGTCGCCTTTTCCTCCTGGTCGATCTATCCTCTACTTTGTAATCTTTCTTCCCTGTGTTCTCCTCATCTGCCTTTTCATCCAACATTTCAATCACAAGTTTGTGAACTTCTTTTTCCCTTTTTGATAAGTCTGTATCAAACTTTACTTCCAGCAATTTCCGCACCTTCTTTGTTGACAAGGTGTTGAGGTCGGCTCCTCTTAGGGTGCCTTTTATTGCTTTCTTCAACTCATTTACGCTTGGTTCAGCCATTTTGATAATTTTCTTCGTCTTTATCTGATTTTTGCATTCAAGATCACTGTTGCCTTCATCGTCCTCTGTATAATCGAGCTCGTCCGACCTGAAACCTTGGGCATATTCGTCGGAGTCCATAACTCTATCTTCCCCACTTGACAAATCGAATTCTGATTGTATGTCAAGCTGGTACTTTTCATGTACTGTATATACTCCTTCCTGTCTCGTCTTCCTCTTCTCCAAGTCTTCAAATTGTTTTTCCAAATTTGCGCAAAGTGCCGTTACTTCTTCTATTTCCATTGTACCACTGTTTCCTTCTTGATCTTTGTTACTTCTCCTATTTCTCTCTTTGCCTCGACTCCAAGATCGGTATTCTTTTTTATCTTTACTTCCTCTTCTATTGTCCTTTTTTAACTGTTGAAATTTTCTATCAGTATATCTGTACAGTGTGGCTATCTCTCCGTCTTCCTTTCCTCTCATGACGTCTTTATCAATTTGTGCTGGCCCCAAGTGTGATGCCACAGTATCTATCTCCGTTTGTGTTCCGGCACTAATCATCTTTGTTTTATTCACTTCTGGTTCTTGTGTTATTATCCTAGGTTGATTATTATTCATAGGGGTCAATTGCGTCCTATTTTTTTTTTACATCACTGACCTGTTGATGTCTGTTAAAGGTTTTTCTCCATTGTTTTACTGGCTTTAAATGTACTCTTAGTCCATCTTCTGTTGTTATCATACATGTTTGTTGGTCACTCGTAACATTATTTATTTCCCATATCTTTCCTTGTTTTATTCCATTGATAAAATTTCTCACTGCAATGCGACAGTGTCTTTTATTGAGACTGTTCCAGTGTCTGTCTACAGTGGCTACATGACATGTTTTGTTGCTGTTGTCTCTACTCCACTGTCTAGTGTATGGAGTCCAATGGTGTCTCTGCTTATACTGATATGTGTGAGGACCACCTGCAAATAAGTCAATATTACCTTTTATGTTCGCATACTTGGTGCTGTTGTCACCTTGGCTAGTGTCACTAATCGCCTTTACCAGGTCTAATGTCTGACTGTCTTGCTTGTCGTAATGTGTCTGTTCGCTCTGTGCCATCATAAATCTGAAAATAGTCACTTATTTCTAATGCTAACTTAAACTAACTTGTACCTAAAAATCAAAGGAAATTGTTCTATTAGTCTTGGGTTTTCTGAAAGACAATGTTATGGTTTAAAACAAAATGTTGTACGCATACACTGTTACCATTCAATATTACTAATAATAGTCTAATACTCAGGATAGTAATAATAGCAACAATTAAAGTAATAATAACAATAATATTCTTATAATGTCTAATTAAACTAATTAATTAAGACGTCTGCGTTGGAGTACTTGTTTGTTCCGATGTTGCGCGCTCGACCGACTTTTTAATACTACTGTTATATTTTTATCTTTTCGCATCTATCGCACAATCTGGACTACACACAGTATTATTTACTACACACACGTTTCCTTCCGTGAACCCGTTACTCTAATGTACTCTGTGACCTGTCGTACCGCAATTGTTGGATGATGTATGTCGACCTTGCGTTTTTGTGATGAGTTGTTCCCATGCTGGAAGGTTTGAAGGAAAACAATTTGTTTCCAAACTGGTGTCATAGGACAGTGAATGTTGTACCAGGTTTGTCTTTGCGACCCCCTCTCGTGCAGTAATGTTTTAAGGAAAACAATTCCACTTCTGTTCCTGAGCTGGCGTTACCTTGATTTATTATGGCGACTCTTCCCGTGCACCAAGGTTTGAAGAAGAAAAAAAAATCTTGACTTGGTTTCTGAGCTGGCGTTTCTGGTTGACTGATTCCCAACCTGTCCACTTCTTCTGTTTACACTTTCACCGTTTACGCTCTGAATTTTCGTATGTTGTGTAACTGCAATTATGCCTTCTATCTGTGTTGTTCTGCCGTCTGTGGTTCCTGAAGTCTGTCACGGCACCAAAACGTATCTGTGTATTTACACTTTGTATAACAAATGTCGTCGGTGGCCCCTCCAACAAACTGGGTCCATCCGACTCTCCTCTCTTGAACACTATTAGCTTCCATACACCCATGTAATTCAGAGTTTTACTGTCTTATGCGTATTGTCCCTTTTGAGGACAGTACAGGTATATTATTGGAATGCGCTCAGGTTATTAAGATAGTTATACCGGACTGACTCCAGGGAATGTAACTTTTCCTGATTATAGTAGCCACTATCTTGACACACTTATCCACCATCGAATTGTCATAACTAGTTTACCCTACGTACCCTTCCTTCCTCCTTGTACTACTGTCGGAACTCGTCAGCCTATCTATCTATTGAGGCTTATGTCTACACAACCTGGACTCGGGATATCTAAGAGACGATACATAGGCTTCTTTAACTAGTGGTCGCCTTCAATATGGCTGCCCTGCTTCTGTCCCGACGTCTCTCACGCTTCTGCCAGATGCTGAGAAAAACGTGCTTAACCTCTTTCTGTTTTGACCCTTTTTATGCACATCATTTCCGTACATCCCTTTTTTCTACCTCGTCTATACCAACTCATGTTATACTTCTCATTCTTCTTTCCCTTACTGCCACAGACATCAACTGTTGAGATAAAGAAAGAAGGAAGACATCAACTGTTGAGATAAAGAAAGACATCAACTGTTGAGATAAAGAAAGACATTACCTGTTGAGATTTTTAAAAAAAACATCCACGGCTGAGATAAAGGAATCAACAGTTGAAATAATGAAAGACATCAACTGTTTGAGATCTACAAAGTCATCAACTGTTTGAGATCTACAAAGTCATCAACTGTTTCAGATCTACAAAGTCATCAACTGTTTGAGACCTACAAAGTCATCAACTGTTTGAAATCTACAAAGACATCATCTGTTTGAGATCTACAAAGATAGCAACTGTTTGAGATCTACAAAGACATCAACTGTTTGAGATCTACAAAGTCATCAACTGTTTGAAATCTACAAAGTTACCAACTGTTTGAGATCTACAAAGACATCAACTATTTGAGATCTACAATGTCATCAACTGTTTGAGATCTACAAAGACATCAACTGTTTGAGATCTACAAAGTTATCAACTGTTTGAGATCTACAAAGTCATCAACTGTTTCAGATCTACAAAGTCATCAACTGTTTGAGATCTACAAAGTCATCAACTGTTTGAGATCTACAAAGTCATCATCTGTTTGAGATCTACAAAGTCATCAACTGTTTGAGATCTACAAAGACATCAACTGTTTGAGATCTACAAAGTCATCAACTGTTTGAGATCTACAAAGTCATCAACTGTTTGAGATTTACAAAGTCATCAACTGTTTGAGATCTACAAAGTCATCAACTGTTTGAGATCTACAAAGACATCAACTGTTTGAGATCTACAAAGTCAAAAACTGTTTGAGATCTACAAAGTCATCAACTGTTTGAGATCTACAAAGTCATCAACTGTTTGAGATCTACAAAGTCATCAACTGTTTGAGATCTACAAAGTCATCAACTGTTTGAGATCTACAAAGATATCAACTGTTTGAGACCTACAAAGTCATCAACTGTTTGAAATCTACAAAGACATCATCTGTTTGAGATCTACAAAGATATCAACTGTTTGAGATCTACAAAGACATCAACTGTTTGAGATCTACAAAGTCATCAACTGTTTGAAATCTACAAAGTCATCAACTATTTGAGATCTACAAAGACATCAACTATTTGAGATCTACAATGTCATCAACTGTTTGAGATCTACAAAGACATCAACTGTTTCAGATCTACAAAGTCATCAACTGTTTGAGATCTACAAAGACATCAACTGTTTGAGATCTACAAAGTCATCAACTGTTTGAGATCTACAAAGTCATCAACTGTTTGAGATCTACAAAGTCATCAACTGTTTGAGATCTACAAAGTCATCAACTGTTTGAGATCTACAAAGTCATCAACTGTTTGAGATCTACAAAGTCATCAACTGTTTGAGATCTACAAAGTCATCAACTGTTTGAGATCTACAAAGACATCAACTGTTTGAGATCTACAAAGCCATCAACTGTTTGAGATCTACAAAGTCATCAACTGTTTGAGATCTACAAAGTCATCAACTGTTTGAGATCTACAAAGTCATCAACTGTTTGAGATCTACAAAGTCATCAACTGTTTGAGATCTACAAAGACATCAACTGTTTGAGATCTACAAAGTCATCAACTGTTTGAGATCTACAAAGTCATCAACTGTTTGAGATCTACAAAGACATCAACTGTTTGAGATCTACAAAGACATCAACTGTTTGAGATCTACAAAGTCATCAACTGTTTGAGATCTACAAAGACATCAACTGTTTGAGATCTACAAAGTCATCAACTGTTTGAGATCTACAAAGTCATCAACTGTTTGAGATCTACAAAGACATCAACTGTTTGAGATCTACAAAGTCATCAACTGTTTGAGATCTACAAAGTCATCAACTGTTTGAGAGACATTATAATATACTTTTTGTATTCTTTGTTCTTCAGCTCCCCAAGGAGACTTGGCCTTCAGCAAATTTGTGCCAGGTTTTTCTGTCTTGTGTCATCATCTCAAGATCTTTCCTTATACCAGAGGTTTTCAAACTTTTTTGGTCCGCGGCTCCCTTGACCTGTGCATAAATCACCGCGGCTCCTCTCTATACTATATATTATATATAAGCTATTGTACCCAAACAGATATTAATGACCCAACACTTTTCCCAAGCCACCGCGATGCCCTTAGCCAAGGGCCGCGACACACAGTTTGAAAACCTCTGCCTTATACCTTTCATTTCTGTCTCCAGTTCTCTTCTCCATGTGTTTTGTAGTCTCCCTCTACATCTCTTACCCTGGGGTTTCAAGAACAAGGACAGCCATGTAATGCTATCAACAGGTTTTCTCAGTGTATGTCCTATCCATCACCAGCATCTTCTTATCATCTGTTCCACTGGCATATGCCTGGTTCATGTCATCAGTTCCACACTGATGACCTTGTTGCACCATTTTAATCCTTCTATTCTATACAAGCATCCATTTATGAAAGTCTAACTTCTTGGATGTAGTTTTTGTTCTCCGTGTTTCCAAGCCTTACTTTACCGCTGACTTGACATTTGAGTTGAAGATTCTGATTTGTGTTTGACTTGATTTCTTTTGTTGATTATTTTATTATGTGTTTGAAAATAATGTGATCTTTCAGATACGCTTACAAATTATGTATAGAAGAATGGCAGCAGTCATTTTTCCCCCACTGTCTGTAGCTTGGTTTCCTCATGAATGTTCTTACATCACACAAAAAAAGTTCAGTGATATTGTTCATTTCTTTCCTCCCATATTCTTACAAAAGCTAGTTTGGTTTCTTTCAATTAGTTTGGTTTCTATCAGCATCCAACATCATCTTTGCCATCAGACGATGCATAATTTATAACAACAATACAACATCAGCTCCATCACCTAATCAGCATTATCACTGGTACTGTCAAACTCAACCCTGTATCAGCCAAACAACACAATATCAGCCAAATAACACCATCTTAATCAGTTATACAACACTACTTCCATCAGTCCATGCAACAGTATCAGTTGACTGAATATCATCTATATCACTTTTATCACAAACTTACATCTATCAGCATCATCTGTCATCTGACTACTTATCATCTGTTACTGACAATTCACCAGCTCCACCAGCTAATCAGCATCATCTCTGTCATCTGTTACTGACAATACACTAGCTCCATCAGCTAATCAGCATCATCTCTGTCATCTGACTACTTATCATCTATTGACAATACACCAGCTCCACCAACTAATCAGCATCATCTTTGTCATCTGACTATTTATCATCTATTGACAATACACCAACTCCACCAACTAATGCGATGTGGTCAGCATCATGCTGGTTACCTTTAACCTTCCCAGAGTTGCTGTGGTACCCAGTTCATAGGTACTGTGTCAACCCCGAAGCCGTTTGCGGCCTAAAAAATCCCACCTCAACTGATCAAACCAGGACCGCCGATCTGGGAAGCGAGTGCACTAACAACTGCGCTACCACGGCTCAAATCAATAAACAAAATAAAATAAAATAAAGGAAATTTTAAAAATAAAGTAGATTAAATAAAAATGCTTTGTACACTTACAACCTAATATGGCGTAATGCAGTGGCTTTTGTTCTCTGACAAAGTTCTTGGCTGAGGATCGTCAGGTTTTTTTTTTTTTTATTTAAGAAAGCATGCAGCGATGACAGTCGTGATTTCCTTTCCTTTAAAATCTAGTAACAAGGGCTCATGGATGCTGTGAGGTTCATCTGTGCTACAGCACTCTGCTCCTGGTCATGGTCAGTCTTGAAGAGCTCATCAGTGAGTTTCTGCACATCTGAAAGGATGCACTGCAGATCGTCTGTCTTCCAGGAAGCTCTTCCTCTCTGTTTCCACCACTTCTTTTTGTTGGCTTAGATGTGCAGCCAATTTTTCCTAGTCTTTACTTGAAAGAGGCTCTCCATGGTTTTCCAACACCTCTGTTACACCTTCACATGTAACTTCATCCAAGCCCACCTCTTGTAACTTCATCCAAGCCCACCTCTTGTAACTTCATCCAAGCCCACCTCTTGTAATTTCATCCAAGCCCACCTCTTGTAACTTCATCCAAGCCCACCTCTTGTAACTTCACCCAACCCACCTCTTGTAACTTCATCCAAGCCCACCTCTTGTAACTGTCTTCTAACGTCTTTAATTTAATTTTTTTTTTAATGAAAAATAAAATTTCATGTTAATGTAATAAGAAGTTTTAAAATAAGTATGTTATTGTTTGATATTTTTGTTTACCTTCTGGTTTTTTTTTTTTTTCGTACGCCCGCTAATACTCGAGGCGAAATCTCAAGTTATTATTGTCTAACCTGACATTGATTTTACGTGAGTATCCCTTTTCTTGTACAGAGACAGGTGTCCCTCGCCATTCAGGCAGATACTCTCCGATTTCGGAGGTACCCATTAGAGCTGGGTCGGCTCAGGTGCCGCCAATCCCTGGTTGACGACACTCCTTCAAATGTTCTCGCCAGGTCTCGAGTTATCCAGACCAAATCTCGGTCGACGAAAAATCCTCAAATGCCGTCGCCCGGGTTTGATCCTGAATCACCCGGTCGCCAGAGCGGTGTGGTAACCACTACGCTAGCGCGGCTCCTCTCTTCTGGTTTCAAAATTGGGAGTTATTTTGAATCGGCGCAAACTGAACTGGTGCTAATCGAGGAATACCTGTATTCTATCAGCTTTACAACACTCAACCATACAACGATATCTCTTACTTCCACATAACTAGTACTACATGAAGAAGACACCAGGGATGATTAAACACTGTGTGTTTAATGACTAGAGAAAACAATGTTGTCCTTTTAGAAGTAAACACAAAACAGGCAACAACACAAAATAAATAAATAAACAGACATGTATAATAGCAATAATGTCAAATGTGCAGAGCGCGGAAAAAATTACAAATGTCACAGATCAACAACAAAAGTCATGTGCTTTCTGTTTTAAAAAAAGAAACGTAGGCTGAGGTCAAAGTGATTTTTAGTTGTCAAGGATTTCCTTAAAAAAATTTTTTTTTAAATAAAATACAACCATTGATATTGCAGAGCACTGCAAGCTAAAACATGGTCCTTGGTTTTACAAAAGAATAATAATTTAACTAGCTTTTTTTTTTTTTTTTTTTAACAACTTCTGAGGTATGGCATCTCCCTCTAATTGTAAAGGTACCGGGTTCGATCCCAGCACAGGGAATATAAATTATGAAACTTTTCAGAACCAGTGGGTACTAATGATGTACTACTCCCCTCTGACCTCCTGGGTACTGAGATTAGATGCCTAGCCTTCTCGGATAAGGGTGGAAAATTAAATTGGAGGTCCCCTGTGCAAGTTGCACACATTAAAAATCCCTCAGCAGTTCAAAATCGTAAAGAGTAGGCCATACAGCCGCTGCCCTGGCAAAATCAGGAAACCTACCCACCACAAAAGTATTTATAGAACGTGTGATTCCTGTATACATACAATTGGGATCCTCGCTAGTGCTACAGGGTTTCTGCACTGTGCTGATCCTTGTGTGATCTAAGGGAGGAGATAAAGCACTGATGGAGTTGTCCGTGTGCAATGAAGATGATCCTTAAAAACATAAACCAAACTTCTCCCACGTTTGTTTTGTTTTCATGTTTGTTTTGTCTTCATGTTTGTTTTGTCTTCATGTTTGTTTTGCCTTCATGTTTGTTCTGCCTTCATGTTTGTTCTGCCTTCATGTTTGTTCTGCCTTCATGTTTGTTTTGCCTTCATGTTTGTTTTGTCTTCATGTTTGTTTTGCCTTCATGTTTGTTTTGTCTTCATGTTTGTTTTGCCTTCATGTTTGTTTTGTCTTCATGTTTGTTTTGCCTTCATGTTTGTTTTGTCTTCATGTTTGTTTTGTCTTCATGTTTGTTTTGCCTTCATGTTTGTTTTGTCTTCATGTTTGTTTTGCCTTCATGTTTGTTTTGCCTTCATGTTGGTTTTGCCTTCATGTCTGTTTTGCCTTCATGTTTGTTCTGCCTTCATGTTTGTTTTGCCTTCATGTTTGTTTTGTCTTCATGTTTGTTTTGCCTTCATGTTTGTTTTGCCTTCATGTTTGTTTTGCCTTCATGTTTGTTTTGCCTTCATGTTTGTTTTGCCTTCATGTTTGTTTTGCCTTCATGTTTGTTTTGCCTTCATGTTTGTTTTGCCTTCATGTTTGTTTTGTCTTCATGTTTGTTTTGTCTTCATGTTTGTTTTGCCTTCATGTTTGTTTTGTCTTCATGTTTGTTTTGTCTTCATGTTTGTTTTGTCTTCATGTTTGTTTTGCCTTCATGTTTGTTTTGCCTTCATGTTTGTTTTGCCTTCATGTTTGTTTTGCCTTCATGTTTGTTTTGCCTTCATGTTTGTTTTGCCTTCATGTTTGTTTTGCCTTCATGTTTGTTTTGTCTTCATGTTTGTTTTGCCTTCATGTTTGTTTTGTCTTCATGTTTGTTTTGCCTTCATGTTTGTTTTGCCTTCATGTTTGTTTTGTCTTCATGTTTGTTTTGCCTTCATGTTTGTTTTGCCTTCATGTTTGTTTAGGCTTCATGTTTGTTTTGCCTTCATGTTTGTTTTGCCTTCATGTTTGTTTTGCCTTCATGTTTGTTCTGCCTTCATGTTTGTTTTGCCTTCATGTCTGTTTTGCCTTCATGTTTGTTTTGCCTTCATGTTTGTTTTGTCTTCATGTTTGTTTTGCCTTCATGTTTGTTTTGCCCTAATGAAAGCTTTGCAGTAGTCTGACATGTCCTATCTAATGACACATAAGAGGAAGCATGTCCCCCCTTGTGAACCAGGTACTGTAACTACCAGTGAAACTTATAACTCATGTCAATTAAAATTCATGGCCAATGGTAAACCAATCACTGCCTGTACATTTTATTTGTTCTTTGATGTGTACCATTAACATCCAGGTCATAATGTAAAGAAATTGAGATATGCAGCTGATAGTCTTAATAGCAAAAATCAAAAATGAGTTAAAGAAAATAATTCATACAACAGCGACAGAAAGTGAAAATAAAGGCGCCTTAATAGCCACACAGAAAAAAAAAACTGAAGTAATGGGTCATCCAGAAGAGTGGTTCTCAACGCGGGCCATATTTCTAGGGGGGCCACCCAAACTTAAATAAAGTGCTGATCGTTGGAATCTTCTCTGTTTGCAGGCTTTATGCTGCTGCTAGACATTTTATGTCCTTATGAACTTTTTTTGCTATTACACAATTATATCTCCATAGAATTAATCGCTTTTGTTGGCTACTACAAATACTTTATCATTTTATGATACAGTTTAGATAAATAAACAGTGCAGATGGTAAAGTATCTTTTTCCAGCTAACAGCAACTATGAGGGAGAAGGGGGGGGGGGTCACAGAGTTAAATGAGGCTCACAAAGGTGCCATGAGCAAAAAAAAATGGCTAGAACCCCTGATCTAGAAGAAAAGGATTTCTCCAGAAAGTACTATAATAGTAAAAGGGACAGTTTTTAAACACACCAATAGATTCAAATACCTAGCCAGGTTAATAATATTGGATGGAAGATGCATCTCAAAAGTGAAAAACAGAATATCGCAGACAAAAAGCAGTGTTCCTTAAGATGAAAAGTATTTTATGCCACAAACCTTCATCAAAGAAAGTACGAAAGAGAGTTCTTTAGTGTTCTATTGAACCAATCTTGACATATGGGAGTGAGCCATAGGTAATAAATAAACAAACCCTGTAGGTCACAGAGATGTGGTGTTACACAAGAATGTTAAGAATACCCTGGACTGAACAGAGTAATAAGGATATCCTGACAACAACCAGTGTGACATGGAAGTTTATTACTATTTATAACACATAAGGAAGGGAAACCCCGAGGCCTGTAAACAGTAAATAAACATAAAGGTATATGAGTGCCTGAAAACATACCTTTATGTTTGTCTAAAGTTTATTACTAACATTTGACGGAAGCAATCCACTTTGTTTGGGGGATGTTATGAGAAGAATAAAGCTGGAATATGTTGTGATAGCAGGAAAGATTGAAGACAAAGATATATAGGATGACAAAGAGAGAAGATAATAGACAGTTTATCATCATGGCATGAAAAGAAGTTAACAGAATTTTGATATACAGAGAGTTGTGGAGAGGTATGATTACCTATGCCATCAGGCATGGTACTTGATGAAGACAATTTACAGCATGCAACCATTACTGCTTCAATAAAGAATACATTTTCAGATCTATTTTATTCCTTTAAAAATTATTTTCACTTATTCAAATTTTGGAGTCTGCTTCTTGTTGACGTGTTTGTTACAATACAGTTTTAACATCCTCTTTCTTATTTAACTTCAGACATTTTAGCCTTGCAATAGAGTTTAAAATTCCACCTACTTCATGTCCTAAAAATTATTTCTTGCGAAAGCGAAGAATTCATTTCTACCCCCAGCTCAGTTTATGAAATTACACTTTCCATGCTGAAAATATATGACTGAATAATCACCTTGCAAAAATGGAGGAATTGGGGACACCTGGTCAAAAACATCAATTTTATTGAATCTGAACTGTTATGATCCATGAAATGTGATGACATAACCACTTTTTTTTTCTCCATGCTGAGAGCGTGAAAAATAAACAGAAAATTTAACTAAAATTTTTTAAAATTTGCTTGGGGTTGGGGTGGCATGGCAAATCTAGCCTGCGTCACACAACCCTTATTTATGGCCCTGGGCAAGGCTTCAAGTGGTCCATGAAGTGGAGTCTTTACTCTTTTTGTTCAGGAAGAGGGTACATAACTTTCATCAGATTCTCAATGTGGATTATATATTTTAAAACAAAACAAAAACAGATGTAAAGAATTTTTGTTCACAATCAAGGAAGATTTTTTTTTAAAAAAGGGCTTTCAACGCACATTTCAAGACCAGGGTAAAGAAATAACTGCATTCTGGGTAACGCTGGCCTAATTACTTGTTAAAAATAATCTCTTGTGTTTACATTTTTTATTCACTTAAAGCAAGAACCGTGATTCTTCCATTACAATTCTGCTCTGCTATGGTTGAGGCTGAAAATTAGAAGAAAAACATAAAAAGAAGAGATCAAAGGAACACCAGTTTGTCTATGAAACAAACCAAGGACCTTCTCTTTCTTATGCAACATCATTTACCCACTAGAATCTCCAGGCTATGAGAGGTTGTTGAGGGAGACCAAAAAACACACAGAGAAGGGAACTGGAGACTTGAAAGACATGAAAAAGCCTGGAATAGAAAAATTTAGGACAGAAGGCTTGGTGTGAATTCATTGAAGGTCTATGTTCCTCTGGCAGTTGAATGGTAATGAGTGAATGAACAGAACACACTTAAAGCTAAACAATGTATATTTTAACTTCCTAATCAACAGCAACCAAGTACAAATACAGCTTTGTTCCACAACTTTAATAACCACATATTGTCATTTTGGACAGGAAGCACTTCCTTTTATTCAAAAGTGGAATACTGCAGGTGTCTTTACTTGCTAATTTGTGGGGGTTTTTTTTTTTTTTTCTCACTTTGGCTTCTGTCCTAATAAGATGTATTTCCTACTCTTTTTAAACCCCACAAATTTTTAGAGTCCATATTTTTACAGCTTCAAAATGTATACACTCATCACCCCTGGCAGGGGGATGACTTCAGATTAAGCAAGGAAGTTATCTGATGAGATGAACAGAGCATACTTAAAACTAAACAATGCACATTTTAACTTCCTAATAAAACAGCAACCAAATAAATCTGCTTCATCTGCAGTCCATACCACAACTTTCTGTACAGATCAGATCTTGCTCAACATTAAATGCAGTTATACTAATATGCTTATTATAAGCAAGAAGAAAAATAAAATGTTTACAATGTCCACAGTAAAGCTTTCAAAGCTGCCATTTACAAGGGGATTGAAAAGTCATTTTTTTTATCTGCTCCAGTCCTGCCAAACTTACAGCAAAGAACAGAGTGTCATCTGGCAACAACACACTTCTCTCCACGAAAAACTATTTGGAGATGTGAGAAACCTTGAGCAGACTACTGCCTTTATTAGAGTGATTAATGGAGAAGTCTGAGGGCGAACAAGATGTCAGGAACCTTGAGCTGACTACTACCTTTATTAGAGTCATTAATGTGGAAGTCCAACTTGATGCCCGCTATAAAATCTTTTGTTGAAAAAAACCAAATCTCACGTTCAGTTATGTTAATGTGACCATAACATTCTATGTAATAAAGTGGCCTGTTGATTCTATTTATTGTGGTGTTTGTTTCATAAAAATTCACTGAATAGGACTGAAGAAATAACAATTAAAAACTAGGAAGCGACTTTACAATCACCATGTATACCAAAGGTACAATAAGAAATAAATGTACAGCAGCTACAAAAGCCAATCCTTGTCTATACTCCTCCTCAATACTTTTGACAGGGTTCGAGTATACTGTAAAAACAAAACACTAAAAAAGTGAAGGCAGAAATGATTTTACCATAAGGAAGTCATGCAATCTAACAAAGTATTTACAAACAGACACTGGCTGAGCACCTAGAGGCTTTCTTACAGAAAATGTAAGACCTTAGGATCTGTAAATTCATAATTGGAGAGAAAGAGAGCTCATAACAGAGATGAATGAAGATTGACTGCCTGCGACTGTTCAACCTTAATCACACATGCTGAGGTGGTAACGAAAAACTGAACAAAAATAAGCTGAAAGAATGGTGAAAAACAATGATATGAATAATCAACCTGTGACTTATGAACCAGTTAGTTGACCAATGGCTTATCAACCAGTTAATCATCCTGTGACTTATGAACCAGTTAATCATCAAGTGACTTGTGAACCAGTTAATCATCCTGTGACTTATCAAGCAGTTAATAATCATGCGACTTTTCAACCAGCTAATCATCCTGTGACTTATCAAACAGCTGATCATCCTGCAACTTATCAACCAGCTAATCATCCTGTGACTTTTCAAGCAGTTAATTATCAAGTGACTTATCAAGCAGCTAATCATTCTGTGATTTATCAAGCAGCTTATCATACTGTGACTTATCAAGCAGCTAATCATTCTGTGACTTATCAAGCAGTTAATCATCCTGTGACTTATCAAGCAGCTTATCATCCTGTGACTTATCAAGCAGCTAATCATTCTGTGACTTATCAAGCAGCTAATCATCCTGTGACTTATCAAGCAGCTAATCATGCTGTGATTTATCAAGCAGTTAATCATTCTGTGACTTATGAACCAGTTAATTATTCTGTGACTTTTCAACCTGTTAATCATCCTGTGACTTTTCAACCAGTTAATCACCCTGTGACTTATCAAGTAGATAATCATCCTATGACTTATGAACCAGTTAATCATCCTGTGACTTATGAACCAGTTAATAATCCTGACTTTTCAACCAGTTAATAATCATGTGACTTTTCAACCAGCTAATCATCCTGTGACTTATCAAGCAGCTGATCATCTTGCAACTTATCAACCAGCTAATCATCCTGTGACTTTTCAAGCAGTTAATTATCATGTGACTTATCAAGCAGCTAATCATTTTGTGATTTATCAAGCAGCTTATCATACTGTGACTTATCAAGCAGCTAATCATTCTGTGACTTATCAAGCAGTTAATCATTCTGTGAATTATCAAGCAGCTTATCATTCTGTGACTTATCAAGCAGCTTATCATCCTGTGACTTATCAAACAGCTGATCATTCTGTGACTTATCAAGCAGCTAATCATTCTGTGACTTATCAAGCAGCTAATCATCCTGTGACTTATCAAGCAGCTTATCATTCTGTGACTTATCAAGCAGCTAATCATCTTGTGACTTATCAAGCAGTTAATTATCATGTGAATTATCAAGCAGCTTATCATCCTGTGACTTATCAAGCAGCTTATCATCCTATAACTTATCAAGCAGCTAATCATTCTGTGACTTATCAAGCAGCTAATCTTTTTGTGACTTATCAAGCAGTTAATCATTCTGTGACCTATCAAGCAGTTAATCATCATGTGACTTATCATGCAGCTAATCATTCTGTGACTTATCAAGCAGCTAATCATCCTGTGACTTATGAACCAGTCATACCCCATGGTTTATCAACCAGTTAATAATTTGCATGTGACTTATCCAACAGTTAATCAATCTGCTGAGACTTATCAACTAATTATTTAACCTGTGACTCATCTGGCTACATATTAGCCTGTGATTTATCAACCAAGTGATAACCTTGTGATTTATACATCTTAACATATCAATCCATCTTAACATATCAATCAATCAACATATGACTTAACCTGTGACTTTAAAACCTAATGACACATCAATGAATTACTTAAACCTGTTACTCACCAACAAATTAATAACCTGGTGACATATCAGCTAATTAGATCATTTGTGACTTTTCAGCAATTAATCAACAATGTGACATATCACACAAATCATCAACCTGTGACTTATCATTCAGTTAACCTGTGACTTATCAAATGCTCAATCAACCTACGACTTATCAAACACTTAATCCACCTGTGACTAATGAAATACTTGATCAACCTGTGACTTATCAAACACTTCACCTATGATTTATCATACCTGTGACTTTTCAAACCCTCAATCAACCTATGACTTATCAAACACTTAATCCATCTGTGACTTGTGAAACACGTCATCTACCTGTGACTTATCAACCATTTCACCTATGACTTATCAGTCAGTCAACCTGTGACTTATCAAACAGTCAATAAACCATCACTTATCAACCCCTTAATCAACCTGTGACATACTTAAAACGTCATTAGCCTGTGACTTATTAACACTTCATTAACTTATGACTTGTCAGTCAATCAACCTGTGACTTATCAGTCAATCAAGCTGTGCCTTATCAGTCAATCAAGCTGTGCCTTATCAAGCAGTCAATCAACCTGTGACTTATCAAATGGCCAATCAACTTTTCAATTACTTATCATCTAAATCTGCACTAAAGTATATGCGGGTCAGAATAGCCAATAGTCATTGCAACTGTAACAAAAAAACTACTGACTCGACAATACAAGGGGAAATGAGTTAGTCACTTTAGAAGCACACAAAAGAAGCTGTAGTAACATTAATATTAACAGCCATAATTAAAAAGTAGTAAATATTATTAGAAGTGGTTACATGTCGCAGAATGTTCACAACATCAAACATCTATAGCACAACAAATTTACAATAAGAATTTTCTTCACAGCTTGTGGTGTGTGTAATAACAACAATGAGAGTAATGGTAAATAAACAATATAATCACATTTATAAACAAAATTTTACATTTATATAACAATATATTTCATTGCTACGTAAAACATTAAAATATTTATATGGTTTTCTGGTCTATTTATACATTCATGAATTTTAACATATTATTAAAAAAGAACAATGGATAAAGACAATTCTTTTGTAAAATTCATCTACATTAACATGCACAATAAACTGCCATGGATAAAATTCATAGATATTATAAGAATAAAGAAATGTAAGTTTTATGATGTTGTTCTCTCTCTTGTTACATCCTGCCCTGACAGATATTATAAGAATGAAGAAATGTAAGTTTTATGTTGCTGATCTTTGTTCTCTCTCTTGTTACATCCTGCCCTTCAGATATTATAAGAATGAAAAAATACAAGTTTTATGTTACTGTACCTTGTTCTCTCTTTTGTTACATCCTGCCCTTACAGATATTATAAGAATGAAGAAATGTAAGTTTTATGTTGCTGAACCTTGTTCTCTCTTTTGTTACATCCTGCCCTGTCAGATATTATAAGAATTAAAAAATACAAGTTTTATGTTACTGTACCTTGTTCTCTCTCGTTACATCCTGCCCTTACAGATATTATAAGAATACAGAAATACAAGTTTTATGTTGCTGAACCTTGTTCTCACTCTTGTTACATCCTGCCCTGACAGGTATTAAACTCAACTACAACTGTAAAGAAAATCTGACTCAACTTCCAGCAGTTTAAAAAAAATGTCACGGCAAGATACAATTACAAAACTTAAGATTTTATAAACAGATCAGCAGAGTTGAGTATTGTAAATATTTTGTTTGTTTTTTCACCATCTTATCCAAGGTTCCCGGTTCAAAACCTGGTAGCGTCACGCTTGGTCTACCCAGTGGCTCTGCTCTTGAGTCTGGGAAGGTAAAGGCAGTAAGAAAGGGACCTAGTCACCCCACCTCATAAAGCTGGACTTAGTATAGTGAAGTCTCTAACACTTCACTCCCCTATAGCATTATTGGCCTACATTTTAAAAGTTCTATAACTTTTGTTAAACCATCCAATGTTGAGAATATTTGAACAGTACGTTTGATATCCAGAATCATTTCCAGATAATAGCTCTTCTTTCAATGTTAACATCATATCCCCCCTTTTTTTAAACCTGTGTGGAACACTATGATGCAAATGTTCATTACTACATTTTTCTATAATGGGTCATCTTCTACAGCTCCACCAATGATGCTCAGCTCCACCAATGATGCTCAGCTCCACCAATGATGCTCAGCTCCACCAGTGATGCTCAGCTCCACCAGTGATGCTCAGCTCCACCAGTGATGCTCAGCTCCACCAGTGATGCTTTGTCTTCTTCTTCTGTTTTCCACTCATGTATTCTTTAGCTTCCTCCCACTTGTCTTTCACTATGAATTACAGGAACAAGAATGCCTGGTTATACTACTAGGCTGTTTACTGAGAATTTGTCCTACTTTTTTTTTTATTTTTTAAGGTGTTTGCTACTTTTCTTTGTAGCACGCCCTTTCAGCCATCTACCATATACATGGAGCTGTTGGTTATATCAGGACGTGTTTCATTTATTGTAATATGTTTTTGTTTGTATTTATTTTATACTATATTATCTCTAGTAGGTATTTTTCTTTTGTAGTTATAATTCAATATGGTTTTATTATCCAAAATATGATATTGTCTGAACTGGTATGTTTTTAATTTTCACTGGAGGGTTACATTTGTCCTACCCATCTTCAATTCCTTTCTTATACCCCTAGGTTGTATTGGTTTTTGCCTGGCTCTCAAACTCAAGTCTGTGTTTGTTTTAACTTCTGGCATCTGATAAATACGCCATAAGTAGTTCCCGGTGGTCTCTGAATGATCCCGTTACATGCCCTTTGAGGCATATTGGGAATATGGTGTTAGGCCCATATTCTCTTGACCATCGGCACACAAGGAATGATGTGGTCAGCATCACGCCGGCCACCTTAACCTTCCCAGAAATTACTCTGGTACCCAATTCATGAGGCTGGGTCGACCCCGGAGCCGTTTGCGGTCTAAAAAAATCCCACCTCAACTGGAGATCGAACCATGGACCACTGAGCTAGGAAGCCAGTGCACTAACCACTGTGCTACCGCGGCTCCCGGGGGTCACTGAAGAGGCACAGAAAGTAGGACTACTACTGCGCCCACAGGCACATCATACAAGGCCACTATCATGAGGCTGGCAACCTCATCACGTAAAACATATGGCCACATAAACCACTGCTGTAAAAGCATCTGAATGCTTGATGCAGGCTTCCTGCAAGGGCACTGTTACGCCTCTTTTTGCGCACCGCAATACGTTCATGATTATGAAACATCGCGGTGGTTTAATAGAACGTCGCTAGATTAAAAAGACGTCAAATAAAATAATTATGTAGACGCGCTTGCAAAACAACAACAGTTGTCTTTTGGGCAGTGTCTCCAGCCAGTTAGGCGGCATGTGTGTGAGCTCTGGCTAATGAGTTCCATGTCCGCAGAGGTGTCTACAGTTTCAGAAGATATTCCATTATATTGAGTGCCAGAGATGTGTGTATACGTGTCTACAGGGAAGTATGCTTGTGCTTATAGCATAATAACTGACGATGGTGTTATTAAATATTGATTTGCGGACTCCGACGATACTGACGGCATAGTTTGTCCGTTAGTTCATTAACTTTGATGGCCCTGTTGCATGAATTGCCAATTTGAAACTAATGGATTTTCACTATCAAATGGAGTGTGTAATAAACTGTATTGTACAGTCGATGGACTTTATCTGAATTTCTTCACAATATGTGGTGGATTTCTTCACAATATGTGGTGAATTTCTTCACAATATGTGGTGAATTTCTTCACAATATATGGTGTGGCAGGACCAGCTGTAGTTGTACCCCCATGCTCTGTAAGAAGGGCAAAGGAAAATGATGATCTGATAAATATACAATGGAGACATCTGCTAATGATGGTCCTGAGTTTTGATTCACTGTAACAGCGGAGACATTTCTCATACTTAAGACTCATAGCAAGCATTGTCTCAGCGCTGAAAGTTAGCAGCAACTTTTGGCCAACATTTTCCGTCTCCTGTCTTGATGGGACACTCTGACAGACTAGTTTCGATCCACCCCTTGATGTTTCCTTCATACTTACAGCATTGTCAATCACTTGCCCATTTGCCTTCATGTATTTTATCTTGTAGTTCGTATGTCAAAGCTGCTTTTCGTGTACTTATAAACTTCATTTCAAAGGGCAATAAACACAGAGGACAAAGATTGTGTTCAAGGATATGCCAAAAATAAAAGAATAATAGATTCATAGACTTTTTTTCCCAATACTGAGATAACACATTTGGCCATTAATGACAGAAAAGTCAAACATAAATTATCTACAACTGCTTCAGAATAATTAACAAGGAAGAATAGCCTTTTGGCTGAATCAAGTCATGAGTCAATGGTAAAACTTTTACATTGGTGACTTACATAAACCTATTCATAAGGTGAAGATCAGGCATAACACTACTGAAATCTCCAAATTTAAAAAAAAAATTTCCCTTCCTTTTTGGTCACCTAAAGGACCATGACAGGTTAGAAGCAATGAATTACAAATCCTAAATTTCATTCTATAACGCTTTTGTTCAACTGCATTTTTTTCCCACCTTTTCAGGGAAATATTTGCACCTTTTCGTGGAAATATTTGCACCATTTCGAGGAAATACTTGCACCTTTTCGGGGAAATATCATACATAAATCACACATATCTTTTTAAGTTTTCTCATTACCAGAGTAATTCATAAACTGCTGTTTGAAAATACATCATGGCTTCAAAGACTAAAATAGCATTCAGCCACACTGATTTTTTTACACACTGAAGAGCATCTAAACTTATTGTCTATTTAAAACAATTTTTTTTTTTCAACTCAAGCATATGGCACCAGCTAAGAATGACTTGAAAATACAATGACAATACAGCATGACCGATGACAATACAACATGACCAATGACAATACAGCATGACCGATGAATATCTCAGATGTTTAAAAATATTGCACAGTGATGAGAAAAATGCCAAAGATAACAAGTTATATAACAATAATAACAACAATATGGTAATATTTTGCAGCAAACATCAATAGCACACACTAATTTGTTCCTTTATATATTGATAAACTGATGTCACAGATTTTGTTTTTAAACTCACCCAAAAAAAAATATTTAGCAGCTAACATAATGCTTTCTATTTATTAAAAAAAAACATGTTTAAAGTGTGTTTCAACTTTTGCACATTTTTACATTTAAAAATATTAACCACCCCAAATCTACTTTTTTATGTTCCATTTTACATTAGACTTTCCTACATACTAACTTTGACACTCTTTTGTCTAGTGTTCTTCCTTCTGCCGCATGACTTCCTGCTATTTATATATTTTTGTTTATTTATGGCCAATCTTTCATAAGTTTTTCATTCCAACACTATTGGCACTAACTCATTGCTGCTACTTTCTATTTAGAATTTTTAAAAACATTAAAATTATTAGAAACAATAACTCGTTAATTCCCAGGAAGTATTTTATAGACTCCGATAGTGTTCTTTCTATTAGGTAAAGTAAATGATATTTTGGCTTTTAGGTTTTGTTTTGTTTACAGCTTTGTTCCATAATTTTAACAACCACATTTTGTCACTTTTTACAGAAAGCATTTCCATTCATTAAAATGTGGAACAGTGCAATTATTACTTGCTAGACTGCATTTCTTTCCCCTTTGTCCTCTGTCCAAGTAAGACGCATTATCTATTTTTTTTTTTAACCCTACAGTTTTTTTTCCATATTTTTACAGCTTTGAAATGACTATGCCCAACTCTCCCTGGCAGGAGGTTGACTTCAGATCAAGCAAGGAGGTTAACTGACGAAATTCTGGTTAAAGAAACTAATTAAGGCTGTAGAGATTATACAGAACACAATGAAGATGAATTGAATTACTGACATGAGTCTGAAACTGAATCATGTGACAGGGCAGGTGATAGTGACAAGATGGTAACAGGACAATATTATAAGACTGCAAGAAACACAGGGACTGAGTCTGAGCCAAAAAGAAAGAAAAGGAGGTGGGGTGATCACTTTGCAGGACAACATTTTTTTGTTGACAACATTTAACACTGCAGCCTGTTGATCAGACCAAACCTGAGATACAAAAGCAAATTTTAACTATGAAATTTCCTGGTTTTTTAACATACCAGTGACCAATTTGTATCTTCTGTGAAAATAATGATTTCATCAGGATTAAAAAAAAAAACTAATTACTAATTAGAATAATTACTGGTTTATAACCGTTTATTGGAACACCCAAAAACCTAAATATTTTAAAAATAGAAAGTTTCTTTGGGCTAAATTTTTTATCACAATTTGGGCGATTTCTGAATATTGTGGGTGACTTTATACTATTTTTCGAATGCAGATTGGGCTTTTTTGGGCTATTTTATGAACAATTTGTGCAACATCTGAAAACCCAAAAAAATTTGGTTTCCAAAACAAAGGTGTGCCCAAGGATAACAGGTTTTATAAGCAATGAAGGAAATCCTGTCAGTATTAACCCTGTAGAAGTTTTTCCTTAAGATATTAACCTCACAGTCAATGCTACAACTTTGGTAAGTTCATTTTTGCATTACAGTTTTATTATCTTCTTTAGGGAGCTGCGGTGGCATAGTGGTTAGTGCACTGGCTTCCTAGCTCAGTGGTCTATGGTTCGATCCCCAGATGAGGTGGGATTTTTTTAGGCCACAAACGGCTCCTGGGTCGACCCAGCCCCAAATGGGTACCAGAGCAACTCTGGGAAGGTTACGGCGGCCGGCGTGATGCTGACCACATCACCCCTAGTGTGCCGATGGTCAAGAAAATATGGGCCTAACACCATATTCCCAATATGCCTCAATGGGCGTGTAACGGGATCCTTTACTTTTACCTATTATCTTCTTTACGCGTCTAGTTTACCTTGCATAACTAATAATTTTTATAAAGAAAGCATTTATACATTATGCACACCAGTAATCAACATACATTTACCTTCATTTTTTATACATAGCAGCAAAGGTATTTATATACATGAACATCACCAAAAAAATGTATTTGCTTTAAGACCACCATTAGCACAAACTAGGATGGCCATTTCGGTCTGAGCCTAACCCACTTTTTGCTTGGCGCTGGAAGAGTTAAAACAAGAACTTAAAGTTCCCACTGGTAAATGACCTTAAAACTGAGCCATTTTTTGTGACTGAAATATAACTGCTAACACCTGGTGGACATGAGAAACATGTAAAAATTTCTTTCGCTAGTTCTATTTTAATTCCTATTTCTCAAATATGCCAATAAATATGGCAATAAAAAAAGACAAACTCAATAAAACAATTACTTCAGATGTAACACTTATTCCAAATATTTCTCAGAAAAAAATTTACAGAAACGAAATGCACAGATGATGAACGCTATTGCAGTAAAAGCAGATACTGGGATAAAGGGGAATGATGAACGAATGGTGGACTGACGTAACGTCACTTTTTTTTTTTTTTAAACCATTATGGAAAACTATAATACACATTAGATATAACAATCATCATCACGTCTCTTTTCACTCTTTATGCAGCATAGGTACATAACTGTAACTGGTTCCCTGGCAACAAGCACTTTCATGTCATCTTGTAATAGTGGTGGTTTCCGTAGCAATTTGTTTCATATGATGTCTACCCAGCTGTAAATGGGTACATGACTCTGCTCTTGAGTTGGGGGAAAGTAATGGGCAATGAGGAAGGGAACTAGCCACCCCATCTCATTAAAAAAAAAAAATCTAGACCTAGTATTTGTAAAGTCTCTAACACTTCACTCCCCTGCAGCACTATTTGCTATAGGACTACCTTTACCTTCACCTTTTATATTTTTGTAAGCTGTTTTATGCCAGGTGTTCTAACCTGAGGCTGTTGATATCTCCGTAGATTTTCTCCAGGAATGTTACTGGTGATGGCCATATGCGTTTTCTCTGTTCCTCATATGTTGGGCACCTTTGAAGCAGATGTTCGGCAGTCATTTTATCGGTGCCACAGTCACACTCATCAGTAGTTCCTATCTTGTTCATTTGTGAGAGTTCCATATGTACTATATTTTTTTCTGTTGCCTTTATTATATTACAGGCACGTAAATTACTTAAAGAAAGTATCCACTGCATTTTCTTCTTCTATTCCCTTTTTGCTCTTATAAAGCTATCACAGTAGCTGACCCTTTTGTAGAGATCTGACATTGAAGCATTTGTCTGCTCTTTCAACAGTAGTTTTTGTAGCAATCTGTTTTACATGACGACATGAACAAGGATTCCAGCATACTTCAATTAAAATGACAAACAAGGTCATTAGGTTTGTTTTGTTTTTTTCACCCCTATCGCAAGTATCAGTTTTACTGCTGAATTTTTTTAACCTATACTATTTATGTTACTTCCAGCATAAGTTTTTAAAAAAAATTTTTTTAACATCCAATCCAATATAAACCAGCAGTTATTTGTATCCAATACAAGCCATTTATAAACTTAAAACTCATAGTTTGCATTACAGTCATGCAATAAAACAACACTGCTAACCTCTTATATGACTGAAGCACTATAAGTCCTCTGCACTGTGGGGGAGTACAGTCTGATAAATAAAGCGCATATTAATAACACAGTAAAACTTAAAAACGAAACTTTAACAACGTTATGGTTGTATTAAAACAGACTAGACTGCAACCATCTCAACAATGGATTCTTTTATGATTTCACCAAAATCTGGACTCACACTCTTCTCCTTATCTCCTTCTGTGGATGCTGTTGGGGATGAAGATGACACTGAAGAAGAAGATAATGATGAAGAAATGGCTGACTGCAGTGTTGATAAAGCTAAAGAGGATACTCTCCCAGTACTTTCCGGCTCATAATCTTCACTTGGTGTTGCACAGGACAATTTCTCACTCTGTACATCTTTTAACTGGTCTTCATCTTCTCCCCAAGAACAGTCTGCTTCTCTTTCTTCTTTCCAGCTGGGTTTAGCTTTAAGATCTGCATGACCATCATTCAAGTCTTGGTGCTCAGATGTTGCGTTCTGTAATTCTCTATTCTCGAGGGTTTTTTCTCTCTCCGTTGTTTCTCCAGTGGCTGATGTGACATTAGGTGATGTATTTCTTTGCGAGTAAGGGTCTTCTGAGAAAATGAAAGACGTGTGCTCTGATAAACCACTGATTTTAGTAGACTCTGACAACTGGCTCAAAGATGAAGGACCTTTTACTGCAGTCTGGTAGTTTTCTGTTGAAGATGAGGAGGGTGTCGGTGTTATTAATGATAAGGAAGGTAATGAGGATGGCAGGGTTGCTGATGAGACTTCATCAGAGTACAATGGTGCAGTACTCAGTAACTCCAAAGTTAAAGGTGATGACACAGTTGATGGTGACAATGGTGATGACTCATTCAAAAAATTATCCTTTTCAGGATCTGAGGACTGTCTGTTGATTTCAGCTGATGTACATGTCACAGGCAAACTGACATGTGGTTGTGTGGTGCTGGTACCTGGGTATGACAGGTCAAACAGGAGATTTTGACTGGTTCCTACAATATTGCTTGTATCTGAGTCCATGTCAGTCATCTGGTAGGTGGAGAAAGATGGGGCAGAGTCTTTCATGATGGAGGTAGAAAGTTCTGGTCTGCCATCCACATGTGAAGATATTCCAGGGCAGTGGGCAGCTAGACGATCATGGGTGGTGGTAGTCATGGTAGTATAAGTGGTGGTAGATGAGCACGTGGATGCCAGACTAAGTGCAACTGCACATGGCTCTGAGTCTTCCTCATAGGCTGAGCTGCAGGAAATGTCACCTGGGAGTGCTGGTTGATTGGCTGGGGAAGGGACAGCTGCAGTAGATGTTCCCAGCTCAAAATGCTCTCTTGGGGAGGGATTGGTCACAGATGTGCTCCAACATGAGGAGTGCTGCACATTCTGGAGAGCCTGGAAGCTGATACTATTATCACTACTGACAGCACTGGTGGTCAAGTTCCCAAAACTTCCTGCAGTTTGAGAAGAAAAGTTGCTATTACATGGTTGGCTCAGGTAGTCTGCACCTGTCACACATGAGCTGCTAGGACTGTAGTTCTGGTTTGGGAACACTGGTGATTCCAACTTGTAGGTTGGTGGTGTTGTATGACCTGTAGTTCCAAGCATTTCTGTGCGGGCAAACTTGTTTTGAAAGCTTGAGGCTACCCCTGGAAGTATTACATTACTATCAGAAACACCAAGTTTTAAACTGTTCTCCATCTGAGCACAAGTTAAGAGTCCACTCTGTGGAGGAAGTCCAGCACTTGAAGTCAAGATTCCTTCTGATCCCACACAATGCCCCGATGGAAGTGGGAGCACACCTGGAAGAAATGGAGGCCTTAGCAGGGACCTGCCAGGTGCTGCAGTTGTAGATGTCTGCCGAGCATGCGGTTGGACCATCAGTCCACATGACCGCTGTTGTTCCAGCCTGATGGTGTTGCAAGAAATTGGTGAAGAACTATTACCTACACCATTCATCTGACGACTTTGTAAACAATTTGAGCTGAGAAGTGAAGTCTGCCCAGACATGGTCGTGGTTTGACTATGAAGAGTTCCATTGCTGTTACTGTTAGCAGTGCTGATACCTGCGGCAGCAAACATCTGAGCCTGGGATATATGAAATTTTCCTGAAAAACCTGCTTGGGTCAGACTGGAAAATGATCGAGTTTCTAGAGCATCTGGGGATGGGTCGCTTATTTCAGAGTAGGAGTTGTCATCAATGTCAAAGTACATGGATGTTGTATTTTCTGCCTGGTAGACTTCTTCTTCTCCATCATTAAACAGTAGCATGTGCTGACGTGATTTTTGCTGCTGCTGTGATGGTGGTAGTGGAGCTGGTGGATGTAGTGGTGAGATACCTGGTGACAGACCTAAATGATGATGCTGCTGCATTTGTGGTCCCAGAGTTCCTGGGTATCCTGCCTGTGAGCCTAAAGTTGTAGCGATAACATGCTGCTGCTGCCGTTGCTGCTGTGTGACCATTGAAAATTTCACATCATGCATCATAACGTTGCACATGTCCGTGTTCTGGCAGTCCCTGCAACTCCCCCTCTCATTGCTGTTGAACATATTCAAATCGATCATTTCTGCTCTCTTTGCTTTTAGCCTGCTCTTCAAGACCTTCATCCCACTGCTAGTACCAGCATCAATGCTGGCCCCACTACAGCTATCGTCACTACCACCATCAGTCATTTCCGGGCTTATTATTTCACCTTCTTCTCCAACAGCACCGACTACATCAATTTCACCACCTGTTGACAATGACTTTGGTGGGAAACAAGATGTTGTAGTCGCTGCCGAGCTACCCTGTGGGCACTCTGAATCTTTTCTTTCCAGCTCAAGCCTCATTAGGGTATGAATAAAGTGAGTCCGCACGCGGATGGGGTTAAATTCAATTCTTCCTGCTGGATTACCGCAACCATCTTTGGTACAGCCACAGGGAAAAGACAGCCGATCTACCTGACATTGTATACCAGCGAGGCTGCAAGAACAGGTAGCAGGGTCACAGAAAAGTTTACAGTCACAACCACAGACATTTCTAGAAACCCTTATGTCCCGGCATTCATCTTTCTCATCATTATCTATCTTCTTCACGCCTGCCGTCCGCAGCAGGACCCGCCGCTGTCGTATTGGAAGAGGCTGTAAGAAATAGTAGTCATCGTACTCGCTGTCACTTTCACTTCCAGACGAAACATCCTCCTCAGTTCCCGGGGGAGGCAGACTGGATGCTAGTAGAGGAGAGGGGAACAGTTTGCCCTGCCTGCGCTGTTCGGCTAGAATGGCACGGTGACTACGCTTCTGCTCCTTGGTGTAGTCAGACAAAGTGAAATCCCGAGTGAAGCTATGTTTCTCGGACATACCTGCAACAGAAAAACAGCTATTAATATGTAACATACACCTTGAAATCAATCAATCAATTAATCAATCAATCAACACCCAATAGCTCCCCAAGGAGCATAGGCCTTCAATAAACAGATGCCAAGTCCTCCTGTCTCGTGCCACCAGCTCAAGTTCTTTCCATGTCTTCCTTATCATTTTCACTTCTGTTTCCAGTTCTCTTCTCCATGTGTTTTTGTTTCCAATTCTCTTCTCCATGTGTTTTTGTTTCCAATTCTCTTCTCCATGTGTTTTTGTTTCCAGTTCTCTTCTCCATGTGTTTTTGTTTCCAGTTCTCTCTCAATGTGTTCATGTGTTTTTTTGTTCCAGTGTTTTGTTTCCAATTCTCTTCTCCATGTGTTTTTGTTTCCAATTCTCTTCTCCATGTGTTTTTGTTTCCAATTCTCTTCTCCATGTGTTTTTGTTTCCAATTCTCTTCTCCATGTGTTTTTGTTTCCAATTCTCTTCTCCATGTGTTTTTGTTTCCAATTCTCTTCTCCATGTGTTTTTGTTTCCAATTCTCTTCTCCATGTGTTTTTGTTTCCAATTCTCTTCTCCACGTGTTTTTGTTTCCAATTCTCTTCTCCACGTGTTTTTGTTTCCAATTCTCTTCTCCACGTGTTTTTGTTTCCAATTCTCTTCTCCACGTGTTTTTGTTTTTCCAATTCTCCTTGTTGTGTTTGTTTCCAATTTCTTCTCCACGTGTTTTTGTTTCCAAATTCTCTTCTCCACTCTCTCTCAGTGTCTTTGTTTCCATCTCTTCTCCATGTGTTTTTGTTTCCCATTCTCTTCTCCATGTGTTTTTGTTTCCAATTCTCTTCTCCATGTGTTTTTGTTTCCAATTCTCTTCTCCACGTGTTTTTGTTTCCAGTTCTCTTCTCCATGTGTTTTTGTTTCCAATTCTCTTCTCCACGTGTTTTTGTTTCCAATTCTCTTCTCCATGTGTTTTTGTTTCCAATTCTCTTCTCCACGTGTTTTTGTTTCCAGTTCTCTTCTCCACGTGTTTTTGTTTCCAATTCTCTTCTCCACGTGTTTTTGTTTCCAATTCTCTTCTCCACGTGTTTTTGTTTCCAATTCTCTTCTCCACGTGTTTTTGTTTCCAATTCTCTTCTCCACGTGTTTTTGTTTCCAATTCTCTTCTCCACGTGTTTTTGTTTCCAGTTCTCTTCTCCACGTGTTTTTGTTTCCAGTTCTCTTCTCCACGTGTTTTTGTTTCCAATTCTCTTCTCCACGTGTTTTTTGTTTCTAGTTTTCTCTTCCCGGGGTTTTTGTTTCCAATTCTCTTCTCCATGTGTTTTTGTTTCCAGTTCTCTTCTCCACGTGTTTTTGTTTCCAGTTCTCTTCTCCACGTGTTTTTGTTTCCAGTTCTCTTCTCCACGTGTTTTTGTTTCCAGTTCTCTTCTCCACGTGTTTTTGTTTCCAGTTCTCTTCTCCACGTGTTTTTGTTTCCAGTTCTCTTCTCCACGTGTTTTTGTTTCCAATTCTCTTCTCCATGTGTTTTTGTTTCCAGTTCTCTTCTCCATGTGTTTTTGTTTCCAATTCTCTTCTCCATGTGTTTTTGTTTCCAGTTCTCTTCTCCATGTGTTTTTGTTTCCAGTTCTCTTCTCCATGTGTTTTTGTTTCCAGTTCTCTTCTCCATGTGTTTTTGTTTCCATGTGTTTTTGTTTCCAGTTCTCTTCTCCATGTGTTTTTTGTTTCCAGTTCTCTTCTCCATGTGTTTTTGTTTCCAATTCTCTTCTCCACGTGTTTTTGTTTCCAATTCTCTTCTCCACGTGTTTTTTGTTTCCAATTCTCTTCTCCAGTTCTCTTCTCCATGTTTTTCTTTTTTCTTCTCCACGTGTTTTTGTTTCCAATTCTCTTCTCCACGTGTTTTTGTTTCCAATTCTCTTCTCCATGTGTTTTTGTTTCCAATTCTCTTCTCCACGTGTTTTTGTTTCCAGTTCTCTTCTCCATGTGTTTTTGTTTCCAATTCTCTTCTCCACGTGTTTTTGTTTCCAATTCTCTTCTCCACGTGTTTTTGTTTCCAATTCTCTTCTCCATGTGTTTTTGTTTCCAATTCTCTTCTCCACGTGTTTTTGTTTCCACTTCTCTTCTCCATGTTTTTGTTTCCAGTTCTCTTCTCCATGTTTTTGTTTCCAGTTCTCTTCTCCATGTGTTTTTGTTTCCAGTTCTCTTCTCCATGTGTTTTTGTTTCCAATTCTCTTCTCCATGTGTTTTTGTTTCCAATTCTCTTCTCCATGTGTTTTTGTTTCCAATTCTCTTCTCCATGTGTTTTTGTTTCCAATTCTCTTCTCCATGTGTTTTTGTTTCCAGTTCTCTTCTCCATGTGTTTTTGTTTCCAATTCTCTTCTCCATGTGTTTTTGTTTCCAGTTCTCTTCTCCATGTGTTTTTGTTTCCAATTCTCTTCTCCATGTGTTTTTGTTTCCAATTCTCTTCTCCATGTGTTTTTGTTTCCAGTTCTCTTCTCCATGTGTTTTTGTTTCCAATTCTCTTCTCCATGTGTTTTTGTTTCCAATTCTCTTCTCCATGTGTTTTTGTTTCCAATTCTCTTCTCCATGTGTTTTTGTTTCCAATTCTCTTCTCCATGTGGTTTTGTTTTTCTCTTCTCCATGTTTCCAATTCTCTTCTCCACGTGTTTTTGTTTCCAATTCTCTTCTCCATGTGTTTTTGTTTCCAGTTCTCTTCTCCATGTGTTTTTGTTTCCAGTTCTCTTCTCCATGTGTTTTTGTTTCCAATTCTCTTCTCCATGTGTTTTTGTTTCCAATTCTCTTCTCCATGTGTTTTTGTTTCCATTTCTCTTCTCCTTGTGTTTTTTGTTTCCAATTCTCTTCTCCTGTTTCCAATTCTCTTCTCCATGTGTTTTTGTTTCCAATTCTCTTCTCCATGTGTTTTTGTTTCCAATTCTCTTCTCCACGTGTTTTTGTTTCCAATTCTCTTCTCCACGTGTTTTTGTTTCCAATTCTCTTCTCCACGTGTTTTTGTTTCCAATTCTCTTCTCCACGTGTTTTTGTTTCCAATTCTCTTCTCCACGTGTTTTTGTTTCCAATTCTCTTCTCCATGTGTTTTTGTTTCCAATTCTCTTCTCCATGTGTTTTTTGTTTCCAATTCTCTTCTCCATGTGTTTTTGTTTCCAATTCTCTTCTCCATGTGTTTTTGTTTCCAATTCTCTTCTCCATGTGTTTTTGTTTCCAATTCTCTTCTCCATGTGTTTTTGTTTCCAATTCTCTTCTCCATGTGTTTTTGTTTCCAATTCTCTTCTCCATGTGTTTTTGTTTCCAATTCTCTTCTCCACGTGTTTTTTTTTTCTTTTCTCTTCTCCATGTGTTTTTGTTTCTAATTCTCTTCTCCACGTGTTTTTGTTTCCAGTTCTCTTCTCCGTGTGTTTGGCAGGTATCTGGTTCCTTCAGGTCTTGAAATAGTGAAAATAAAAAAGTTCTTTAATTTCAAGTCAGTCCTGTTGTGGGACTCAGTAACACTAAACGCCCCCCCCCCCCCCCCCCCACACTCTCAAACACAACGAAACAAGATTTCTGGAGGTACAAGTGTGCAAGATACAATAACTGCACTCCACTACAAGTTCACATATTTGTTGTATTAGCTGTAATGAAGACAGCACAATTGTATAATGTGCAATTAGACATGAATCCTTGGCAATGTTCACTAAAGTTCACTAAACTGATGACACATAAAGCACAGAAACAGATATTACACTGCTAAGTCCAAGAATTCAGCGTAACACATCTCTTCCCCATCAAGTGCCCTTGAAGATTCAGTGGTATCGCTAAGATACTAAAGTAGCTTGTGTGATGGCCTGTGCATAACATACAAGATTGTGATGGCCTTGACATAACATACAAGATTGTGATGGCCTGTGCATAACATACAAGATTGTGATGGCCTTGACATAACATACAAGATTGTGATGGCCTTGACACAACATACAAGGTTGTGATGGCCTTGACACAACATACAAGATTGTGATGGCCTTGACACAACATACAAGATTGTGATGGCCTTGACACAACAGACAAAATTGTGATGGCCTTGACACAACATACAAGATTGTGACAGCCTTGACACAACATACAATATTGTGATGGGCTTGACACAACATACAAGATTGTGATGGGCTTGACACAACATACAAGATTGTGACAGGCTTGACACAACATACAAGATTGTGATGGGCTTGACACAACATACAAGATTGTGATGGGCTTGACACAACATACAAGACTGTGATGGCCTTGACACAACATACAAGATTGTGATGGCCTTGACACAACATACAAGATTGTGATGGCCTTGACACAACATACAAGATTGTGATGGCCTTGACACAACATACAAGATTCTGATGGCCTTGACACAACATACAAGATTGTGATGGCCTTGACACAACATACAAGATGGTGATGGCCTTGACACAACATACAAGATTGTGATGGCCTTGACACAACATACATGACTGTGATGGCCTTGACACAACATACACAACTGTGATGGCCTTGACACAACATACAAGACTGTGATGGCCTTGACACAACATACAAGACTGTGACGGCCTTGGCACAACATACAAGACTGTGACGGCCTTGGCACAACATACAAGACTGTGATGGCCTTGGCACAACATACAAGATTGTGACGGCCTTGGCACAACATACAAGATTGTGACGGCCTTGGCACAACATACAAGATTGTGATGGCCTTGGCACAATTACAAGATTGTGATGGCCTTGGCACAACATACAAGATTGTGACTGCCTTGACACAACATACAAGATTGTGATGGCCTTGACACAACATACAAGATTGTGACAGCCTTGACACAACATACAAGATTGTGACGGCCTTGACACAACATACAAGATTGTGATGCCTTGACACAACATACAAGATTGTGATGGCCTTGACACAACATACAAGATTGTGACGGCCTTGACACAACATACAAGATTGTGATGGCCTTGACACAACATACAAGATTGTGATGGCCTTGACACAACATACAAGATTGTGATGGCCTTGACACAACATACCAGATTGTGATGGCCTTGACACAACATACCAGATTGTGATGGCCTTGACACAACATACCAGATTGTGATGGCCTTGACATAACATACAAGATTGTGATGGCCTTGACATAACATACAAGATTGTGATGGGCTGGACACAACATACAAGATTGGAATGGGCTGGACACAACATACAAGATTGTGATGGCCTTGACATATTAACATACAAGATTGTATCCTTTCATCTGAAATCCTCGGGGACAGATTTGTTTCAGAAACCAGATTTTTTTTTTGGTTTTCATATGTCGCCCAAATTGAGTTAGAAAAGAAGTTGCTCAAAATGTGTTTGAAAAATAGTCTAAAGTCGCCCAAAATAGTCAGAAATCGCCCAAATTGTGATCTAAAAGTAGTAGCCTAATGAAACTTTTGATTTTCAGAATACTTCGGTTTTAGAGCATTTTGATAAAAGGGTTTGTATAACTTTTCAGTTATCAGATTTTCCTATGGTCATCCTTGTGCCTTCTGAGTTAGTGTTCTATTGTAAGAGTAACACATTGGTTGTTGGCCGTTGTATTTCACTCTAACCAAATTCCTGTATTCTGATGTCACAAATGGGTGTTAGATAGAAATCACCTTTGCAAATACACATTTTGTTTTCTATGATATCTGACTTTACAGACAACCTGCATTTTAATGATTCAACAATTAGTACAAACCAGTTTAATAATGCTATCATATACTGTAGTCCAAAGGTCAGCAATAGATAGATCCTACTGGGTAGATCATGGTGATTGCTTTGGTAGATCTCTAGGTCTTTGAGAAGGGAATTAGAAATAATTTTAAAGCTAGAGAAATTCCAGACTAGACCTCTCCTACTGGCATCTGAAAGGGTAGCAGCATCATCAGGTGCCATCTTCACATAGAAGGTCAGCTGCAGTGGGATCTCCAACATCTTCTGTCTTGATGGTGCATTCTTTCATGTCCATCTCTTGATGGTGCATTCTTTCATGTCCATCTCTTGATGGTGCATTCTTTCATGTCCATCTCTTGATGTTTTCTTTCCACTTATACCGCTGTCTTCCCCTTATACCTATACCTTCAACTCTTTGTTCTATTATGGTCTTCTACAAGGTGTTACATATTTTTATATGGCCAAAATAGCTAGCTCCTAATTTTGATCTTCTTCATTCAGTCTCATTCATAACTAGGTTTTCTAGGACCCTTTTATTTGTTTGCTTCTCTTTCGATGAGATGCGACCCATTCTTCTATATATCCATATCTCAAGAACCTCAATTCTTTCTTCTAATTGCTTGTTCATTGTCCATGTTTCTATACCATACAATAATGAAGAATATATATAACACTTGATGATTCTCAGTTTTAATTCATGGGTTAATTGTCTAGATGTCAGTATTAGTCTGATGTTGTTGAATATAGCTTTGGCCATTCCTATTCTCTTCTTGATGTCCAATAACCAATGCATAATATACATGAGTTACTCTATAGATATCAAAGTCCAATAACCAATACATAATATACATGAGTTACTCTATAGATCCATGGACTTCACATGCACGATAAAGGGGGTCATGAATTCATTTTATGCGCAACCAACAAAGAAAAAAAACTTTTACCTAAAGTCGAACCACCTTCACTGGGTACGCAGGTAAAACCTTGTCTTCGAGGAAAGTAAAACACAGTCACACCTTTAAAGTTCACGTTCTTCTTCATTCTCTTTGGGGGTGATGGCCCAGAAGCAACTAGAAGTGTAAAGAAACAACAATATGCAAAGAATGTCACAGCAAATTTGAAACACCCTGGTTTCAGTCTATTAGCAAACATTTGTTTCGTATAATTGTTTGCTATTTTGGGCAACATTTTAAATATTGTTACTGTATACCTGTCAACTTGTACAGGAAGGGATAATCTTGTACAAGACTTTTAATTGTTGTCAATGTACAGCTACACAAGCAGTTTGTACAAGTGTTTTTTTAAGTATGTTTTTTTCTTCTTTAAAAATTACTTTTTCTTTTTCTTTTTTTATTTACTGTTTTTAAACTGTTCATCTTCTTTATTACAAATAGGGGTTTTTGTTTTTTTTGGTATTGCGTAGTTTTTTTTAACTTTGTACAAGTTTTTATTGGTATGCCGTACAGGTTTTTATCTCAGGAGATTGACAGGTATGTTACTGTGGATCAGAATCAACATCAATGTACTCTGGCAAAACCCGTAGATGCTCAGTCTCCCTCAGCAAAAACCAACACCAAAGATGAATGTTAATATTCATTCATTCATTCAGTACCTCTCAGCTCCCCAAGGAGCATAGGCCTTCAACAAATCAAGGTCCTCCTATCAGTTCAAAATCTTTCCATGGCTTCCTCTTCTCTTTAATTTTGGTCTCGTTCAAACTCTTTTACCCTGTTGCTTCCAGAACAAGGACTGCCTTATAATGTTATCAACAGGTTGCCTCAATGTGTGACTTACCCATCGCCAGCATCTTCTTCTCACCTCTTGTTTCACTGGCACTTGTCTGGTTCTTGTCATCACTTCCATATTGGTCATCGTATCGTACCATTTCAGTCATTTTATTTTACACAAGCCAGTGGAACAAGAGTTGAGAAGAAGACGCTGGCGATGAATAGGACACACATTGAGGGAACCTGTTGATATTATTTCAAGGCAGTCCTTGTTCTGGAATAAATATTAGACAAACATAAAGGTATGTTTTCAGGCACTCGTAAGAAATAAAGAAGTAGAAAACTAGACAACAGAAAAACAACAGACGTGAGTGGCTTACCCAGGACTCGAACCCAGGACCTTCCGTGCGACAGCCCCGCTTTGCTATGCAAGCGAATCACACTATCCTCCCTGCCATCTAGGCATCACAAAAAATGATGCTTCGATGACGGATCATTAGTGCGAACCGCAAGACATAACACCAGAAATTTACCATGGGCAGTCCAGCCTATTAATGACGCAATCACTTCTGTTGTTCCCCTATTATACAGTATAGGTCAGTCCACACAAGACAAAGACCTTAATACTGTGTCTAGTAAATGATAGAAGACTAAGAACAGTAAATACAGGACAGAGGGTAGGTTTTTGGTATTGTATAAACATTTATAACACATAAGGAAGGGAAACCCGAGGCCTGTAAACAGTAAATAAATATTAGACAAATATTTGTCTGGAATACCTGTTCTGGAATCCACAGGGAAAGAGAGGCAGAGGTAGACCAAAAAACACATGGAGAAGAGAACTGGATACAGAGGTGAAAATGATGAGGAAAACATGGAAAGAACTTGAGCGGATGGCATCGGACAGGAAGACTTGGCATGTGTTTGTTGAAGGCCTATGCTCCTCGGGGAGCTAAAGGATATTGATTGATTGATTGATTGAAGCCCCCACTTATGACAAGGGCTTCTTGGCTGTTGTTTTTGTTGTTCTCCATGTTTCGGAGCCATATAACTGGACAGACTTGACACTGGACATATAACTGGACAGACTTGACACTGAACATATAACTGGACAGACTTGACACTGAACATATAACTGGACAAACTTGACACTGGACATATAACTGGACAGATTTGACACTGAATGTTAATATCGTTAGGTGCAAAAATAAGTGCTATATAGCACTTTGTAAAAAAACAGTAGCTCTTAATGTAAACTGGAGTGTCCAATTGGCAGAGACGTTAGAGTATTGTTCTTTTGTAGCTAAGGTACCGGGTTTGAAACATATTCCGAAACAAGCTGAGTTGAAGTCATGAGCTCCAGTTTCTCCAGCTTGGCTTGCATTCAAAGGATCGTCACACAGAAGTCCCAGACTAGGAGTAAGAAGTGCGTGGCATACTGTGCATTCCCCGCCATCCAAGTGGGCTCTCCAACTATGCAGAGCTAAAATATTGTGCTCTGGTTTTAAGCTCTCCCAAGGAATTGTCACGCCCTGCACAGAGCCACTTCTCAGCTCCCCCTGAGTCCATAGTGAGATGCTCCCGAATGCAGTCAACCAGGTCAAAAAATTACATCCAGGGCTCAAATGACTTCTCCAAGCTTAGTGTGCATTGCTGGGTTCTCAACAAGTTTCACCACGGGGGGAATCCCTGGAAGTGTGTGGATGATTTTAAGAGTCAGTGAGGGTGTAATTAATCTCATTGACAGAGGTTCACTTCCACATATGTATATTGCAGCATTGTGAATAGCTGGTGGTCATATAAAGATAAATCCAGATATGCCTCCATGCAGTTAACTTTAATGTAAAACAGTGCTAACTGCATTGGACAGGCATCTAACTATCTTCTGACTCACAAAATATACGAGACGTGTCTCATGGCTCAAACATTTTACTAATATAGAAGAAAACCCTGGCTACAATCTAGAGAATCAAATAAATATAACAGCAAAACTAAATATATTTTCCTTTTTTAAATCTACCCATGTCACAAGACACAGATCAATCATGTAGTCCAATTTATTCTTGACGCTTTGTTGTGTATGCAGTGTGACATGATGGAGCATTTTTAACATTTGTAAGGTTATTAAGATAAATGTGATGGCCGCTGACCGAATAAAGTGGAAGCAGTTTGTTGCTGCCCTACAAGACGCCACCAGACATGACGGCAACTGACTGCTTTCTTCAAAGAAGAAGAAGAGTGTTTATGTACAAATTAGTTTAGGCTACATGTTTAGATGAAACCTTGAAGCTAAGTAGTATATTTTTGACATTCTCTTTTAATTACCCTGCATATTAAGTCGAGGAAGTTGAGGGGAACTGCATTTCCTTTTCCGGGCACGCTCGTTCGTTCGCGGGCAGCAAAAGTGTTAGGACTTTGATGCCTTAAGGGAAGTACCTAGGTTTTATTATTTTTATATTTATTTAGGTTCTTATGTGTCCTATCTAGCCTTCACTTTCTTTCCTTTCCTTGTGGCCGTAACGTTGGCTATTTTCTTTGTCTTTTGTCCTCGTAAGACGAATCACCTTTTTTCGATTTTTTTCACACCCATCCTAATTACCCTGCACAACCTCATATAAGTCGCCTCTTATGACATGTCTGATGGAGCAGTTGGCTGATTCTTTGCCGCCTCACAGACCCCTGGGGATCAACTCGGAGCTTGTGTATGTGTATGAACAAATATGAGAAGATGGATAAATACATCTGTAAGTTCCAAAAGAATGAACAAATATGAGAAGATGGAATTGACACGAACCTTCTGGTGCCAGTGCATCTGTACTGCTTAAGCAAAAATGATTACATGGGGCTCAATGGCAAAATGAGAACAGAAGAAAACAACACACGTGAAAAAGAGTGAAGCTTTGACTCTAAGAACAGATGACTATAGAGCACACACCTATAGAAACCAATACCACCTGCGGACAAGACATTCTGAGCTATGAAATCCTCAAAAAGGTACCAAACACCACTTTAAGAGTGATTGCATCTCTCTACAACAAAATCTGGCACACTGGAAAAATATCAGGCGCATGGAAGACAGCAGTAGTCATCTCCATACTAAAGCCACATAAGGATTAACATGATGTCAGCTCATACAGGATAGCATCGCATTTAGAACAAATTTTAGAAACAATAGTTAACAACAGCATAAAATTTCACCTAGAAAAATACAATCTGCACAGCCCAACTCAGGTGGGCTTTAGAAGCCACAGTACAATAGAACAACTGCTGAAGCTAGAACATGATGTTAAGACGGGCTTCAAAAAGAATGAAAAAAACCGTAGCAATATGCCTATATGTAGCAAGAGCATATGATGAGTGTTGGAGGGAGAATGCACTATATAAGATCAGGAAATTTGGTATGGTAGGTAGAACATATAATTATCTAAAAAACTTCCTGCAGGATAGATATTTCTCTTCTTGGGGAGCTATTCCCTGTGCTGGGGGTGACTCCGATGTTTTATTTGATGAGGCTGCCAACATACGTACAACCTCAAATTATTTGCCTTGTATGACACACCTGAGTGTGCTAGTGGTCCTTTTCTGTATTTTTCTCTTCAGAAATGCGTGTCAACCACATGGGGCAGTTAATGACATTACACCCATATAGTATAAAACCTCTATATAAAGTATATGAACAGTATGTTGAAATTAAAAATCTACTATATAAATGGCAAAGAATGTCCCAGTATTCTGTATACAAATCTATATGCCTTGAAATTTCTTCTTGAAATGAGGCAGAATTACTCTTTAGGTTCTCATGGGTAATGCCGAGAAGTTATTGTTGACCAGATCGTTTTGGCTTAGACGAAAAAAAAAGTTAAAGTATTTTCAATGTTTTTTTTTAAAATATATGCACAAGGGCTGAATCAATAGAAATAACATCATGTTACAAATCTAGGGAACTTATCAAAATGATAAAAACAATCTGTCAATTTTGCAATTAATAAAGCCAGTCTTTATTATTTTACAATGAAATTTAAAATTGTTTATTATACATTTATACTTTAAGTGAACATTTAAAAAACAAAAGTTTGTTTCTGTGTAGCGTTTTTGTTTATTTGACTATATAGATTTAATAGGATAAATTTTGAAAAGCAGATTTTAATTTAAACTCAGTTTAACAAGACATGATATGTATTGTGGATATTGTACATTGACCGCAAGGTCTTTTTTATTTGGACATGCGCCCTAATACACCAATGCATCAACTGTGTCCTAAAAAGTTGACAACATTTTATTTAAAAGAAATAAGATTGTCTATGTACTTCTGTAGGTGTGTGAAACCTGGACATTAAATGCTGAAGAAGAACAACACATACAGCAGAAATTAAAATTTTTAAAATGTAGTTTAAATTATAAACTGTACACTTTTTATTTGATATCTATTTAGATTGTCATTCCAACCAAAAGTGTTCAGCTGATAATTTAAACTGAATAAATTTATTTTTTTTGCTACACATAACTTAGGCATTTTTTTTTAAATGTGCTCATAAAAATAAAGTGTCGGACTATTTTATAGCAAGAAAAAAAAAAATTATAATAATAATACAGTTTCAAAATAAATGGATACAATATGTGATTATTGCTGAACTACTCCAGAACTGAAACATTTCTGCCGTAATTTGTTTCAACAAGGGAAATAAATTCATATGATTATGCTTTCTTTAATGGTAGGTTGGTGCTCTTTATCTATCTACTATATAAATGACAAAGTCTATTCATGTGTACTTTATACAAATCTGCGTGCTTTAAAATTTCTTGTTTAAATTTGACAGTTACTTTTTAGCATCTGTAAATCTAATGGAATTAATTTTACAACACGGATTCTAATTGTTGAAGAACTGTATATTAAAACCAATGGCAAGTCAATATAGGCACATCAGTCATATCACTGAAACAGACTTCAGGGTTTTGTTCTGTTTGTACATGCGCTAATATAACCAATGGGCTGTGTGTCTAGACTGAACGGTGCGCGCCTCGCCAACAATTTCAAAAAATATAGGCACACTGAAACAAACCGCAAGGTCATGTATATTTAGACATGTACCCTAATATAACTAACGAACCCTGTGTCTCGGTGAGAATGGAGTGCGCCTCACCAAATGAGGAAATTGTATATAAAAAAATGTATGTTGCAGTAATAAATGTAGAAAACAAAAACACGTAAATATGTCACAATGTAGTCAAATTTAATAATTGTAACATGTGTAACTTTTCAGAAATGTTGTTAACCGTTACTAGAAAATCCGGGCAATGCCGGGTACTTACAGATAGTTATATATATATATACTGTTCAAAAAAAGAAACGCAACTTTTTTGGTGTTTCTTTTATAAAAGATATTCGCTGATTGGACATCAGTCAACCTATCGACTGTGTCCACCTGGTCATTAACTTCTCGTGGTTACCTGAATTGTACTCACCTCATGATTCGTGAGGTCATGAAAGAGGTCAAGGTCAAAACAACATTTTTGACAATAACTCGTGACAGGTTCATGAGAATCCCGTGAAACTTACTGAACACAAAACTCTCTGACCATATTATTGAATGCCTATAAAAGATTGACGCTCCTTGAATAAATTCAGTTGAAAATTCAATGCGCAAGTATGGCTCATCTCACTACAGAACAACGACTCATCATCATTGGACGTTTACAGACTTCTTCTTCTTCTTTGATCCTTAGCCGCCGACCGTCAAAGCAGTCAGTGGCCATTACGCCTGGTGGCGTCTTGTAGGGCAACAACAAATTGATTCCACTTTGCTCGGTCGGCGGCCATCCTTCGTACAGTGCCCCAACTCTGGTTCATTCTTTGCATCTCAGCCTCCACAGTCCTCCGCCAAGTTGTTTTTGGTCGGCCTCTCTTTCATTTTCCTTCAGGGGTCCATAGCATAGCTGTTCTTGTGATGGCATCGGGGTCGACTGGACAGTCACAAAGTGTAGTGGCCAGACAATTTAATGTGGTTAGAAGCACCATTTAGTCGCCTTTGTAGGCGATTTCAAGAAACTGGCTCAGTGGCAGACCAACCGCGCAGTGGAAGACCCAGAGTCACAACTCCTGCCGAAGACCGCTTCATACAGCTGCGTCACCTCAGGAATCGACTTGCATCTGCGTCCTCCACAGTCCAGTCAATGTCAGCAGCTCATCGAATTTCAGATCAAACGGTCAGGAACCGGCTGCACGACTCTGGTCTTTGGGCTAGAAGACCCTACAGAGGTCCTGTTCTTACGGACCGGCATCGCCAGAACCGACTGCAGTGGGCGAACCGGCATCATCAATGGACCGTTGGGAATGACTGGAGATGGGTTTGGTTTAGTGATGAATCATTTTTTGTGCTCCAGCGACACGATAGACGGAGAAGAGTTTACCGCAGAGTCCATGAGCACTATGCCCAGAACAGCGTTGATGAGGCTCCTCCACATGGTGGTGGAAGTGTACTGATGTGGGGGGCAATCAACTTCATGGGAAGAAGTGACCTGGTGCAAATTGAAGGACGCCTGAATGCCCAACGATACGTCACTGAAATTCTTCGTCCTCACGTCCTTCCACTTCTGGCTGCACGATGGTCGATTTTTCAACAGGATAACGCTCGACCTCATGTGGCACAACTCACCACCCAGTTCCTCGCTGACAACAACGTCCAGACCATTCCGTGGCCAGCCATGTCATCAGACATGAACCCCATAGAACACTTATGGGATGAACTCGACAGACGACTCCACCAGCAAGACGTGGCTCCAGCCAATCTCTGACAGTTGTCTCTTGCACTGCGAGAAGAGTGGGCAGCCATCCCACAACAACAGATCCAACGGCTAATCAGATCCATGTCAAGAAGATGTCGTTCTCTGATAGAGGCCAGAGGAGGCCATACACCTTACTGAAACGGAGGCCTCAGTCGCAAAGAATAAAAGTCCAAACCAAATTTAATGAACATCATTTCATTGCTAAAGTCAGAAAGTTTCTTCATGCCAAGATTGAAACATTAATTCCGTAAAATAAAATGTTGGTACAAGTTTGAAATTTGGTGTCCATTACCACTGCAATAATGTTGCGTTTCTTTTTTTTGAATAGTATATTTACAGACCACCAATGAGGAACTGATAACAATAAACAGACAGGTGTCAGTGGTACTGAACTTCAAAATCTGTTGACACCATGTACAGCATTATTAAACAACAAAGAATAAGGTCCGGAGTCAGTTCTACAAATGGATGATACACTAAAAACACATTTTTGTTGTTTATCCTCCAATTGGTAAAACTGACTTCATTCCATTTTCTTTTGTTTCGTTAATAATGTATTTCTTCCCTTGTAAGTTTTACAGCAGCCCTTCTATTTATTTACTTACGCTGTATCTCATCTTCTTAAAATCCATAGAAGTGTTCATAAGAATTCAATGTAAAATGACAGGTTTTCTCCAGGTGATGCCATCAAGTCAGATACTGTCAGTAGAGTGTCCCTCCATGAACACTAAAATAATTTCTTGCATGCCGAATTATTCCCTCACTGCAGGTGTTTTATTATGTTCTTGTTGTTCTTCCCTCTTTTCTTTTTCATGCTTCTTTATCTAAATTAGCTTAAACAGACCTGGGATCTTTAACGATTAATTAATCGATTAATCTGTTAAATTTTTTTTTTTTTTTTGTTGATTAATTTATAAAACAAATTTTCATCGATTGTTCCATTTTTAGCAATGTTTGTGTGTTTTGCTTAAAAACGAGAGCGTTTGCTATGTTAGAAGTGTGTCACATGAAATTTGGCAAGTATGGTCAATAATAATAAATTGTTCGGTTATAACTTTTCAGTATTTTTATTATATTTTCAGGACAATGTTGCCTTAAAATAAGTAAAATAGATAAAGTCCTTAATGATTTCCAAAAGAAATTGTTTGTTTCACGCCTGCCTCCAATTTCCTTCTTTTCAGCCTATAACCATTTCACGCACTCTGTAGCTTCAAAAACACGGGCAGCTTTCCACTACCAGAACAAGGACTGCCTTGCCCTGCTATTTTATATTCGATGACGATTTTTACACACCACGACTAAGTTCTATTCTTTCTCTGAGCTCCACCAAGTGTGACTTATGATTAGGAAAGTATTCATCTGGAACTGGGGTTCTTAACCTGTCGGGTGTGCCTCCCCAAGTACTGCTTTCTTGTAGGATAAAACTGGCGAAAATCTATCTCTGCACATTGGATTTTCAGCTTCGGCTGGTGTGAAGATGATGGCTAGAAATCGGTTGCCTGCCAGACATGCCATGCACATAGCACTGTCCAAGAATTAGCACTGTCCAAGACTTAGCACTGTCCAAGACTTAGCACTGTCCTAGACATAGCTCTGTCCAAGACACTGCACTGCCTAAGACTTAGCACTGTCCAAGACTTAGCACTGTCCAAGGCATAGCACTGTCCAAGACTTAGCTCTGTCCTAGACACAGCACTGTCCAAGACTTAGCACTGTCCTAGGCATAGCACTGTCCTAGACATAGCACTGTCCTAGACATAGCACTGTCTAAGACTTAGCACTGTCCTAAACTTAGCACTGTCCAAGACATACTCGTAGCACTGTCCAAGACTTAGCACTGTCCAAGACATAGCACTGTCCTAGACATAGCACTGTCCAAGACATAGCACTGTCCTAGACATAGCTCTGTCCAAGACCCTGCCCTGCCTAAGACTTAGCACTGTCGAAGACTATCTCTCGAATGTCTGTACTTTCTGACTGAAACCAGCAATAGCCATCTCATTAAACTAGCATTCATACCTTTCGACATTTGCTGAGGGAGACATGAGCACCAGTGGGTCTGCCCGGTGTGCAATGATGTCGATTTTTTGCAACAATAACAGGAACAAAAATTCCCGTAGAAACATCTTACTTATGTATTGATCTGATTGATCTGATTAATTTGGGAAATGAGGGGAGGTGTGAAGTTTAATTTCACTCTCAGGGGAGGTGTGAGTGCGAAAGTAGGGTTATCAATCCCTGGTCAAGTGGGGCGTTAGTTCAACTCATCACTGCGTGTGATGCTGCTATCAGTACGGGTATTTCTCTCCACATGCTTCAGGAGTGGTTAAGGTCACGAAGTGCTCGCCTTGCGCACGTGAGACATCTGTGTTACGTTCGTTTTTTTTTTTTCTGTTTATTTTTCTGTCGGCAAGAAACTTGACAACGGATCAGCTCTTTACTGTTCATGGTGTCCTGCCTCCCATCTGCCTTTCTTTTTTGTTTCTTATTATACTTCTCTCCTCTTGTTTTGTTTCTTATTATTCACTCTGAAAGATGGGGACACCCAGATACAGACAGCAGAGGAGACGAAGTGGAGGACTGGGAGATAGATACAAATCTTCACCTAATCAACAGTTCCGATGACAACCCAAGTTTTTACTCCAGAAGATGGCACACTACTTCCACTCCAGATCTAGCCTTTTCTGCAGGGTACATTATACACACAATAGACAGACATGTACTTGATCAGCTAGCAGGCAGTGACCATAAACCAATAAAGATGGTCATAAATATGGAATTTGTTCCGCAGGAAGTAAAAATACTTCCTGGATGGAACTTCAAACGAGCTGACTGCGACAAGTTTACAATGTTGACAGACAGGTTTTGTGAAACCATTAATACACGGCACAGCAATATAAAAACGATGGTCGAAAAACCTAAACAAAGCCATACTTCGAGCAGCCACTGAATCCATTCCCAGAGGGGCTAGAAAAAATTATCAACCTAACTGGAATGAAGAACTTCAAAGGTTCGAAGATAAAGTAACAGAGGTCAGAAACACAACAGAAAGAGAACAAACAACTGAAGCAAACATATTACTCAAAGCCACCACTACAAAATACCGAAGAACATTAAACAAAACAACAAGAGACTGCTGGAAAGAAAAAAACAGACAATCTAAACTAGTTAACGACGGTAATAAGCTATGGAAACTGGTTAGGGCCTTAACAACGAAGGATCTCATTACAAACAAATAGCACTCAAACAAGGCGACAATATGCTCACTGGCAAAAAAGCTGCAAATTCATTTATAGAACACTTTGCTAGTGCAAATCGCACTGATGTCCCTTCTGACAGGAAGAAAATCATCACAGATGAACAGTTGATTCATGACAACACAAAGATTGCACCAGAAGAGCATATGATGACGAATCTGACAATGGCAGAAATGAAAGAGGCAATAAGGTCACTAAAGAAAAAGAAGTCACCTGGAAAAGCTGGATATCCAATGAAATGTTAATAGGTCTCGGCACAAAGGCAAAAAAGAAGCTTCTGGCAGTACTAAACTACAGCTGGAAAAGAGGAATTGTCTCGCAGGAATGGAAGGAAGCTATACTGATACCTATACCAAAGAAAGACAAGGACCTGAAAAAACCCAATGGTTACAGACCAATCAGCCTACTAAGCTGTGCAGAAAAACTGATGGAGCGCATGATTAATACCAGACTGATGTGGCACCTGGAAAACAAACACATATTAACCCCTTACCAAGCAGGATTCATACAACATAGATCCACTGAAGATCAGATCACATATATAGCTCAGGAAATCGAAGATGCCTTCCAAGAAAAAAAAAACACACGGTAGTGGTCTGGGTAGATTTAGAAAAAGCTTTTGATATAGTATGGAAAGAGTGATTGAAAGTCAAACTGCACAGAAGTGGCGTGTGTGGGCGAATGTACAAATGGATTGGCCACCCCCTTGAGAATAGAACTGCCACAGTACAGCTACAAGGACAGACAACTAAAACGTTTATATTAGAGCAGGGAGTCCCACAAGGGGGAGACATGTCACCTACTCTCTTCCTTGCATACATAAATGACATAACAGAAAATAGTCCAAAATAACACACAATCCCTCCTTTGCAGATGACTTAGCCTTGTGGATCTCTGAAGAAGAGTATATCACTACTGCACACATTCAGATGCAGCAAGAACTAACATCACTGGAACAGCGGGCCAAAACATGACTCATGAAGGGAAAACAACGTACACAGTATTTTCCATGCATAAACCACAGAGCTCCAAACTAGTGCTAAACTTGTTGTTGTTTTGATGCGCTGATGGGTGGAGATCGGGCACTCAACATCTGATCATTGTTGCCTCTTCTCGTTCCATCTTGGTCTACCCTGTTCAACCTGAAATTTGGTTATAATTGGGGTATTTAGTGTCCTTTTATTTACTAATTTTGTATTCTATTTAAATAACTGTTGTCTTTTGCAGTTGCTGATATTTATATTAGTATTTGTCAATTTTATTTTCTCTTTTGTATTGTTTATAGATAACTATTGTCCTTTACACTTGGTTTTAATTTGTATTAGTATTTGTTCTTTTTGAGTTGTTGTCCCTTTTTTTTTTAATACCTTGTCTTTCCTTGTCCTATGAGTAGTTATTTTTTTGTTAATGCTTTGTTAGTTCTTGCTGCTTAATTTCTATTTAGTTGGATGATTTTCCTGAAGTTCTAACCTTATATTTTTTCCTTTGTTTTATGTATATATCTTTTAAGTATTGATTGGGCATCTCTTGGGGCATCTATACTTAAAACCTTATCACCTGTTAAGTCTATATTGTGATTTCTATAGTAAGTTTTTAATTCAAGCCTTTGTTGTTCATACTTTTTACAGTGGATCAGGTAGTGGTCTATGTCATTCTCTTCCTGACATTCTTGGCAGTGTGGTTCTTCTACCATGAAGTATGCTGCACCGAGTCGGAGACGCCACAGTTTTTTGTTCGATGGAATCTTTAATTCTTCTCTGACCTGGCATGTCCTCGTTGGTTCTTTCAGCAGTTTGAACGCGTGTCTGCCTTTTCTACTTTCCTTCCATGTTGTCTTCCATTCCTCGTTTATAGTTTCCTTCACTTGGCTCTTGATCTCTGACCTTCCCAGTCCTGCTTTTATATTGTTTTTACTTGTTCTTCCCTTCTTGGCATTCTGGTCTGCCAACTCGTTGCCAGCTATACCTATGTGTGCTGGAACCCACACTAGCCTCACACTACATCCTCTGTTCTCTAGTGATGTATTAATTGCTAGAATTTCTTCCTTTATGTCTGGACGGCTACATTTACCTGGGTGTTCTAGTGCTTGTAGTGATGATAGTGAGATAGTGCTAAACGGAGAAAATCTACATTTAAATGAAAATCCAAACTACCTAGGCATCACAACCCAACTCCAGCGTCTGCCAGCTATGATGGTGTTCCTGTCCTCTTGGTTACTCCGAGTAAGTAGTTCTTGGTTGGTGATAGCACAGCTCTCGTAATCTTAATTTGGTGTTTGTGCAACTGGGAAGACTTCCAAATGTTGTTGAGACTAGTAGGCCCTCAGTATTTTCCATAGGATGTTCCTGTGTATGCTATCAAAAGCCTTTTCAAAATCAACAATGTTAATGTATAGCTGTCGCTGCCATTCCGAGCACTGCTCTAATGTTCCTGAGGGTGAATATATGATCTGCACATCTGTTCTTTCTTCTTCTTCTTCTTCTTCTTCCTCGTTCGTCCTGAAAAGGACGTTGGTTGCGTTGTGCCCGTTTACAGCGAAGCTGCGATATTTGCGCCTTTCAGCCGACACATCCGACTTCCGCACGGCATTTTTTGGGACCGGGTTAGCCTTCCCTCTTCGATCCCTACTCTCTCAGCCAGACTGCAGAGATGCAGCCATTTCCAGGACCACCACTTGGAGGCGGAGTAGGGTCTTAGTCAGCTCTGGTTCGCTGACCCTGACGCAAGCAGTCAAGCTATGGGTCGCTGACTGCATTCTCTATTGCTGCGTCTTTGGGTCCCCTGATCTTTCTGAATCCCGCTTGTTCTTTCCTCAGTTTATAGTCAACTGCTTTTGAAATTCTCTGGATGATTATCCTGCCTAGTATTTTACTGAGAACTGCGGAGAGTAATTCCTCTCCAGTTGTTGCAGTGAGCAAGGTCGCCCTTCTTGGGCAATTTGACAATTATTCCTTTACGCCACTCTGTTGGTGTGGTCTCTGTTTTCCAGACTTGTGCAAATAGTGGTTGTAAAAGTTCTGCTTCTAGTTCTTCTTCTTCTTCCTCGTACACTCTCAGACGTCCACTTGAATGTTCTCAAAGAAAGCAGTAGTCAGTTTGAGGCTATTTGAATCCCCGTAAAGCTTTTCCACGAAAGGAGCTGGCGTCGGCCATATGCACTTTCTCTGTACCACATATAAGGGGCAACTTTGAAGCAGATGTTCAGCAGTCATTTTATCAGTGCCACAGTTACACTGATCGGTAGTTCCTATCTTTAGCTTGTTGAATAGATGGTATCTCAATCTGTTGTGGCCAGTGCGGAGTCTGAAGATTACCACTTGTTCTCTTCGGTGGAGCTGGTAGTAAGCATCATTCTGTGTGTGCCCTGGATGTTCTACATTCCATTTGTTTCTGTAACTGATTCTGATAAAACTCTTTGCCTCCTCAAAAGATATGTTTGCATCAGGCTGAGGTAGATGTGAACCTTCTTTTGCCATTCTGTCAGCCTCTTCATTGCCGGCGATGTTACAATGAGATGGGATCCACTGGATCACAACACTTTTGAATCCTTGACAAAGTTTGTGGAGCACTACTCTGAGATCATCCAGGTCTGTATTATTTTGTCTTTTCAACGTTGCAATTACTGACTGTGCATCAGTAAAGAAAGCAACTTGTCTCTCTGCCGTTTCTTCTGTCAATATAACCTCTGCTGCAGTTTTCAAGGCCTCTGCCTCTGCTCTGAAGTTGCTGGAGAATCGTCCTGTCGCCACTGACAGCCTTTTTTCTGCACCAGTGCTTAAGGTCTGCTTCTAGTTCAGGATCTGCGTTGAATAACTCAGCATTTAAATCGTCGTGACCAGGAGTTTTTCCACTCTTACTTCTGGTTTAGTCACGCTTCTGTTGCTGTTTTACATTTGTTTATCATTTCTTTATTTAGTCTGTCATATTCTTCGTTGTCTTGCTTCTTCTTCCTTCTTGCATCTATCAGTTGTAAAATTTCATCTGTCATCCATTTCTTCTTTGTAGTCCTCTTTACTTCTGGTACGATTTCTTTTGATGTTTGTTGTATTGATTCCTTTAGCATTTCTCACTGTTCAACTATGCTCTGTATTTTTTCTATTAACATTTATAACACATAAGGAAGGGAAACCCGAGGCCTGTAAACAGTAAATAAATATTAGACAAACATAAAGGTATGTTTTCAGGCACTCGTAAGAAATAAAGAAGTAGAAAACTAGACAACAGAAAAACAACAGACGTGAGTGGCTTACCCAGGCGTCATTAATAGGCTGGACTGCCCATGGTAAATTACCGGTGTTATGTGTTGCGGGTCGCACTAATGACCCGTCATCGATACATCATTTTATGGTGATGCCTAGATGGCAGGGAGGATAGTGTGATTCGCTTGCATAGCTAGGCGGGGTTGTCGCACGGAACGTCCTGGGTTCGAGTCCTGGGTAAGCCACTCACGTCTGTTGTTTTTCTGTTGTCTAGTTTTCTGCTTCTTTATTTCTTACGGGTGCCTGAAAACATACCTTTATGTTTGTCTAATATTTATTTTTTCTATTGCATTGTACCTATTCTGTATTGTAATATTGTATCTTTCACTCATTTCCTTATCTGATTTAACTAAAACTAGTGCATATCGAAGAATATTAGCAAGAAAAGCGCGCTATTGCAAAGGTCGTGCATGTTGGGGCATTGACCAAAAGCGCACCGCTTTTGCGTAATTTCCAGAATCAACTTTGGTGGGGAAAAAAGTTTGTTGGCTTATTTTTCAAGGGATGTAATTTATCCTCTGTTAAAGGGAAACAATCAAACGGAGAAAATAATAAATGGTAGATGTTTGATATTTTACTATGTGTTTTCTATTTATTATCATATATATAGTTGTCCAGCTTTTGCCGCCAGAAGCCTTCGCAACGCTCCCAAAAATAGTAACACTCGCCAAAGAAAAGTGCGCAAAGGTTGTGTGCATGCGCAATATGAACGGCGTGCATGTTCAGACTTTGTGCAACATTATTTTAGTGTTATAATTAACAGGAATGCGCGTACAGTGATTTAAGTTTCATGCTTTTGTTATAATAAAATCAACTGGTATTTTCCTAATGGGCGAAGAACGGCTACCACGACAAGTGTGGGAAACTAAGAGCCCGGGATCCAGACTTCCAGGACGCTGGGAGGACAACATTAGACAATCTCTGAAGGACCGAGCACTAGAATGGAACCAGGCCAGGAAGAAGACAGCCAATAAATATTAGACAAACATAAAGGTATGTTTTCAGGCACCCGTAAGAAACAAAGAAGTAGAAAACTAGACAACAGAAAAACAACAGACGTGAGTGGCTTACCCAGGACTCGAACCCAGGACCTTCCGTGCGACAACCCCGCCTAGCTATGCAAGCGAATCCCACTATCCTCCCTGCCATATAGGCATCACCAAAAAATGATGCTTCGATGATGGGTCATTAGTGCGGCCGCAACACATAACACCGGAAATTTACCATGGGCAGTCCAGCCTAGATATATTAGTAGGATATTCCCGTCAAAAGACGGGAATTAAATTCAAAAGCACCAATACCTAACGGCAATTTTACTTATTCAAAAGCATTTTAAAAAACCAGAATATTTGTTTTACATCTGATGTTAAAAGTCTGAACTTGACAGAATAGCATCTTGATTTACTGTTGTTTTAATCTGGTACAACTTAAATCATGGATCTCCGCATCTTCCTGTCTCCATTTCATGTACTGTTTATCAGTTGTGTTGTTGACTTCTGTCCATACAGTATAATCAAATTGTTCGTGCACACCGTCATTTGCGCATTCTTCTTTGGTAAGTGTTGCTATTACATATAAGGGAAACAATACAACTGATGTCTAACTTTCAACCAAAGTTGCACCCCTTAGCGTTACGCACTGACAGAAAAAGCTGGGATTTTATATATAGGATAATAATAATAATAATAACAGTCCTTTTCAGGGCTTTACTATGCCAGCAAACAGGTACGTTAGTACTTTTCAGGACTTAGAATGTATCAACGCTGATCGGGCTAACAGTCCTTTTAAGGGACTAGCCCTTTTCAGGGCTACTTCAGGCTAGTAGTAGCCCTTTTCAGGGCTTAGAGTTTATCAACACAGCACTTCAATTAACTGAGTTAACTTATTTTTGAATGGCTAATTGCGCTCTGATATAACCAAATTACTCAAGTCTAGGTTGAAATGATTGTGCCTCGCCACAAGAAGGCCAAAAAAAAATTATAATTGCCAACAGCGAGTAAGAGCTTAGTTTCACAAGTAATAAATAAAGAATGGATAATAGCATGGGACCAAAGCAAAAAAAAAAAAAGCACATAAAGTCCTGACAAAAACAAGCACAAATGTCAAATACAAGATGAACTAAAAAATACCAATTAATAAAAAAATTGCACAAGCTTGGAACTGGGTATTTCATGATAGAGGAACCCACTTGTGAAGAGTGTCAAGAACCAAAACACAATTAGACACTTTCTGGTGGACTACAAGAAATATGACCAGCAGAAGCAAAACATTAAGACATACTGTAATAACGACAAGGTAGACATGAGTGTAGAAAATCTTATAGGCATTAAGACCCCACCAGAAATGTAAAAGTTAATAAAAGACAATATTACACACACAAAAGCTGACATGTTAAAAAAAAAGAAAAAATAAGGATACTAGTTTACAGCGGTAGATTTCCCCAGGTAAATTCGAATTGACTATAAATAAACCTCCAATCAACATTAAAAGCATACCAGTATAGATACTACCAATTTTTAAAAACAATACAAATATGAACTATAACTAAAGCTACAACGAAACGTAGCAAATACCTTAATGAAAAAAACGCCGATGATATCTATAACGAGTGGTGTAGAATGCTACTTTAACATATCATTATTGCGGCGCATGTTAACAATAATACTCTTTGTTAGTTACAACGCACACATTTATCAATAACTGCTTTAGGGGAAAGTCTCAAAAGTAAAAAAAAAGAATAAATATATAAATACACACCCGCTCGATAAAAGCAACAGAGACCTATAAGCGAGAACAAACCAGCAAACAATTCAAGTAAAATCCATAACAGACAAGACATACCATCGTGACTCAAAAGTAATGTGGACGAAAATATGTAACGAAAGTGTTATAAGGACATAAACTAAATAAAAAGCTAACATTACTGTAGTGAAATTGACAGAGATACAACGGTAAAATACCTCCAAAGATAACATGTAAGGATAAAAACATAATGCGTAGGCTGCTGATAGTACTTGATCGCCCAGACCGCGGGTCATCACCCTCCATAAAAATTGACTGCTAGACAGGAGGGGAACGGCGGATAAAAAGGAAAAAATATGACTGGAAAGATTGCGTGAGACTAGAAAGGCTAAGGAGACGCAATTGGGGGGGAAACGGAGAAAAGTCACGTTTCCAAGTTGACACAAAGTAAGGAACTCGACAGAAGGGACCTTGGATATGTTACGCCACAGTCATTTATTGGTCGCTTTTGCGATACCAAGCCTTTGATTTGAATTCAGCGGCAGAACACAGATGTTTGGAATATTACAAAAATTAAAAAGTAACTTTTTCGTAATATTAATGTTAGGACTATAAAAATTAGCTGGCCGGATGGCCCATTCTGAGCAGTGCACTAATATGTTCTTAATTTACAGACGGATAGATAATATTGAAGATAATGACAAAAGACAGTGTTGTTCACATCAACGACAGACTGTATGGAATAAAAAGTGTCGCTATTTGCACACAAAAACACGACCTTGAGAAGCTGGTGTTCAAATCAACTTAGTAGGGAAGCGAAGGGACATTGGTGGGAGCTGTGCCTAAATATAACTTTTAACGACAAAATTTGGGAGGGGAGAGAAAGGTTGGTTCAAAAATCAAGTACATTTTTGTAAAAACGCAAGTAGAGACGGACAGACTAACAGATAAAAATCCATACTTGACTGAAGCATGACTGAAATGACTTTAGTGTAGGAAATTTGAAATTCAAATAAACCTAGGCAGTGATTGGCCACAGACAATCATTTTATCGGCGCTCAGACGCGAAAGTGGGGCCATTCCTCAATAGTTGTTCGATGATAGACACAGTATTTTAAAGTGTGGTGATTTCCAAATGAAAGAAAGTGAAATAAGTTCAGGGACGCCATACTATAGCCAGCAGCTCAGCTGAGTTTTGCTAGCATTTCTGTGTTCTTTATTCATAATCTGGTAAGATTGAAATTATTTCTTTGCATATTTTGAATATTGTTTAATGTTCGAGTGATTTGATACTGCCATATCGAAATCTAGCCTTACAAACAAGTAGGGATTTGCTCTAGACCCCCCGCCCAAGTCAGGGTCTAGGGACCAACAATATACATAAACTCCAACAAGGGTTAGGAAAGACAGATCAAGTGTTGAGAATAATGAAACATATTACCTATCCACTTTTAGGGAAGGAAACTAATAAATATTTTTCAGAATCTATAGTCTGGGAGGACCTATCTGATGTAAAACCACCATGGTAAATGTGCTGTTTGGTCAGAGAGATCTGACCTGTCTGTATGATGTGGTTGTTGTGTCAGTGTTGTGTCCAGACGTGGGTAGAGAATAGAATTTTGACACATAGCCAATACTTTGATTGCAGAGCTGTGAGTTTCAGTTGTGTCTATTCAGTTGGTGATTTTACTCGAGTGTATCTGTGCAGTACATTGTGACAGAGACCACTATTATTGCCCACCAGCACGGAGAGGTGGGACCACCAGATTTCAGCACCAGAGCTACATATGCAAGATGAGTGAGCCTCTGGTCTGCTGGAAGTTCACCAACGCCTTTTAGTTACTAATACCCCATAAAATTCCTGCAATTTACTGGACACTGTGTAGTCAATATAGACAGGTGTGATGAGGCCACCCCAACAGCACAAGCATTAAATATCCTCCCAAGTAGATGACTAAAAGAACATTTTAATAAAACTAACTAGTCTAGTACTTATATATGTACACTCTTGCATTTATTATGTAACATTCCATGCATTTCTTTCATAAATTTTAAATCCTTCTTTTAAAACAAGTTCTGGTCAACATAAAACTTGATCCAGAACAAATAAATGTAATATAATTCTATCAAAAATTTTACACTCTTGAGTTAGTTCAGTGTATTATAATATTTGTTAAATATTATTATTCTGCTTAAATATCTGTGGGTGTATCTACAACTATCACACCACATTACATATCATTACCCTAGACATTTTACATAGATACATTCATTAAGAAAAAAAAAATTGAGTGTGAGGTCGTAGTGGTAGCAAGAAAGGCCTTCTGACAATTCACAACTACATTTTATCTCAGGAGCCTTCACAGCTGGCCTCATACATTACATTTAGTAATATCACCATCATACAATACCATCAAACCCACTACAATTACAACAAAGAGGTTTTCCTCAGGTACAGGACGCAAGAAAACAATTTATAAAGGAAATGGGGTAAACTAATCAAAATGGTTATAAAGTGGTTATTATCGATGATAATGTACACTGAATTGAAGTCCGTCTGTGGGCTAGAAACAGGCATGAGACAATTGTTATAATTATTTTCATGATACACGTACATTAATTTGGCTATGTCGTGCTCAGCCGTGCGTTACTGGGGTCCTTCTTCTTCTTCTTCTTCTTCTTCTTCTTCGTTCATCCTGAAAAGGACGGTGGTTGCGTTGTGTCTGTTTATGCCTAAGCTGTGATATCTGCACATTTCGGTCGACACATCCGACTTCTGCACGGCATTTTTTAGGACCGGGTTTGCCTTCCCATTTCGATCCACACTCGCTCAGCCAGACTGCACTGCTGCAGACTGTTTCCAGGACCACCACGTGGAGGTGGAGTGCGGTCTTGACCAGCTCTGGTTCGCTGGTCCTGACGCAGGCAGTCAAGCTATGAGTCGCTGACTGCGTTCTCTATTGCTGCGGTCCGAAAGAGCAGCAAAGAATAGAAACGCCGTAACCTACCAAATAATGTCGTAAAAGGCGACGAAGGAGGATTAGGCACACGATCGGCTGCCCCATCCTCTTGAAACTTTAAGCCATAAAAACGTCAACAGCAAATAAGGACAAGCCAAATGACATGGTATGACTAGATCAGCCAAATGACATGGTATGACTAGATCATCAAAGTGGAACTGATGACAAAAACTAAGGGAACTAGAGACGAGAAGAAGACGCTGGCAATGGATAGGACACACATTGAGGAAACCTGTTGATAGCATTACAAGGTAGTCCTTGTTCTGGAACCACCAGGGTAAACGCGGTTGAGGAAGACACAAAAATTAAAACACTCTGAGGTGAGACCTAAGACAGACATGAAAACTATGAGGAAGACATGGCGCAGGTGGGCTTGGCATGAGTTTGCTGAAGGCCTATGCCCCTTAGGACCCTAAAAGGTAATGAGTCAATGAATCATACTTAGCCTCCTTTATTTTTTATACGCTAGCGCTAGGGCTATTCCTAGCCATCACCATAACGTGAAGCTAAACTACACCATTACCCAGTATTTAAGTTGATAATCTCTCCTTCTGTGTATATGTGCGCGTGACAGAGGCAGACAGACTGATAAAGACAGACAGGAATGAGACTAGAAGCCAAGGCTATATCCTGCCCCAAACAACAAGCACATCTACTACCTACCTGTTGACGTCCAATGTACTAACGAATATACAAAGCGAACGCGGTGACGTCTTCTTTTCACAACCTAGACTAGTTTCATAACTGTACAATTACACTGATGTCTGCACACTCAATTTCGTTCCCATGAACTGATTGGTGCTCACAAAGTGATTCCATCAACGCGCGAGCCTCGAGTATACACACATAATTACCTTATGTGACGTACTCAGCATGGAAGCACAACCAGTAATGTTATGACAATCTAGCTAGGCCGATGTTTTTTTTTTTTTTTCTCAAAAATACCTCAGTCCGCAAATGGTGGATGTGAGTGTAGTACGCAACAGCCGTGTAGCACAGGTGCACGCGCGCCTGAGTACACGGCAGTGAGCTGTATCCCTAGGATTAGCCGTGAACGCGGGAGATTCACTAGCCAGTTATTGATCCAACTCTGGAGACCTCGGTGAGCAAACGTACCAAGCGCGATTCGACCGTTAAGTTTGTTAAGCTCGCAGAGGCGGCTCCGTGCCTTCCCCCCCATCGATCAATGGTTTAACACGCATCGATAACACACCGACTTTCTATCAGTCACGACAGTTGCCGTGTGAGCACTTGTGAAGAAGAAATCTAGATCGCTCTCCAATTAAAACGTGAAACATTACCACCCGAGGCTGCGAATCTGAGAGTAAGTGTTGCGTCAAACATATGCTAATGGACATTAATTACTAACCCTTGAGCTCCCCCCATGGAGCATATACTTTCAACAAACGTATTCCACGCCCTCATGTCCTGTACCATCAGCTCAAGGTCTTTCCATGTTCTCCTCACCCGTGCTATTTATGTCTCCAGTTCAATTCTTGTGTTTTTCTCTCCTACCTCTCTCACCTTTGGGATTCCAGAACAAGGACTGCCTTGTAATGCTATCAACAGGTTTCCTCAATGTGTGTCCTATCCATCGCCAGCGTCTCATTCTCATCTCTTGTTCCACTGACACTTGTCTGGTTCTTATTATCAGTTCCACATTGATGTGTTATAATTAGGGTACACATAGTCTACTATTTCATACAGCATGTCCATCTAACTGTAATTCAGAAAATGCGTAAAATATATGTTTATTATAATAGTTTTCTATATCGTATAACTGAAGATCTGCAACTATATTACCTCCCTCCTGTTTTTAAATATTTGTATGCCACTCTTTATAAATTCTTCTTCTGCGTTCGTTCTGATAAGGACGTTTGTTACGTTGTGTCGCCGTTTACAGCAAAGCTTCGGTATTTGCGCCTTTCGGCCCGAAACATCCGGTTTCAGCATGACATTTTTGGGACCGGTTAGCCTTCCCTCTTCGATCCCTACTCACTCAGCCAGACTGCAGTGATGCAGCCTATTTCCAGGACCACCACTTGGAGGTGGAGTAGGATCTTGGACAGCTCTGGTTCGCTGACACTGACGCAAGCAGTCAAGCTATGGGTCGCTGACTGCATTTATCACTGTTGCTGCGTCTTCGGTCCCACTCTTTATAAATGACCTGTGTGATTTCCGGGGGGGGGGGGGGGGGGGGCTCTGAGAAGCACAGAAAGAATATGACTACAGGTCCCTCAAGCTTGCTGTAAAGTGCGATTAATATGAGGTTGTGAATGGGGCTGATGGTTATGATAATGGTGATAATGATAGTGATGATGATGATAGTGATAATGATGATGATTGGTGATGATGACTGTGACAAAACGTCTGAACATGCTCTTTTGTGTGATCTCTCACACCTGATGATGGTGGCGATAATGATCGTGATAGTGATGATGATGGTAATAATGATGGTGGCATTGATGATGATAATAATAATAATGATCGTGATAATGGTGACGGTGATAACGGTAATGATGATGGTGTTGATGGCTATGATGATGATGGTTATAATGGTGATCATGATAATGGTGGTGGTTATAATGGTGATCATGATAATGGTGATGGTTATAATGGTGATCATGATAATGGTGATGGTGATTACGGTGATAATGGTAATGACGATGGTGGTGATGGTGATATTGATGATGATAGTCATGATGAGCGTGATGATGATGATGGTGATAATGGTGATGATGATCTTGATTTTGATGGTGACAATGGTTATGATGATGATGACGATAATGATTATGATGATGATCGTGATAATGGTCATGGTTATAACGGTGATAATAAAAATGATGGTGATGATGACGTCTTCTCTCTGTATGGGTTTAGACATAGACAAACTTGAGTTCCACATTTCTTATTGGAGTAGGCTAAAGTGATTCTAATTTTCATGTTCTACGGCTTTTCTCGGGCGTCTACGTGGCAGAGTGGTTAGAGTGCATGCTTCTTGAGATAAATGGACTGGGTTCGAAATCCGGGTGCAAACCGCTCCAGTATGAAAGGCAAAACTAGTACCATGACAGATGCTGCCGAAGAGGAGTGAAGTGTTAGAGACTTCAATATACTAGGTCCCGTGGGGTGATCAGTTCCCATCTTCGCTGCCGCTGTTTCCCGTAACTCACGACCAGATCAGGATCTCAAGGCGTCCGATTGACAGAGTGGTTAGAGTAGTTGCCTCTCGCGGCAAAGTTACCTGGTTCCGAGATCGAAACCTTGAGACAGCAACGGCAAAAGAGGAAGATGGGGTGCGTTGCGCAGGCATCCCACTCTTCGCGAGCGCGGGATTTTAAGCTCTGCCTTCAAAATACAGAGTACTACAGAAAGTAGGGTGTCTCGTGGAGGGGACTACTGTATGTCATGTTTAAATATGTGATAAACGAGCGCAAAGCCTTATCGCCATATCTTTTCATATATCTTTCTTATTTTATTTTCTCCCACATTTGTGCTCTTTCAAGCCCACATTTGCTATTTCATCGTGATTGATTACTCGCGACCGGTATCTAGAGAACCACATTTGTTCTTTCATCGGTGGTAACATAAATTCTTTTGATCGAGTCCCCATACCTGGCATCATCTTTTGAAGTCCACATTGCCTCGTGATAAATCTGGTGAAACACATCTAGTTTCATCAAAATCAGACATCTGGGCATGGTACAATTTATGTGGACTATTGTTAACTTTGAAGCGAGCGCGGCTCACACAAAAGCTTAGTCTCTTTGTTGCCCGGCCGCTGTCCATACAAGCGACAATGGCGCGGGGAGACGCCCAGCTTGGCCAGGTGAAGAAGTCTTCTCATGCTGTTTAAACCAACCGCCGTGTAATACAACAGGCGGCGCCACAAAGGGACTTGTTAGCGTGCTGGAAAAATGGACCGAGGTAACAAAGGCCGCGGCCACACACGCGGAGCGATAGACAAACAGAGTGATATGACAGTTGGAAGGCGGGGGACACTTTTGCATTGGCCAGCCAATTATCTTAACATCTGTTTGTCAGGCAAGCCCGGCAACAAAAGTTGGTCGCGAATTGCCCCACCCACTTTTAGACTGACAGGGGACAAGAGAGATCCTGGCTACTGGTTGTATGGGCAGAATTGTACGTCACCGGTCCAAAAGACCCACATATGACTTTTAGAAATATAATATACCACGCAGCTCGCTAGAGAGATGAGTCGTTTTTCAACATTGTGGTGTGAAGAAATGTCCCTAACGCGTAGCCTGCAATTAAATCAGTGTGGATAAATATTTCATATTTGTGTGTATTGTGTTCTTAAAGGATTTTGCGAAGGGAAAAGAAGGTTAGTAGATCTTATACAGATTATTAATACTTTTTTATTATTCTTTATTCATCTTAACCTCACAGCTAAATGTGCGAAAGATAGTTTTTCAATTAATTCTTCTCATAAATGATTAATAAAATCAGAAGATTTTCCTCTAAGATGATAGGCTGATAGGAAGTAATTAATAGTTCATACTTCACCTTCATCTAGCTTGTTGAATCATCATCATAGTCTTCCATACGCACACACTCTCATGCACAATATATTTAACATCATTAGAATCGAACTCATAGAGATCAATAGTGAGAAGTAGAATAAATGAAAGTCAACCAGTATATATTAAGTGTGAAAACTTACGAAGACTTTTGTGTGTCTTCAGTCCATCAGAAGTCTGAGTCTACACGCTACGTGTCTGACGTCTAACCAGAAATAAGTTATAAAAAACGGACATTTGGCTAGCAGAATTCGCCATAGGACATTCTTCGTTCCTCACTTAAAAAGGAATATTTCTTGCCCACGCCCAAGAAGGTGGACGCAGCATTTTTCGTCAACATAAATCACATGCGCACAAGTTCTATACATAGTTATAACAAGTTCAAATCACTCGAAAGCTTACTACAGGAGTCAAGCTAAAGCTCACAGTTGATTACTCATATCAAGTTCAGCTCCATCGGAAGCGTACTATCTGAAGTCAAGCTAAAGAGCTCAAAAGTTGAATCTCATATTTATACCAAGTGCAACACACTCTTAAGCGCATTCTATGAAGCAGACTCTAAAGTATATTTTATGAATCACGCTTACATACGCAAGATAATGAGTCTACATATCTCTAACATTTCGTGAAGATATCCAGTCTGGCCAGTACCCTCCGGAGATTAGACAACAGGCATTTTCATACGACAACTATTAACTGTTGATCAACACTACAGAGATATGCTCAAACAGTGAAGGACTATATATATAGATATATATCGAGTCCCCGACTTGGAGATACCCCACTTGACATAACTTATAACAACTTGGGACATTCTATGCATACATGTGAATCATCCTATCCTTGAAAAGCATTTAGAGACACATGGACTGTGTAGATTACTCACCATTTTGGTAACACGTATCATATCACATCATCATCATTTCGCTTTACACAAGCTCATTCTTAATTAACTACTACTTAATTAACTACAATATTAATATCTCATCTGTCCGTTTGTGTGAATCGTCTTATACCATCATCACGTTCTAACCATTACTAACCCTATATGCGTAGATATTTAGTTAATAAACCCAATAATCGTGTGATCATTATCTAGTTTGTTAATGTATCACTCGTGCTGTCGGTGTTAAATATTTACATATAGGGAAATTTCTACACTCAGATGAGGTTGGGGGCTTTTCCTGTTACGAGATCTAAGGGCAGAACCTAAGGTCGTGGGGAAACAGAACTCTTTCCATAATTAACTAGAAAACACTGTCCAGTGGAAAGTATTCGCATTCCCTTCTTCTTGTCCCTATCTCGAATAGGTCTTTATTCTTTCTTAACGAGCCAATTTCTAGAGACCATCTACCTAATATCTCAAAGGCTATTCCTGGCAAAAACTACTGTCGTAGTTGCCCCAATACTCACCACAGAACAATATACGTGCACTGGGAGCCACGCTGGTGTAATTACAGGATATTATGCCGGACAACAGGAAAGTTCTTAATTGTGATCAACCAATCATAAATGTCGTTTTTTCAGACGGTAGCTCAATTTCAGCAAATCTCGGGATTTGAACAACGGCTGTTCATTGGTGTCCGTGTAAAATTAAGCATCCGCTGTTAGTACGAAGAGAATTTTAAAGTAGTCGCATCTGAATTCGGCAGGGACACTATCGCGAATAATGACCCACATTAACGTAGTTCCTAATGGTGGCGCCACTGTTTTGTGGTTTACAGAAATGACGATAATCTAGTTAACTTTTTCTTTCAATTTGTGTCAAGCGGCGCTGGGAGGGGTATTTTCTGTTCGAGCGAAGGGGTTACTCTGTCTATCGTTAGAACATGTTCATTTTTTGGATTTCAACTTCTTCCTCGTGATCATTCCAAAAGCACGAGCGAGTGGCATCGATGTTAGAGCGCATGCTTTTCGACGTGAAGGGGCCTGGTTACAAACAGCTGAAAAAATGATACACCTAACCTTGCTTTCAAAATATTGTAATTTTCTTTTCATACAAATCTTCAAAGTAATTTTTCAAATACAATTAATTGTTATACCACAACCAGATCCGTAGATGCGCCGGGGTGGGGTGTTTCAACTTCACATGCTACAGTAGCTTCTCTTCTTCCCCCCCCCCCCCCCCCCCCGGGTTTGGTGAAAAACACGTGTTGGAAATTATACTGTACCAAACATGTTTTGTGCGAAAAAAAATGTATAACAACATTATTAAGTCTTATCTACGACCCTGACCACAACACAGAGTTCATTCATCTCCTTCATTCCTGAGGACCAACTGAAAATCGGGCAGACACAATGTGGGGAGGACAAACGGTAGAGCACGGACTCCAAAAGATTACACACCTTCAACCAAACAAGTAGAGAAATTCAGGAGACTACCAGACCAACCAATGCGTCATAGAATAAGTGGTCTTGGAAGAGGAAGACTCAAGCAAAGCAAATTTGTAGAATCATCCAAAACAAAGACGCAAGCAGATCCCATAAATGCGATATCAACAACTAACCCCTACATCCAAACTACACACAAACTCCCAGCTTGGAAACATCAGCACTTGCCAGAAATGATAGAAGACATAACTGGCATTGAGAGAAATAAGAGTCAGACTGCAACAGAGAGGAAGAGCCATAACCACAAAATAAATAGAAAAAACATTACCCACACAACACCTGGACCCATGCTTACATAGATGGATCAGCAGCAAATGGAACAGAATATTGCGGTGCAATAGTGTTGCTGAACTTAAGCACTAGTACACACGCACACACAAAAGCTGTCAGTAGCAACAGGAAAATTGTTAGTAACTTCAGAGCAGAGGCCTTGAAAACTGCAGCAGAGGTCCTAGTGACAGATGAAAGCAGCGAGAGAGAAGCTGCTCTCTTTACAGACTATACATTATTATAGTGGTCTCTAACACTTCACTCCCATTCGGCAGTATCTGCTTTGGGGCTACCTTTTACTACCGCTATGACTGCTACTGTTGCTACTACTGCAACTACCACCACTACTTGCAACGGAAAAGAGCCACCAAAAAAATGCAGACCTGGATCCCACAAACTATGTCAGCTATTCAAACGAGTTGTAGTACATTTGATCCCATCTCATTGCAACATTCCTGGCAATGAAGAGGCTGACAGATTGGCAAAAGAAGGTGGAAAGCTACCTCAGCCTGATATAAGTATAACTTTCGAAGAGGCACAGAGTGTTATCAGAGGCAGATACATGAACAAATGGTATGCAGAACATTCAACCCACCTTTTAAAAAAAGATGCATATTATCAGCTCAGCAGAAGAGAACAAGTGGTAATCTTCAGACTCCGCACGGGCCCTAACAGATTGAGATACCACCTATTCAACAAGCGAAAGATAGGAACTACCGATGAATGTAACTGTGGCACCAATAAAATGGCAACTGAACATCTTCTTCAAAGATGCCCAATATATGAGGGACAGAGAAAGCGCATAGTACCATTCCTGGCATAGCTCTATGGAGATATCAACAACCTCAAGCTGCGCAATGCTTTCTTTGAACATATTCAAGTTGACGTCTGAAAGTGAACGAAGAAGCAGTACTTCAAAACTGTCAGCTCTGCGAGAGGAGCAGGAAGACAGCGTGGCCCTCTCCAACCCAGTTGAATAAGAAACTGTACGGTGATGAGAGAGGCCAGCTTTATACGAGAGATGTAGTTATTTGAGAGCAACCGACGAAAAAGAAAACTCCTGAGGACTAGGCCTCATCTGAGGACTCGAAGGGCCTGAACCTTAGCCACTGCTATCAGACCGGCTCACCCGAGAAAAACACGATATGTGCTGTGAAGTACAGAAAATTTGTCTATAAATTAATTACTTAGTCGTTCCTCTTTTAACCTGAGGTATCGAGATCTGCCAGAGAGAGCACTATACTATCCTATCGGCTGTCTTCCTCCTGGCCTTGTTCTAATCTAATTCTCGGTCCTTCAGAGATTGTCTAATGTTGTCCTCCCAGCGGACTCTGGGTCGCCGTGGAGATCTGGATCCCTAGCTCTTGGTTTCCCATATTTGTCGTGGTCTCCCATCTTCTCCCATTCTGCAGACATGGCCAACCCATCGTAATTCTTCTTCTTCTTCTTCTTCTTCCTCGTTCGTCCTGAAAAGGACGGTGGTTGCGTTGTGTCTGTTTGCGCCCAAGCTGTGATATCTGCACCTTTCGGTCGACACATCCGACTTCTGCACGGCATTTTTTAAGGACCGGGTTTGCCTTCCCATTTCGATCCATGCTCGCTCAGCCAACCTGCACTGCTGCAGACTGTTTCCAGGACCACCACGTGGAGGTGGAGCACGGTCTTGACCAGCTCTGGTTCGCTGGTCCTGACGCAAGCAGTCAAGCTATGAGTCGCTGACTGCATTCACTATTGCTGCATCTTGGGGTCCCCCATCGTAATTGAGACTGTTACACTTAGGTCTGCATGGGACGTGTTTTTGAGGCCGTTACGTATCATCTGGTTGCGGATATATATCTTCTTGTTAGTTCAACCACCTTCCTCAGATACCTCATTCCTGTTTTTGTAGCTAACTTTTCTGGATTTAGTCACATGACTAGCGTCCATAAGTCAAGATTTTCTACAACACGATTTCTTGTATGAAGCGACATAGCTGCAACCAATTGGATTGGGTGTTATTATTTTCTTCGACTCTCTTATGACAAAAAAAAAAAAAACGGGCTATTGATGATAAATAAAAAGGTGAAGCGGCTGCTATAAGAGAAAGAAAGACCAGAGTTCTGGGATTACTTTTGTTTTTTGTTTTTTTAAATTAGTTGGGAAGGGTGGAACTGACAGGTCGGCTTTAGAAGCCAGAAGAAAGACATACCATACAGCAACGTGAGGGTGTTAGCTTTGTAAATGAGTGGCTCTCTGGGAGATACGTTCTGGCCACGAACAAGACAAGTTAAATCAGCTCAGCTAGTTTAGACAAGAAAGGCCGACACACAAATAACATTGAATATATAATTTTTACAGAGAGAGTGAGTGACAACTAAAACTGTTTATCTCAAGAGAAAACAATTCTTCTTCTCCTCCGTTCTGCCCCTAATAGAGTATGGTAATGTACAACTGGCACAGTGGGTAGAGTGTTTGCCTCTCGCGGCAAAGTTACGAGGTTCCAGGCTTGAAACCTGGCCAAATCACGTTCCAGTCTGCCCAGCTCTAAATGGGTACGTGGCTCTGCTTCTGAATTATGCAATTCAAAGGCAGTAAAGAAGGGAACTGGTCGTCCCATTGAAAGCTGGACCTTGTAAATTTAATAGAGCTGAGATCGATTTTTAAAAAATCTTTATTGAATTTCTTTAATCGAAGAAAAGCGATCAATTTCGAACAATTTGAAATTTTTTTTTTAAATCATAAATAAAATTTGTTACTAATCACTAAGGATTTTACTTGTTGTAAGGCAACATTGTACTGAAAATATAATGAAAAGAAAGTTATAACCAAACAATTTATTATTATTGACCATACTTGCCAAACTCCATATTACAAACCTCTAACATAGAAAATGTTCTTGCATGTAAGCAAATTTAAAAAAAAAACAAACAAACAAACAAACAGTGGTAAAAATGGAACAATCAATTACACTTTAAAATCAATCGATTTTTTTTTTAATGTAATCGATTCATCGATTAATTAATCGTTTTTTATGCAACCGATTAATCGATTAATTAATCGCTAAAGCTCCTAGCCATAAGCCTTTAATAACTTGACTTCCCTGCGGCAGTATCTGCTATGGGACTACCTTTTTCTATTTGTGAAGCGTGGAGCCACCACTACAAGCCGGTCCATTTGCAGTAAACCTGCAGGAAGTATCCACGTGGTCGTTCAGTGGTGGCTTCCGTAACGACGTGTTTTACATAATGAGGTTGTCAACCTCATATTAGTCGCTTACCTATTGCCTGAGGGAGCAGTTGTCTTATTGTTTCCCCCCCCCCCCCCCCCCCTACTCCACTGGGCAAAGAAAAAACAGTTGATCCTTGTTTTTCAGCTTCTATCATCTCAGACATACTGCACAACTGAGGGCGGATGAATGTAAAGTGGGAAACTGAAGCATCTCTTGATACAGCAAGTACAGACGCTATAGTTAAATAACGTGGGCTTGCTTTGGTCGGTCGTCAAAATCACAAGAAAGAAATTGTCAGGGGAGAAAGGAGAAAGAACATTGGAGAACAACGAAAGAATAACTAAATAACACAGCAACTTCATACAATGAACTACTTTCTTCCAACGTCCCTGCTAGGAAAATGAAAAGCTGGCCCCGAAACTAAGGAATGGGCACAGCGAGAGAGAGAGAGAGAGAGAGAGAGAGAGAGAGAGAGAGAGAGAGAGAGACAGAGACAGAGACAGAGACAGACAGACAGACAGACAGACAGACAGACAGACAGACAGATACAGAGAGAGAGATAGAGAGAAAGAGACAGACAGACAGATAGATACAAAGAGAGAGAGAGAGAGAGAGAGAGAGAGAGAGAGAGAGAGAGAGAGAGAGAGAGAGAGAGAGAGAGAGAGAGAGAGAGAGAGAGAGAGAGAGCGCGAACACAAGAATAGAAAAAAAAGGACGGGTGCATTAAGGAGACTTGAGCGGTCACAGATAAATCGATCCCACGTGATTTCTAGCCAATCTGCACACTCCATCCATTCAACGTCTGACATTCTGCACTTTATGTGACAAACGGCGGGTGTAGGTGTATAACGAGGTTGTTTTTATGTTCGGGGATATTTGGGGGGAGCTTAAAGCTTAATGGAATGTGCCAGGACAGGAGTTCCCAACCTGGGGTATACTTACCCCAAGGGGTACGGGTAATGTGAAGTATTCCCTTATATAACAATTATCTTATCCCTCCATGATGTTATGTTCTGTCGTACGGAAGGTTAATTGTTTTATTTTTTGCCCGTCTGAGTACATGGAGTGGATGTCGACAGATACGCGAGATGGTATAGAAATAGATGTTTGTTTCACAGGTGGTAGAACTGAGGAAAAAAGATCTGTCTCTGCAGTGATTAGGTAAATCTCTCCAGCCTATCCGTACGACTGTACTTTTAGTGCAAGACAGCTTTTATCTCCCTATCCAAAATAGATAAGTTAATCTACACACACACACAGCTATGTGATACGAGACACACAAACGTGAAAACTAAGGATAAATGGGAATGGGTCTGACCAACACATAAAGGTAAGTTTCTTTGTAGTTTATTATCAAACTCGACAACATCAAATATCTAAAGAAAAGATCAAATAAAATCAGATTTATATACATATGAAATAGCAGCATAAATGCGTCCTCCCCCTATGGAGAAAAATAACCTAAAAGTTAACAACCCAAAGGTCGAAGGTTAGCACTACGTTACAGAGTAGACAGTAAAGTAAACAAGTTCCTACTATAGGCTACCCAGTAAATTAAACAAGTTTAAGCAAATCCAATGTTGGTAAATTCCCTGAAACAAAGAAAAGTACCCCCACACTCTTTCAAACAGTGGCCACTCACTCACTCTTGCCTACTCTTGGTGATATCCCTTGGAATTACAAGTATCCCTGAATATATATTTTATCCAGTTAACTTCCCAAATCGGCCCCCAGTTCATCCTCTAACCACAAAGACTAGTGAGGTGAACGCCGAATCTGGTGTTTTTGTTTTCTGGATGAACAAAATGTCACCACCAATAGTTGATGTAGGAACGTGCTGTTGGGGTTCAGTTAAAAGAGGAAGATACTTCCAGTATTGGGAAACCTCTGGTTGCAATAAAAATGTTACAAATGATGATGATGATAATCCTATCGGACAACTCTATGTTAGAGCTCCGATTCTGCACAGCGTAAAATCTAGATAAATCCGCTTGAATACGACTGTCAGAAGTCGGGGACAATAATGTTATTTTGTACACCCCAGTGGGCTGGAAAAATTGGAAAAATATCTGGGTTTGGTAAGTCCAGTTAAACTTATAAGTTAAAATGTTTCTCGTGTATCTTTGGCGAATACTCGCTCAGAAATGAAATTGGTGACGCACAAGCCAAGAAAAAGAGACAGCATTAACCAATCAGAAAAAAAAGACCACTGGACGCCCTTGTGATCAGGTCTGCGAAGGATACAAGAAACAATATATATAAAAATTATGCTAAACCTATATCTACACACAGACGGGGACTGTAGCGAAAGGTTTTCCTAGTATGATAGTAGTGGTAGAGCAGAAGTAGAATCTCTCTCCAGAAAGTATGAAGTTCCAGTGCCCGAGAAGTACACTGGTATCACAAGTGAGTTACAGCTGTGAATACTCTGAGCTGGACAATAGATTTAGGCTTCAGAAGTATAAGATGCTACTTCGCTATCGTAACCCTATGTGATATTATAATTAAATTAGAAAAAGTAACTCAAAATTTAACAGTTAAAAATTTAACAAGTCAAATGAGTACAATTATCCAATTTATTATGTACATCTATATATTCTTGTAATGATAAATGGGTGTTGGAAGATGGTAAAATGTATGATTATTTACAGTTACAAATTAAAATAACTAATAGAAAAAGTCTTGGATTTATCTTCCACTGAATTTATAAAACAAGTTTGTCACATTATCTCTTGCCATCTAGTTTTCATCATTAGAAAGTCGTTTTAGAACTGCTCACAGGATTTGTTGGATGGAAATATATAAACTCAACTTTATCCACGTCTGCTCGAGGTTCCTCCGACACACTGGAGTACGGAAGACTTTCCTTCAGCCCGCCCTATAACTACGGGGGACTAAGGTGTTGAAGTTTGGTTGACCTCTAGGCTTCAGTGAGCTGGATCAACTTCTTCAAGTCTTTAGTTTCTCGATCAGGAATGATCATAAACATTGATCATAAAAACCTGGAACAAGAAGTAATAGGTGGCCATTGTTCTAACAATCTCACCACCCTCTGCTGTTCATGATGCGACCATGTCTTCAGTGTTTGTATGTAAATGAATGAATCATGGTAGTATATTACAGAGATAGCATGATAAGATAATGTATAAGGTGCAGAATTAACAATATACATGAATAAATCACATGTTATGATACATGGGTACGATATAACCTTTGCCTTCCACTTATGGATGTCAAGTCACTTATGTACTTGCTGGTATGTCGTAAGCTTCCAGGCAAGAATTAGCCATAATATATTTGGCTAACCAATTAATGGTTATGCTTCCTGACAATGCCGGTGAAGGTTATCTCTGGTTAGCGTCATTCCCTTTTTTATTATATCTGCTACAATCAATCAGAAATAAAATCTGAAATAAAATGATATTAGTAATACATATATTTTTAATAAACTTACATACCCTCTTAGGATTAATAAGCTCACGGTGAGACTGTATTGGCTTAACTTAATCTGCCCTGCATGCAGCGTGAAAATAGAACTTTTCTTGCAGAGGCTGTCCTCCAGTTTCTCACTCTGGCTTCTGGATTTGGTGTGTGTGATTTACAATGCGCCGCTCTGTCCTTATATTTCAGTCTCTCGCGCGTACGAGAAAGCAGCTCCCAAATTCCCCAAAAGATTTTAGTTTCATCTCCTGTTTTGAAGCTATTTGAAACAATCTGTGCTTTTCCTGTACTCGTTTTTCTCTTCTGTCACTCACACACTTATCTCCTTCCTTCCTTCCTATATATATCATTTCCTTTTCCCCATATGGGGCTTTCATTACATATAAGTTTTATACAATTCCGTTGAGGCTTGTTAGTGTAATAAATTTTTAAAGATTATTAGCTAACTTTTAGCCGATGTGATGAAGGTGAAAAATATTAATTATCTTTAAAACTATTTATATTTGAATAATATCCTTTTGGATATAATTCCTAGCCTATCTCCTTTGTTGAGTTATATTTATTTAATATTATTCCAACCATGCGTTCTCCTGTAGTGAATAATTTAATGTCCAGTAAATGCAAACTTTTAAAGTCGGCCATACATTCCTATATAGCTATTTCCTCATTCTTCAGTAATACTGTATGGCTTTTAACCGTAAGTCACATTTCCGCTGTCTACCAACTTCAAAGAAAGACCGCAGCGCTGACCTTGCGCTGGTGTGTGTGGGTGTCGCGTGGGCGTGTCGCGCTACAACCAAGCAAGTGTTTACCAAATCTCGCTACAGAGCCCTCTTCTTTAAAACAGTGCCTGCACGGTTAACTTTTTGGTAACACATGCTGCAGTTCCTCCTTAATTTTCTGTTTCTCTATATCTCCTTTGATAGGATGCCTACTTAAAAAATCGGGTCCAAGATTGTCCCGTCCTGGTATGTATCTCACATTGAACGAATATGGAGATAACAGTAAACTCCACCTTAAAAGTCGTGAATTTAATTTTTTAGACACTGCTAAAAACATCAAAGGCTGGTGATCACTTTCCACAATGAAGTGTTTCCCGTAAAGAAAAGGGGCGAATTTGTTGATCGACCAGACCAAAGCGAGGCATTCACGTTCAACGGTAGAATAATTTCTCTCAGCTGTATTTAACTTTCTACTGGCAAAAGCTACTGGTAATAGCATATGTGGCGGTGTGTCTGCCCGCTGTAGTAATGTTGCTCCGATGCCTACATTGCTAGCATCCGTTCTTAGTACGAATTCTTGTGTGAGATCGGGAAGGGCAAGGATAGGTTTATTTGTCAGCTTATTTTTCAACTCTGTATAAGCCTGTTCACACTCCACAGTCCATTGTATTTTATCCGGCTGACCTTTTTTGGTTAAGTCGGTTAATGGCGCGCACAATGAGTTAAAATGGGGTATATATTTCGGATAAAACCCGCACAGTGACACAAAGGATCTTACATCCTTCTTAGTTTGTGGTCTTGGTGCTTTTCTCATTTTCTCTACATTCTTTGGGTCCGGAGACATTTGCCCTGTAGAGATAGTGTGACCTAAAAATTCCAATGTCTCACATCCAATATGACACTTAGTTGGGCGTGCTGTCAATCCCGTTTCTCTTAATCTACCTAACAACATGGAGAGTGCTACTACGTGTTCCTCGAATGTAGTGGTAGCAATCCGAATATCATCCATGAAGTTGGTGATATGAGGATTTTGTAATGGTTCCAACAATTTCCTCATCATTCTGGTGAAGATACTTGGAGCATTCTTTAAACCAAATGGGAGTACATTGAACTCGTAATGTCCATCCGGTGTACTAAAGGCTAACAGTTTCCTAACTTCTGGTTTCACTGGTATTTGGTAGTATCCCTTGCTTAGATCTACTTTTGAAAAATACCGAGCCTTACTCAATGTAGCAAACAACTGATTGGTGTCAGGTAATGGGTCTACCTGAGATTCAGTGATAGCATTTAGTTTCCTATAATCAATGCATAACCTGTGTTCACCACTAGGCTTCCTTAATAGCACCACACTTGAGCTGTAGGGAGATTCAGACTTTGAAATAATTTTCTCTTTTAAGAGATAATCAATCTCATCCTTGAGTGCCTGTCCTTTAGCATAAGGTATAGGGTATGTCCGCATACAAACTGGTGTAGGGTCAGTAATCGTCATGTCATACTCTAACAGATTAGTACACCCCGGCTTATCTGTGAGTACATCAGCATGGATTTCTAACACCTCCTGAACCTTTTTCCTCTGCTCAAGAGTTAAATGTTCACTCACATTAACCTGAGCATAGCTTTCCGTAGTTGATAGGGGGTATTCCATGGAGGAAATTGGTTCATCCTGCATTTCTGTTGCAATGGCCAGGGTCATGATATGGGCAACTTCTGATGCTTCCCTGTCACAATACTTTTTAAGAAGGTTGACATGATACACCTTCTCCTTTCCTTTCTTGTCAATCTTATAGTTGGTCCGGGAAAGTTTTTCCAATATGACGTAGGGTCCCTGCCATCCAATTTGCAATTTATTATTGCTGCTGGGCAACAGTAACAGAACCTTTTCTCCCACCTCAAGTTCCCTATCTTTTGCTGTTTTATTGTAGTAAGCAGCCTGCTTCCTCCTGGCCTGTCTCAAGTTATCATTTGCCAGTTTCCAACTTGTTTTCAATCGAGATGTCAACTCGTTGACGTATTGGTATGAAGAAGTCACGGTTTCTTCTGCTTTTTCATCAGTCCATGTCCGCAACAATGCTTCCAGTGGACCTTTGATTGGTCGTCCAAACAACAATGTAGCTGGAGCCAATCCTGTGGAGTTATGTGGGACTTCCCTATAGGCAAATAGTGCTGAGGGTAAGTATGTGTCCCAAGTTTCAGGTTTCTCACTAGCCAACTTTCTAAGGATTGAAATGAGCGTGCCATTGAACCGCTCTACTTGACCATTCCCTTGGGCGTGGTACGGGCTACAGTGATAATGTCTAGCTTGAAATAACCTGAATACTTCTTGTGTTAGCTTTCCCCTAAACTGAGAACCATTGTCAGTCAATATTTGATGTGGGAAACCTAATCGGGTGAATATTGTTAACAGTGCCTCTGCCACATGTTTCGAATCTATCGATGACATTGCTACTGCCTCTCCCCACATAGAGCAAGTATCGACCAAGGTTAAGATATATGCATTTCTCTTCTTGGTCCTACTGAGGGGTCCAACAATATCCACGGCAACACGTTCGAAGGGCGTTCCCATGATGGGCATTTCTCCCAGTGTTGCTGGTGCAGTCCTATGTTTAGGAGCTACTCTTTGGCATTCTGGACAGGATCTCACATACCTCTTTATGTCCTCTGTGATCCCTGGCCAAAAGTAGTGACAGGCTATCCGTTGTCCAGTGGCCCCTATTCCCATATGTCCACTGAAGGGTATAGCATGTCCTAGCTTCATAACCTGCTCCCTGTATGATTTTGGCACTACAAGCTGTCCATGTCCTTTTGGTCCTGTTCCAGCTTTTCTATATAGTAGGCCTTTTTTCATATATAAGTCTCCTTTCTCTGGAGGGTTATGGCTTTTAGGTAATTTGCCAAAGCAAGGCTTCAATGTACTGTCAGCAGTTTGAGCCTTTCTCATCTCTTCTGGATGAGTATTGATGATAGTGTCCTCCTCTTTCTTAGAGCTTGCCCTGGTCTGGACTGTTGCCATCACTATGGGTCTTATAGGTTCTCCTAGAAAGACATATCTACATCCCAGTATTAATGGGTAGATAGGGTTGTCCATCACTGCTGCTTTGATCTCTCCTTCCACATAGCGAGATCTTATGTTGATTCGGGCTATGGGCAGTGTCATGGTTCCTGCTCCCTTGACTGGTCCTCTGATTTCCACTGTTTCTGTGGTTATCTGTTCCGGACTCACCAGAGAAGAGCACACTACTGAGTCAAAGTCCAAGCCTGTATCATATAAGCACAGTACTTGGGTGCCATTCAAGGTCACTTCCTCACAGACAGGGGGATGATGGAGGTCATTCTGACTATCTGCCAGGTCCTTCCTTCCCTTGTTCTCTGTTGTAAGGCATGCAGCGTGATGAGGAGGGTTTTTCCGTCTGCATTCCGCAGTATTGTGGTTACTCATTTGGCAAGATTTACACCACTTTCCTTCCTTTCTTGGAGGTTTCTTTTCTGATCCTAGAGGGTTTTTGTCTTTATAATCAGTTCTGTGTTTGTTCTTGTTGGAATTGTCCCTGTGTTCATAGTTGGTAAAGTTTTGTGAAGGTTTGAAGTTCTCACCCTGCTTCTTCTTATTTCCTGATACTTCTGACTGAGCTGCTTGATATCTTTCAGCCATGGTTAAAATATCTTCCAATCTCTCAGCTCCTTGTTCCATAAGAAATTTTCTCATTTCTTGAGGCATGGATTCTCTCAGTTGCTCCATCATGACCATTTCTTTTATATCTTGACACTTTCCTAAGCTAATCCATTTTGTCAGATAAGTTTCCAATCTGGCAGAAAACTGGTGATAGTTTTCTCCTGGAAGTAGCTTAGCAGTTCGGAATCTCTTTCTATAAGATTCAGAATTCTTTTCGTACCTGACCAGTAAAGCTTGTTTTAAGATTTCATAATCTTCCTGGTCTTCTTTTGAGAGTTTTAAATAAACATCGTATGAAACTCCCCTCAACCCCTGAGATAGCTTAAGGCTCCATTTTTCCTTTTCCAATCCATAGGTAGAGGCCAGTCTCTCATATCTATCCAGGTACGACTCAATGGCGTCCTCTTTTTCAATAAATGGATCCAGGTGATACCCAAGTCTTTTCCTTCCTGCATAATCGCAGCTCTAAACTTCACCAATTCAGCCATGATGCTTACTTACCAGAGGGTATATAATTTTATCTTCACTAACAAACTAACTTAATTAAAATCAATTAATTACTTTGAACAAGACAAATCCTTAAAACCTTGTGAGCGTTTCCTATTTACTTCGTACTCAATGGTACTACTATTACAAACAAATTTCTAAGTTTTTAGAATTTTTTCCAAAAAAAAAATTTATTTTTACAAACTATTTGTGGCTCAAGATAGAAGAATACATAGATAGTGGCCCAGGATACAAAATAATATCCCGCGAAAGAGCCCCCAATGTAGCGAAAGGTTTTCCTAGTATGATAGTAGTGGTAGAGCAGAAGTAGAATCTCTCTCCAGAAAGTATGAAGTTCCAGTGCCCGAGAAGTACACTGGTATCACAAGTGAGTTACAGCTGTGAATACTCTGAGCTGGACAATAGATTTAGGCTTCAGAAGTATAAGATGCTACTTCGCTATCGTAACCCTATGTGATATTATAATTAAATTAGAAAAAGTAACTCAAAATTTAACAGTTAAAAATTTAACAAGTCAAATGAGTACAATTATCCAATTTATTATGTACATCTATATATTCTTGTAATGATAAATGGGTGTTGGAAGATGGTAAAATGTATGATTATTTACAGTTACAAATTAAAATAACTAATAGAAAAAGTCTTGGATTTATCTTCCACTGAATTTATAAAACAAGTTTGTCACATTATCTCTTGCCATCTAGTTTTCATCATTAGAAAGTCGTTTTAGAACTGCTCACAGGATTTGTTGGATGGAAATATATAAACTCAACTTTATCCACGTCTGCTCGAGGTTCCTCCGACACACTGGAGTACGGAAGACTTTCCTTCAGCCCGCCCTATAACTACGGGGGACTAAGGTGTTGAAGTTTGGTTGACCTCTAGGCTTCAGTGAGCTGGATCAACTTCTTCAAGTCTTTAGTTTCTCGATCAGGAATGATCATAAACATTGATCATAAAAACCTGGAACAAGAAGTAATAGGTGGCCATTGTTCTAACAATCTCACCACCCTCTGCTGTTCATGATGCGACCATGTCTTCAGTGTTTGTATGTAAATGAATGAATCATGGTAGTATATTACAGAGATAGCATGATAAGATAATGTATAAGGTGCAGAATTAACAATATACATGAATAAATCACATGTTATGATACATGGGTACGATATAACCTTTGCCTTCCACTTATGGATGTCAAGTCACTTATGTACTTGCTGGTATGTCGTAAGCTTCCAGGCAAGAATTAGCCATAATATATTTGGCTAACCAATTAATGGTTATGCTTCCTGACAATGCCGGTGAAGGTTATCTCTGGTTAGCGTCATTCCCTTTTTTATTATATCTGCTACAATCAATCAGAAATAAAATCTGAAATAAAATGATATTAGTAATACATATATTTTTAATAAACTTACATACCCTCTTAGGATTAATAAGCTCACGGTGAGACTGTATTGGCTTAACTTAATCTGCCCTGCATGCAGCGTGAAAATAGAACTTTTCTTGCAGAGGCTGTCCTCCAGTTTCTCACTCTGGCTTCTGGATTTGGTGTGTGATTTACAATGCGCCGCTCTGTCCTTATATTTCAGTCTCTCGCGCGTACGAGAAAGCAGCTCCCAAATTCCCCAAAAGATTTTAGTTTCATCTCCTGTTTTGAAGCTATTTGAAACAATCTGTGCTTTTCCTGTACTCGTTTTTTCTCTTCTGTCACTCACACACTTATCTCCTTCCTTCCTTCCTATATATCATCATTTCCTTTTCCCCATATGGGGCTTTCATTACATATAAGTTTTATACAATTCCGTTGAGGCTTGTTAGTGTAATAAATTTTTAAAGATTATTAGCTAACTTTTAGCCGATGTGATGAAGGTGAAAAATATTAATTATCTTTAAAACTATTTATATTTGAATAATATCCTTTTGGATATAATTCCTAGCCTATCTCCTTTGTTGAGTTATATTTATTTAATATTATTCCAACCATGCGTTCTCCTGTAGTGAATAATTTAATGTCCAGTAAATGCAAACTTTTAAAGTCGGCCATACATTCCTATATAGCTATTTCCTCATTCTTCAGTAATACTGTATGGCTTTTAACCGTAAGTCACATTTCCGCTGTCTACCAACTTCAAAGAAAGACCGCAGCGCTGACCTTGCGCTGGTGTGTGTGGGTGTCGCGTGGGCGTGTCGCGCTACAACCAAGCAAGTGTTTACCAAATCTCGCTACAGGGACAAGACGATCTCTTCTCCACTCCGTCAGTCCTGATTAAATTTAAAAGGCACGCGGTGTTTTCCTTTACGCCTACACGGTCAGCCTTCGCTAGCGCTGAGTTTAGGTCGGATGGAGTTATGCAACTCTCCCGCCCGCTGCTCGCGCCGGCAGTCAGCGTACAATGATAATTATTATTTAATTATCCATATGCGCACTTACACAAAGTATCGCCTGTCGTTAAAAGCTATTAAATTGTCGGCGTCTGTTAGTTATCGTATGGTATTAAATAATAGGCACTTATAATAAATACACAAAAGGAAATAAAGCTTGAATTATTTACTATCAGATGTGTTATCCTATAAGTCCTCAGCTAAAACCGTCTCTTCTCGTGTGAGAAAGCGTGTGGCGAAAATTAAGTTTAATTCTCTGGTATGAAATTGCTACCCGTTATTTTATTTCACTAGGTTTTAACAGCGAGAAAAATCTAAGTGAATTATAATGGTAAAAGCTAATACTTTAAAAAACCATATCTGCACTATTTCCTACCAGAAAATCAGAATGAAAAATCCCCACGAATGCTAATAACACATTTTCCACAATAATGGTTCTAGAACTGCGTGCTTAGAATATTCAAAAATTCTGAGTGACAACTGATAGCAGGTTTAAGAAAACACAGTTTATAAATAATTATATTTCTCTGATCTATAGTTGTTAATTTTCGCGCTACTGTGTGTAACGGAGAATCAGAAACAGAGTTCCAAGATAAAGGTTTTACGGTCAGTCTTCTTCGAGGTGTTCGACCGTCATCAAAAAACTTACTGTTCCTTAACGGGTTTTCTCTGTACGAATGCCCGCTTCTGAAGATCAAAGAGCCCAGGGGTTTCTGACTTCCCCTGAGTACGAACTTCAAAGGGTTTGTGTTTTTGTCTCTCTCAAGCTACTTGCTCATCTGAGAAGTATTGTGATTGACAGATGAGCTTCGCGTGAGTGGACGAGGTAAACACAGCCTGATTTGCTTCACTGTTATGACTGACAGGTCACGCAGTTTGTAAACATTGCGTTAGCTCGTGTTAAAACAAAAAGGGGGGACGAGAGAGTAAGCTTGTGTAAATAGACAGTGGGTATAGATACATGGTTTCTAGCTAGCAAATGAGAGGGCAGCTATTAGGTGGCACTAAGCTGTCAGATTTCTGTAGACTCTTTTTCCATTACACGTCACATGTTCCATCTTTTCCCACCAAAGTTGCGATCTTTTTTCATGGTGCCTTTCTCGGGTATGGGACTAAATTGTGCGCCTGTTGAAACAATGCGTATGGCACAAAATCAATTGACAACAGGCCAGTAGAAATAAAAGAGCAGAGTGGACTGGGAAAACAGAAATGGAAAGAAATGCACAAGGAAAAATGGTGCTGCATGTGAGAAAGAAAAACAAAACACTATAGGGACACTAAAAAAAAATGAAGAAAATTAACAAGTAAAAAATGTATAGAATGCAGCCTGCGCCACTGTTCTTAATTTCAAACATCGTTTGTTGGCCTACTATCGTGATCCTAAGAAAAGAAAAACTAATAAAGGAGGTAAGCTCTTTCGTTGCGAAATCACAAAATTATCTCATCAGTTAAAATATGCAAATTGAACTGACAAGACAAAAATTACTTTATTTATTTATAGCCAGCGAGTTGAACAATAAATTTTCCTGCAGCCTTCCCTTCCTGTTCAAGAATGTGTGCATGCCGCTCCACGCGGAGATTCGAGTGGAGAATGTACTTATATCTATAAATACACGGACATCAATGTTTCCCGTAAAGTCTCCGCTGGGGGGGTTACAATCTGCGCGTGCACTCCTGAGTTCCCATGTGAGCTAAAAATAGCTAATTCGGCCTCCTTTTTTTTTTCCATTAATTCTCTAGCACATTGGTTCTTAACCTATATTTTACCATGGATCCCACTGGTTGTCCGGTGAAGGCTAGAGCCCCTTGAAATCCGTAGCACTGGCGAGGATCCCAAACATAAAATCGTTTAAGCTTAGTCATACTGAAATACAAAAACAATGTGTAAACAGAATATATTTCGTTAAATTCACTATAAAAAATGATAAAGGGACAACTTATAAAATGGCAAAAACAATTATATGTCACATTCACATCCAAAGGAGAAAGAGAACATTCAGGCCATATAAAAAAAAATGATGCCTATCATCAGCTATCTAAGCCAGATCAGGTCATCATTTTCCGGCTACGCAGTGGACACAACAGATTGAGGTACTATAAATACCACAGGTACAGGATTGGTGCAACAGATCTCTGCACCTGTGGCACCAGCTCCATGACAACGGAACGTCTGCTGCAGTCCTGCCCAACATACAGCCAGTGAACGGAGTAGCATATGGCAACAACATATTTCTTTCCACGAAAAACTGTTAGATGTCTGACACCTTGAGCTGACCACTGCCGTTATTAGTCATTAATGTGAAAGTCTGAGGGCGGGAGCCGCGCTAGCGTAGTGGTTACCACACCGCTCTGGCGACCGGGTGATCTGGGATCAAACCCGGGTGACGGCATTTGAGGATTTTTCGTCGACCGGGATTTGGACTGGATTAACTCGAGACCTGGCGAGAACATTTGAAGGAGTGTCGTCGACCAGGGACTGGCGGCTCCTGAGCCGACCCAGCTGTGGTGAAGTGGGATGTTATAAATATTTATAGGGGACTTAGTGTACTGACTGAGATCAGCTGTGAAGGTATCTATATCTATTAAGAGTAGTGTATTATAGATAACCTTACTTGCTACCACATATCTATATATCTCAGTCAGAATTATTCTGGAATAGTGTGATGCTACGTTATGTGTCTAGGGTATGTGTATGATGAAGTGTAAGTCACAACAACAGACAGATAAACAATTTAATTTTATCCACTACTCTTGACAACACTGTGACACTCACATACATATAACACTCTATGAGAATATCTTAAGGAGTCACTGATAACTTTTCAAATAACAATATGTATTCATGGTTATCATAAAGGTATATGTGTCCTGATTCAAATACAAAGGAACCAGGAATCACAATCAATTTTAATTACAAGTATATGTACAGACTTTATCAATATGAATATTGTAGTGACATATATTATTAAAATATCCTATGTGTGTCAGTTGTGTAGTGGTAATATGAGGTAATACTGGTTTTGTTTTGTTCAAGCTCTGTTGGTATTTGTCATCATGACTTCAATAGTTTGTCTTTTGGGACTAGTATTGGAGATGTTCTCAGTTCCTGATATTAAGACAATTAAATTCCCCTCTGAATGTTATTTTTACAAAGTCATTTCAAGATGAGGGGACATAATGTTGAGCTCAGCTGGCCAAATCAGCTTATCTTGCGTGATGGCGGCAGGGAAGGACTCCTCTGCTCGAATTCTCCCCTGGGCTCTGGAGACACCTCACTGATAGCTAAAAAGACCAAGGAGTATGCTGTCCGACTCTGGATTCAGCAAAGCTCTGACCAGGTGCTGCTCAGTACCATCAAGACCACGGTCCCTGAAAACAAGAAGGATGTACCTTCTACTTCATAACTAATTGATACTCTAGTTCTACACTGAGCACAATACAACACAAACATTGAGTTCAGAGCGTTAGGCCAACTGTCAGCTTCATCTGAAATACTTTATACCAGTATTTACCTCCTTAATGGTTACCACGCCTCTGCACTTCCAGCATTATTTCTGTCTAATCAATCATCCAGGTGTCAGTGTACTATTTGGCCATTCCATGCCGTTTTACTTCCCTCCGACACCCTCTGTTCAGGCTGGAGCATTATAGGCTTTATCTCCTGTTTGCCACTGAACTACACATATATATACAGGCATAAATTAACAATTTACATTCAATTTTCATTAAAAAGATACTGAATGGTTCAAGCTTACCACAATTTCATGGAAATAAACACAGATACGTTGATTAGCAATGAATTCTGGCACAATTACTGGCACAAATTCCCATCTGCTTATGTTCCAGGCTTTTATTTAACACAAATATGAGCTGGCTTCAACGCACTGTTGCTTTATCAAGATTATTTGCACTAGTGGTCTCGAACTAACGCTCCTAAGTGAGTATATCAGCGAGTCTAGCCAATGAGGCCACGTTTCGACAAGTGTTTGAAAAAATGTTACCTTTTCACGTCTCCCCTAACAACGAAAGATAGTATTTATAGCCCGACCAATCGTGGTTAGTCTTTCATTTGTTGCGCTCCAATCAATTTGGAGTTTACATGGTAGGCTAATTCTGTAACGTAAGGTTTTGTTCAAACACGTTATAAAAAAATTTTATGAGCAGAAATGATTTCATGTTGTCAGGCATCCCCACTATTTTATTTTGGGTATAATTTATTAATTCCTGGACTATTTGCGTAACGTTTTACATATTCTTTGTCAGCAAGCCCTAAGGAACCCAAATATCCAAATTTAAAAGAGCTACGTGGCTGCGTTCAAAATATGTATTTTCTACCTCCTGTTTCGAAGATGTGCTGTCTGGGTACTGTTATGTTTTCAACCGTAAACCCATCTAATGTTATCTTTTCTAATAAGAGTTTTTCAGGATTTATAAACCTAACTCTGGGATGGGTAATGTATTTTATCACTGTCCGTCTGAAAAAAAGTTAGTGCATGTAGTCTTACACGCGTGATGGCAGCATTTGTGTATCGCGCGAAGCGTGTTTAGTGTTCGGCTTTCTGCCTCTCCCTTCTCGCTATCCTTTTGTCCATCTGTCTTTTGATCTTGGTAACATAGTGTAGAAAAAGACATGAATGGAATTTAAAATTTAGGTCAACTTGCATATTTCAAGGTTTTTCTTAGAAAGGCAGCACATTTTATTGTGTGTTTGGGAAACGCGTGTATGTTGCAGAAGGCCTTTAATATCAACGTGAAACGTTACAATTTGCATACGCAGTAGAAAACAAGGGGATTTCGAGTACAGTCATTGTGACAGCACTGTTCTTTACCATTCTTCTTCCTTTATTTATTATATGTATTTATTAGGCTTTATATTTACTTGATAATTTATATATGTGGATTAGAATATTCCACGACACCAGCTCTAATGGGTACCTCCGAAATCGGCGAGTATCTGCCTGAATGGCGAGGGACACCTGTCTCTGTACAAGAAAAAAAGGGATACTCACGTAAAATCAATGTCAGGTTAAACATTAATAATAACCTGAGATTTCGCCTCGAGTATTAGCGGGCGTACGAAAAAAAAAAAAAAAAAGTCTGAGGGCGAATGCGAAAGAAGATTTTCTGTATATGGTTATTTTCTTCATCCACATTAAAACAAACGCGAACACAACAGCAGAGAAAATATCGTGAGATCTTCATCGTCTGCGGCGACGACATCCTGCCACTCAGCCACCGACAGGACATGAATATGAATGCATGCCATCACCGAACGCAGACGTCTTCAGTTCCCTGTAGATCACGTATCTGTTAACCCGGAAGAGCGATAAGGCAAGAGACAGTGTCAAAGCTAGCGGAGACGCTGCTAAGACAAATACGCGCTGCGCCGCGCTGCAAAAGGATAGAGATGTCGGATAACAGAAATATCGCAGACATCACATTTCCAATTCTCCAACGTGCTTATTCCTTCATGAGATGAGGGACAGGGAGGGAGGGGGGCTGTGAGATGGCGCACGCTGTGGGATGATATAAATCCCCAATGTGGGAACTGATGACGAGAAATAGACAAGTGCCAGTGGAATAAAAGATTGAGAAGAAGGCGCCGGCGATGGAAAGGACATACAATGAGGAAACCTGCTCATAGCATTACAAGGCAGTCCTTGTTATAGAATCCGCTGGGGTTTAAATTTTAAATTGCGCGCCAGGTTGAAACAATGCGCATTTTGTTCCCAGTCCAACCAGGTTATACGGGTCCAGGGTACAAACTAGGTTACGAGTTCTCGGTACCAAAGGTTACCCCTACCAACCATACCCTACCAACAAGTTTACCCTACCAACCATACCCTATCAAGATGTAGATCCAAAATATACACGGAGAAGAGAACTAGAGACAGAAATGAAAATGATAAAGAGCCCCTGGAAAGATCTGGAGCTGATGGCGCGGGACAGGAAGATGTAACATAAGTCTGTTGAAAGTCTATGCTCCTTGGGGAGTTGATGTGGGCATGATGATGATGATGATAAACAGTAAACATCTTTTGGCTCCTCACAGATCATGGAACCACCACTACACCTGGTCCCCTGGCAGAACGCCTACATCAAACAACCAATGTGTTCTTACATCGGTGGTTTCTGTAGCTATTCTTTTTTACATAATGAGCTTGCCAAACCCAGGCACAACCTCATTTTAGTCACCTGTTAATATATGCCCGATGTAGCAGTAGTCCACTTTTTTTTCTTTATACCCTCAGAGATCCCGGGGAAATACAAGGGCAGACTACCATCTAATGCAGGGTTTCTCAACCAGGGTTCCAAGGAACCCTAAGGTTCCGAGACAGGTCGCTAGGGGTTCCGCGTGACTGATAAAAAATAAAGGTTTTTTTTTTTTTTAAAACTATGGGCGCCGGGCGATGTTAGCGCTCGCAGTGATAAGCAATGACCGAGCAGCCCCAGTGCTCAATATGACGGTATTCGCTCTTGCATTTACTATATTTCATTAGAATCTTGTACAGTAGAAATTTGTGATAAGGCATTTAGGCCTACTTGGATAAGGTTTTTAAAAAATCAAGTAGGAAATTAAAAGAGACAAGGACAAACTGAAGTCTCTTCTACCTTAACTACTGACTTGCATTAGAGCTGATACCCTTTGTGGGGAGGAGGAACTACTCAAAAAGAGTAGGCTAATAAGTTGGCCACAATAAACAGACCCACAGAAAAAAATAATTCTCTGATTAAAAGAGAACATCTGCTTCAAAGTTGCCCCTTATATGCGGCACAGAGAAAGTGCATATGGCCGAAGCCAGCTCCTTTCGTGGAAAAGCTTTACGGGGATTCAAATAGCCTTAAACTGACTACTGCTTTCTTTGAGAACATTCAAGTGGACGTCTGAGAGAGTACGAAGAAGAAGAAAGAGCATTGACAAGTTTTATTGGATTATTATATTTACAACTTATTCTCATGCTAAGGCACCATGAGCTGTAGATATAATAATTTTTTTGCAGGGGTTCCCTGAGACATGAAAATTATTTCAAGGGTTCCTCCAGAACAAAAAGGTTAAGAATGGCTGACCTAATGCTTCTACTATTGTTAAGAAATGTTCGGACATTTTGAGTAGCTCGTTAGATGGCGAAACCACTCTTTTTTATACACGTCTGTCCAAGGCCAGGTTTAGAACTCCGGAGGCCCCAGGCTATTAAGATACTTTGAGACCCCGCTCCAATCTTCTAAAAGGTAAAACTGGAAGAAAAAAAACTAATGGATTTCAGATAAATGTTTTTATTAATATATTATAACTAGTGTAAAAGCCTGTCACAAGACGGAAATTAAATTCAAAAGCACCAATACCAAACTGCAATTTTAATTATTCAGATACTTTTGGAAAAACAATGTTAGTTGTGAACATTTAATTGGCGACTGCGCCATCTTTGCTGACGTTTACGATTCAAGCGCATACGACGCTCTTGGGGTGTTTCGTTGTCCATTTTCTTTACTTACACTCAACTTGTTGGAGGAAACACATGTGGACATTTTACAAAACATATCTGTTTTAAATGCGGTGTTAAAGTCTGAACATGCACGCCGTTCGCAGTTAGATTTTACTGGCGCATGCACACCAACACTTGCACAACTGTTCATGCACACCGTCATTTTCGCATTCTTCTTTGGTAAGTGTTACTATTTTCGGGAGAGTACATATAAGGGAAACAATACAATTAATGTCTAACTTTTCAACCACAGTTGCATCCCTTAGCGTTACGCACTGGCAGAAAAAGCTGGGATTTTATATATAGGATATGTAAATTAAAATTAAGTGTTCGTTACAGACCCTAGATTTTGTTAAAGGTAGTGGGACCCCTGCAAAGAATATACAGTTGAAAAAAAGCGGGGGTGGAAGTAACTAATAAACTAACTTTTGTACATATATTACTTTGCAAGCACGAGCGTACTATAGTGCACGTGCCGTTGCAGTAGAGCTCTGTGCGTTATGATTCCGTTCCTTTTTCGTGGGGGGCCCCAGTAAGCCTGGAGCTCTAGGCCCGTGCCTAGTGAGCCTAATGGATAATCCGGCGCTGCTTCTGTCACTCTGTCGATCCAGTTATGCAGTAGTCGTCCCTTAAGTCTACATTCTGAAATCTTTCCTGTTATAGCACGTGATGTCAGCCGACCTGTTACCCACACCCAAAAAAAACCCCCCACAAAAACCACTTTCATTCTTCAACGGAATAGTTTCTGTTTTCCTTTCCCTCCCAACCTCATCAGGACACCCAGCCAGAACCAGTTCCAAATTTCAACATCCCGACACACAAACACCACGCAAGACGCATTTTTTGCAAACTATCACTGCCCCCCAGAATTCCGTGATGAACATCAGCTGGACAATAACGACGAGATGGAAAAGGTGGGCAAAGAAAGCGAGTGACGGGACAGACGGGCAGAAACTGGAGCGGTGACATCAGCTGAGATAAACCAGATAAATGCGATCCTTCTTTTACCCTTCTTTGTCAATTTTAACCTGTTTCCGCGCCCTCGCTCCACAAACCTATGAACGTTCGATGTTGGGATGGAGTTCCATCAATCAATATTTCCATTACTCCGCTATTACCACTTGTGTTTCTTCTTCCCTCGACCACTTTTAATCTCCCGCTCACTCTCTCCTCAAACTAAGAAAATTCTGCGAAATCCTAACCTGTTGTCGTTTCATTCCCTTTGGAAATCTCTAGATCCGTAATCAGGAAAGAGAAATCGGATTATGGCGCGAAAACGATGTCTCGTTGCCATACTCAACAAAACTAGCAAAATGGCAACGTATAGCAAAGCCATTTTTTTTTCCTGTGCCGATTATGAGGTTAGCAGATTATCCGCACATTAATTAAAACTGTAAACGCACTGCTCTTTGGCCCCTAAATCTTCATAAATATTATTTTACGATGATGCTCAATTTGATATTTACATTTCTGTGCATACACATTTAAGCAATGCAAAAATCAGATCAATTATGTGCCATCTCCGTATCGAAGACTAACAATACAAAAGCTAACATTAACAGTATATCAGAAAACAGGAATGGCTAAATATTTGAGTGTCCTATTGACAGAGTGGTTACACCGCTGGCCCTTTGCGGCAAAGGGTCCCTGGTTCGAAATACGGTTGCGCCATTCTCCAGTCTACCCATCTGTAAATTGGTATCTGACTCTACTCATAGGTTAGGGAAGGCAAAGACAGCGAGCAAGGGAACTGGTCATCCCACCTCTCGGGGCTGGACCTAGTATTGTGAAGTCTCTAACACTTCACCCCCCTACGGTAGTATCTGTTACACATGTAGACTTTATACTAGTGCACGCTGCAGATTACTGGGCCATCTCTATCGCCTCATGAAATCTCATACAAATGCATGTCCATGTTGAAATGGAATCCAGACCCCCCGATCACATTCTCCAAAACTGCCCAACCCATGATAACCAACGACGTCTGAGCTGGCCAGGAGGTGCTGAGCTCAAGCAGAAGCTGTGGGGCTGCCACGCTGACTTGAAGAAGACTGTGAACGTCGTTCTGGTGACAGTCCTGCAGATTTTGTCCTGCAGATTTTGTCCTGCAGATTTTGCACGACTACAAACTGCGATAGCGCACTGGTTAGTGCACTGGCTTCCTCGCTCGGTGGTCCGTGGTTCAATCCCCAGTTGAGGTGGGATTTTTTTAGACCGCAAACGGCCCTGGGGTTGACCCAGCCTCATGAATTGGGTACCAGAGCAACTTCTGGGAAGGTTAAGGCGGCCGGCGTGATGCAGACCACCTCACCCCTAGTGTGCCGATGGTCAATAAAATATAGGCCTAACACCATATTCCCAATATGCCTCAATGGGCGTGTAACGGGATCCTTTACCTCCTTTCCTTTACACACTGAACGCAGAAGAAGAAGACTAGTGCACGCACATCAACTATACCATCGAACTTCATACACCTACATGTATACAACCACCCCTCCTGCCACACCCGTGGCTGAACCTGCATCCTGTAAACATTATGTAACCCCTACCACCCTCTGTTATTTTGTGACCAAGATGTGAGAAACCTTTCGCTTGGGCCTGTATCTTCCCATACAGTGGCGTAACTATCGCCCGGGTAGGCCAGGTACGTCCTGGCGGCCCCAGTACCCAGTGGGCCCCGGACACTAGTGGTAAGAAGGGACAAATAGAAAGACCTGGCACAAATTTGTTGAAGGCGTATCCTTCTGTGGGAGCTTCAAGGAGATGATAAAGTAAGCTGTTATATTTTTATTCAGTTTTGCCGTAAATTAATTATAGTTGCTGAGGGCTATAAGAAGGGCCCAACTTAAGTTGTGTCAGGGGTCCCCTTATACTGTAGTTACGCCACCGCTTCCATTAATTCCTGTACTGTCCACTATACTGTCCAATGCGGAGAACAACATATTTTTGCACGTTCAGCGAAATCTGCAAACTGCATTCGTACAGTTTCAATGTGGTGTACTTTTTCATTTGTGCGAAAGCTTTATTTGAGGGTATTTTTTGACATGGGAAATAATCCAAATTTTGTTTTTTAAATCAGTATTTGCAATAGTTCGTTTCGCTGCATGTAAAGAGTGTACAAACTTTTGTAAAAAAACAATGACTACTGATCTGCATATTTTTTTTTAAACCTGTAAATTCTCTTATCCATTATTATTTGTTTCGTCAAAAAATAGTATAGTGTCTTATACTGGATGTGCGCACAGTGAGATCATGCATATACACAGGCAACTGTATATTCATATAGACCAATGTTCGGCCGTACGTTTGATACGTATTGTATTTATTTTCTTAAACGATAAAATACGCATTTTACGCGAACGGTAAAACTTACGTACGTTGAAATACGTTCCATCACTGCGTCAAATGTGTCAGAACCTGAAAATATATCTCCAATTGAAACATGATATGCTGTCCTACAGAAGCTAGACAGCTAAAACTAAAAGCAATTTAATTTACGTATTTGTATTCTAATATCGAGCACCAATAACAGAAGCAACAAGACCTTTCATTACAAAAATGGGTATATAAACTTATCTGCTGTGACCATTCGGCAACTAAGCTTAGCAAGTTTTCAGTACTTAGTCCGAATCATCACTATATATACCTATGGAAAGCGCCCCATGTCAAATCTACGAATATTAATTTAACGTATAATAACATATTATATGCGTATTTTATTTTTTTACTATAAAATACGTATAATACGCGTATGTTATTCTCAAACGTACGGCCAAACACTGACTGCTATATAAAACCACACTGCTGACGTGTGCGCACCAAAGGTGAAGGACGAAGAACGGTAATGAAAAGAATGCTGCAGAACCAAACGTTCTAGCACTTTCCTCTTCTCAATTTTTCTTCTGATTAAGAAGCCATCGAAGCACATGATGGTCCCCGTTAAGTCTGCCTGCGCCAAGACACTATATTCATTATTACAGTGGATGTTTCCGTAGATATATTTTACAACACAAAGGTCCGCTAGCACTAAACACTAACCTCTTTAGTCGCATTTTGCAACCAGCTTGGTAGGGCGCGATGGCCCTCTCTTCTGTGCTCCCGAATAGTGTATCCTTATGTTAGCAAAACCACAACGGGCTGATCACCCGTTTGCCAGTCACTTCGATTACGGAAACAACAGCAAATGGGTTGATTTGCCGTTGCCCTAAAGACGCCACTAGGCGTGATGGGAAACAATGGCAAAGAAAACCTATCTGCTGTTGCCCTAAGACGCCACTAGGCGTAATGGCCACTGACTGCTTTGACGGTCAGTGGCTAAGGACGGAAGAAGAAGAAGATGTTAGCAAAAAGAAGTTGCTGGAGATGGATAGGACACACACTGAGGAAACCTGTTGACAGCCTTACTAGGTACTCCATGCTCTGGATTCACAGAGTAAGATAAGCAGCGGTGAACTGAAAAACACATGGAGAAGAGAGCTGCAGACGGAAATGAAAATTATGAGGACGACATGGAAAGACCTTGAGTTGGCGGCGCGCAACATGGAGATTCATTATACGTTTGTTGAGGGCCTATGATGCTTGGGGAGCTGAAGGGTACAATAATGAATGAATCATCATCATTGTCCTCCGCGCTTCTTACGGAGTATCGAGCCACCACTGCAGCTAGTCCCCCCTGCAGAAAGACTGCATCAAGCTTTCATTAGCTCTTACAGCTTATGTTTATGTGGCAATATGTTTCACATGTTGATGTAGCTAGGCCACATGATGAGATAGCCAGGCCACATACAAAACCTCTGTAACAGGGAGCTTTAGGTCAGTATATATTAAACACATTGTCGTAGATTTTGGATAGGAGTATTAAGACTAGGGTTTGGTCCCTTCTGAATAGCTTGAAATGAGTGAGAGTCCCAGTGTGAATTTGAAAAAAAAAATGAAATAGATTCCACGAGTGGTGAGATGATAGACTGTGGTATAGAGGCTGTCGCTGAAAGCGGAAAGAATTCTTCTCCCTCTCACCTATCCTCTACGACGGTTTTTTTTACAGAGTCCGACAGTCTAAACCACATATATACTGTATTACATATAATTCTATCTACTCACGGGCACGCACATACACGTGACGACAGGTAAACACACAGACGTGGAAAATCTATAACAATGATTATATATATATAATTGGGATCGAGCTGACCAACGCACTGATTTTGTCCAAGAGAGATTTTATTTATCATGTAAAATCTTCTCACAACACCAAAGAAATACATCAAGGAAAAACATATACCAATAGTCATAAAATATCAAGAAAATGCTACAAGGGTGATAGCCCCGTTATGCTCTTAGCTCTAGGTTTAGCCCACAGCCCCGTTAAGAGAACAGATGATGGCCCAAAGAGTCATAGATACGTAGGGTTTAGGCTAAGAGTTTTTCTTCTTTTCTCGTAAATGTATGCACAGAGTTGAATAATCTGGTTTAGCCTAAGAAGTAAAGAAACTCTAGCAAATAGTAACAAATTCTGCAGGTTAAACAAAAAAAAGAATTACGACAGTAAATGTGTGACGATAATACACCGGTAAAATAACACTCAGACCTGTGTACTCTCATTCATCCAGCCATGGCCTTTCTTACACATGTATACTCACACTTTGCTCGCTGCCTCTGGGAACTCACTAGTTCTAGGACCTTCACACAGACCCGAAAATGCAGTCCTTGACCAAGAAATCCCCAGTTCCAAAAGACGTACTAAACTCTAAGGGAACGATTCCTTGGGGGTTCTAATTTTTCGAATGTCTGATTAAGTCACATAAAATTTTGTCCAGGCACGAAAGTTAGCAGAGCACAATGTTATTTGCTTTGGATTCTAGAATTAAGGAATGTCAGATCGGTGTCTACTTTCCGGAAGGTACTATATTTTGTCACCACAATACTAGTCACAATCTCTTGCGGAATGTTAATCTTGTAATATTCTCGCCGCCAGGCAGCATGTACATTTAAATTTGTGGAGCAATATGAACTGGCTCAAAAGCCCAATATATATATTTCTAGTCTTTAGAAACCGTTAGTGGGGTTGCTATTACTGTCTCTCTCTGATGGCTTATGCACTGTCAGACCCGTGTTACTTGAAACAAAGAAACCCACGTGGTTAAAGATAGGAAATGTCTATGCTTCTCACAAATATGTCTCTCAGGTTACTAAACACTGGCAAGTTGGGTACCACCGTTTCACTATATAAAAGAAAAAACACATATCAAATAATTTACATATATGTACTCAATATAACTTACATTTAAAACAGCAAGCCTACAGCTTGACTTATTATTTAAATTTCCCGTAAAGTAAGTTATAAAATCAATCATCATGAATTCAGGAATATCTGCGTATTCCGTCACTATTCACTGATGTCGCATCTAGCATTTATAAGTTTGATATAAAATATTTTCGACTGAGTATTTAGCAGTTAAATTAACTTCATTATAGCTACATTATTGTTTAGTATGCTAAGATATAATTTATTATGTATTTCCACTGCAACTCGACGATTTAAGAAATAACAAACTATCAAAATATTCACTCTGCACACAGAACTAGTTTAAAATGGAATCGGCGATTTTAACACTAAATCACTTCACAAAACTAGATATCTATTATATATAATATTAATATACCTCAACCACAGAATTACTAAGAACGTTAAACCACTTCGACCAAACTAAGGCCATCTCTATTTACAGAGATTATTTAGAAATCGAACGAAGGTTGTTCTAGTCTAACTGCAAAGTTACTGAGTGAAATGAAATAGTTTCAAACGTGGGTTAATATTTTAAACCAGACAAAGGATGAACTATTATTTCGTAGAACGAAATGCTCTCCCCTTTCCGGCTTAAACGATACGTTTCACACCTAACATGTCGTAACTGCCACCACTGACCAAGATGTACGCGTGTCAGTTTCAAATCTCAGACAACCTGTCTCCAATGCAGGGCAGTTTTCACACTACAGCTGACCATGGCCCACAGTGAGCGCCGTGTCAGTTTGGGGATTTTTCAGACAAATGTCTGAATACTGACCGGTGCAGATGTAAAGTATCACACCTCACCGGGACTTATGCCGAGAAGAAGCTCGCGCGCTCGGTGAGAATGTAGACTATTGTCTACGTCCTATGTTCAGCGAACCGACTTATCACGCCTTCTGACGCCCTGCAGCCCTGACATCTACGTAATATCGTCCTAGCGCGATTCTCAGTTTTGAGAAAAAACCAGGTAAAGTTTAAAAATACTGAAGAAAATATTTTTCGCAACCGAGTGATGCGAAAAATACAGGAAAACAAGTATGGAAAGAATATAAATGAAAGGGTTAGGGTGAGAGAATAGGAAGAAGATGTAGGTAATTTAATGACATAAAGACCTACGTGACAGGACGTCCCCCCTTAAGATATGGAAGCACTCCATGTCTACGTTATGGAATTAAATTTCCTATAATCGTAGCTTCGGGGTGTCTGTCTTCTTCCCTCTCGTCTTCCCCCTCCATCTCTCTCCAATTCCTACTCAAGTCTACTCCCCAAAGTTTCCTTCCTCTGGAATGTCTCCCATGCGCGCTTGAAAGAGCGTCGCCGCTTCTGACATTTTTGAAAGATTTCCTGTGATAGCGGTGGAAAATCCCTGCCACTATCGTCATCTTCGTCAGCTCTGGCGATCGTCAGGAGATGGTCGGAGGTTGGCACTGGTCTTTCCAAGTATCTCTTTAAGAGATTTAAATGGAAAACCCTCTCCTTTCCTTCAATAGAGATCTGGTAGTTAGCCTTAGAAATCTTTTTCAGGACGGTAAACGGCCCTTGCCATCCGATCCTCAGTTGGTTGTTCTCGGTACTTTCTCTCCTGCTTCCAGTTCTCTCTCTTTCGCGACTTTCCTGTATCGGTTAGCGTGCTTTGTGCGAGCTCGCTTAAAGTTAGTCGTTGCTAGGTCCCACCCTAGTTTCAACCGTTCCTTTAAAACCGACACATATTTACTGGCTGAGACAACTGTCTCATCAGCCTTCTCGTCTGTCAGAGACTGAAGTAAGGCTTCAAGCGGGCCCTTAATGGGTCTGCCGAATAAGAGTGTAGCTGGCGGAAATCCTGTGGAAGTATGAGGAGATTCTCTGTAGCCAAATAATGCTGCAGGAATACAGAGATCCCAATCTTCAGGTTTCACTTGTGCCAGCTTACTTAGCATCATGGTGAGGTTTCCATTTGCACGCTCCACGAGCCCATTTCCGGCCGGAGTATATGGCTTAGTGTGGATGTGTTGGGTCCTCAAGATCTTCACGATCTCATCCATCAACAGGTTTCGGTATGGGGATCCGTTATCCGTCAAAACTTGCTGAGGGAATCCCAACCGAGTGAAAATCTGCACGAGGGCTTCTGCGACATGCTTGGCATATGCGCATGTTAGCGGTATAGCTTCTGCCCATAAAGTGCATGTATCGACTAAGGTCAGGATAAACCTGTTCCTTCTTTTAGTCCTCTCGAAAGGCCATAAAATGTCGATCACAACCCGTTCGAATGGTGTACCCACTATTGGCATTTCACCCAAAGAGACTGGGGGTGCCCGTTGCTTGGGTGGCACACGTTGGCACTGGGCACAGGATTTGACATATCTGATAATATCAGTATTTACTCCTGGCCACCAATAATGAGTGGTTATCCTTTGGTTTGTGGCGTTCTGTCCCATATGTCCGCTGAAGGGAAGAGAGTGCCCCATTTCTAGGATTTGGCTTCTGTACTGTTTCGGTACTAGGAGCTGGTTGTAACCTTGGTCAGGCTTGCCCGTTCTCCGATAAAGTACGCCATCCTCAGAAAAAATTTCCCCGTGCTGTTTGGGTTCCTTAGCCATGGGCAGTTTCCTAAAGCAGGGTGCCAAAGTAGGGTCCTTGTATTGCGCTTCTTTAAGTTCCATGGGTAACAAATTAGGCGCAGGCTCCCGTTCCTTCTTGGTTTGCCCTCTTGTAGTTACTGCTGCCACAATCGGCTCTTCCGGTTTCCCAATACACACGTATCTACCGCCAAGTATGACTGGGTAGATGGGATCATCCATAACAGCTGCTTTGATCACGCCTCTGACAAAGTCAGAGTGTATCTCCACCAATGCGATGGGAAGCGCTGTAGGTGCATCACTCTTACGAACTCCACAAAGTTGGACGGTCTCTGCTGTCTCTTGACCGGGTTTGACCAGGTTTCTGGCAACAATGCAATCGTAAGAAAGCCCCGTGTCAAATAAGCAAGAAGTTTGAGAACCGTTCAAAGTAACAGTACCTCGCGTTGAGGGTCTATCCCCAACAGGTTTGGAATCACTGTCAACAATTCCGCCTTGCGAGACTGTCAATAAGCATCCGATGCGTTTCGGCTCGGTGTGCTCGGTCTGATCATATGTCCCGTGCTCAGGGGTTCTCCCTTTGCCACCTTGTCCTTTCTGGCTACGCTGCCATGAAGGGCGGTCGGGTTGATCAGACTGTTTGGGGTGGTTGGGGTACTTGTTCTTGTAGAACTTGGATTTTTCAGGAGGGGGGTTTTGAGGTCCAGTTTCTCTGTGGTTATTTTGGTTAGAAGCCTGAGAAGATTGCTAGGTTATGTTTTCGAAAATGCTCCTCTGTCGGTTTCCGCTTTGTGGCCGGTAGTTCAGCCAGCGCATTGTGATAACGCTCAGACTTTTCCAAAATGTCTTCAAGTTTTTCTGCACCCTGCTCAGCTAGAAATCTCCGGGTATCTGCAGACAATGTGTTCTTTATTTGTTCTGTTAAAACAAATTCCTCAAGACCTTCATAGGTAGAGGGGAGCTGTGAGAGCTCTAGGCACTTTGTCAGATAACCCTTCAAACGAGACGAGAACTGCTGAAAAGTTTCAGAATTCTCTTTCCGGCTGTTGCGAAACAGTTGCAAAAATTTGCGAGCGTTCATTTCAAAGCGCTCCAGTAACGCTTTCTTCAACAGATCATAGTTGTCTTGTTGGCTGCTTTCCAGTTTGGCGTAAACATCATACGCAGAACTTTTCAAAGCCTGGGAAAGCTTCATGTTCCAACGCGACCTCTCTAAACCGTACAGAGTTGCAATTTTCTCAAATTTTTCTAGCCAAGTGTCAATCTTCTCATTTGGACAAGGGAAAGATTCTAGCGGAAAAGACATAGCAGTGAGGTGAAGAGATTGACTGTTAGAAGGATCAGTTAAGGAAGAATGAGGAGAAGACTCTCCATTGCTGGAGGTAGAGGCAGCACCACGACTTTGGAATTTCAGAGTTTTAAGAGCCAACTCATGCTGTCTCTCTTTCCTCTCTCTTTCTCATGCTGTCTCTCCTTCTCTTTTCCTCCTCATGCTGTCTCTCCTTCTCTCTTTCCATTTCTGCATCCTGCGAATTTCCATTTCTTCTCCTTTTCTTCTTCTGCTGTAATAGCCGGTCTTCTGCTTCTTTCTTCCTCCTAGCTTCTTCTTTTTTCCTCTTTAGCTTCAGCTGCTTTCCTCTCCGCATCATATCTCTCAAGTTCGTCTCTGACAAACGCTTTCGCTTCCTCTCCTTCCAGTCCCTCCTCTGTCGCTTCGTCCCTGAGGAGTTGTCTAAGCTTTGCCCTCTCGGCCATGTTAAGTCAGTGACTGCGACTAGTGGAGAAAGAAAATAGGAAAAAAAGGATACACTGGTTCCTACCACTTACGAGAAAAAAAATACCAAAAATCAAAAGATGATATCCTTAACCCTGGGATACCTCCTCCAAATTAAAATCTAACTATCGCTGCTATTATCGGCAATAAAGCACTTAATGCAAAACACGACTACGCCAACTAAATGGTAGTTAAGATTACTTCTGAAAAATAAGTTGCTACAGTGGAAAAGCAAAATAATTATTGCAAAAATTAAAGAGAAAAATAATCCCTTAATTTTTAATCCACTATCAAGTTTACCCCTGAAGACAGTTCGGGTGAGGGAGGCAATTAATCTGGACGGATAGTCCGAAACGCACTCCTTAGCTTTGCTCAAACACCTACCTGCTTCAGAACCCTTGTGAATGTTATACACTCACAAAACTTTACCAGCGTTTAGTATTACAAAATCATTAATTAACATGTATTCCGACAAAATCAACCTGTAAACCAAATGTATAATGCTTCTTAATGCTGTGGAAAAAACTATCAGTTTGTGTGGTCAGCACGCCCGTAAACAGATCGTTAGTCTAGGGGATAAATTATTTAAAGATATAACAACTCACAAGACATCACACTCTACTCTATTTCAGAATAAAGAATCTTAAGTTCAAAATCACGATAGACGAGTCCACATTTGTCGTACTCGTCTTCCTATTCTAAGTTCAAAAATCCTACGGACGAGAACCCATTTGTCGTATCGCCTTAGGATTTTGGGTTCAATTCCCGGTAACGAGCGACCATTTGTCGTAGATTTTGGATAGGAGTATTAAGACTAGGGTTGGTCCCTTCTGAATAGCTTGAAATGAGTGAGAGTCCCAGTGTGAATTTGAAAAAATGAAAATAGATTCCACGAGTGGTGAGATGATAGACTGTGGTATAGAGGCTGTCGCTGAAAGCGAAAAAGAATTCTTCTCCCTCTCACCTATCCTCTACGACGGTTTTTTTTTACAGAGTCCGACAGTCTAAACCACATATATATTACATATAATTCTATCTACTCACGGGCACGCACATACACGTGACGACAGTTAAACACACAGACGTGGAAAATCTATAACAATGATTATATATATTTTTGGGATCGAGCTGACCAACGCACTGATTTTGTCCAAGAGAGATTTTTATTATTATCATCAAAAAAAATCTTCTCACAACACCAAAAAATACATCAAGGAAAAACATATACAAATAGTCATAAAATTTAAGAAAAATGCTACAAGGATGATAGCCCCGTTATGATCTTAGCTCTAGGTTTAGCCCACAGCCCCGTTAAGAGAACAGATGATGGCCCAAAGAGTTATAGATACGTAGGGTTTAGGCTAAGAGTTTTTCTTCTTTTCTCGTAAATGTATGCACAGAGTTGAATAATCTGGTTTAGCCTAAGAAGTAAAGAAACTCTAGCAAATAGTAACAAATTCTGCAGGTTAAACAAAAAAGAATTACGGCAGTAAAGGTGTGACGATAATACACCGGTAAAATAACACTCAGACCTGTGTACTCTCATTCATCCAGCCATGGCCTTTCTTACACATGTATACTCACAACTTTGCTCGCTGCCTCTGGGAACTTACTAGTTCTAGGACCTTCACACAGACCCGAAAAATGCAGTCCTTGACCAAGAAATCCCCAGTTCCAAAAGACGTACTAAACTCTCAGGGAACGATTCCTTGGGGGTTCTAATTTTTCGAATGTCTGATTAAGTCACATAAAATTTTGTCCAGGCACGAAAGTTAGCAGAGCACAATGTCATTAGCTTTGGATTCTAGAATTAAGGAATGTCAGATCGGTGTCTACTTCCAGGAAGGTACTATATTTTGTCACCACAATACTAGTCACAATCTCTTGCGGAATGTTAATCTTGTAATATTCTCGCCGCCAGGCAGCATGTACATTTAAATTTGTGGAGCAATATGAACTGGCTCAAAAGCCCAATATATATATTTCTAGTCTTTAGAAACCGTTAGTGGGGTTGCTATTACTGTCTCTCTCTGATGGCTTATGCACTGTCAGACCCGTGTTACTTGAAACAAAGAAACCCACGTGGTTAAAGATAGGAAATGTCTATGCTTCTCACAAATATGTCTCTCAGGTTACTAAACGCTGGCAAGTTGGGTACCACCGTTTCACTATATAAAAGAAAGAACACATATCAAATAATTTACATATATGTACTCAATATAACTTACATTTAAAACAGCAAGCCTACAGCTTGACTTATTATTTAAATTTCCCGTAAAGTAAGTTATAAAATCAATCATCATGAATTCAGGAATATCTGCGTATTCCGTCACTATTCACTGATGTCGCATCTAGCATTTATAAGTTTGATATAAAATATTTTCGACTGAGTATTTAGCAGTTAAATTAACTTCATTATAGCTACATTATTGTTTAGTAAGCTAAGATATAATTTATTATGTATTTCCACTGCAACTCGACGATTAAAGAAATAACAAACTATCAAACTATTCACTCTGCACACAGAACTAGTTTAAAATGGAATCGGCGATTTTAAACACTAAATCACTTCACAAAACTAGATATCTATTATATATAATATTAATATACCTCAACCACAGAATTACTAAGAACGTTAAACCACTTCGACCAAACTAAGGCCATCTCTATTTACAGAGATTATTTAGAAATCGAACGAAGGTTGTTCTAGTCTAACTGCAAAGTTACTGAGTGAAATGAAATAGTTTCAAACGTGGGTTAATATTTTAAACCAGACAAAGGATGAACTATTATTTCGTAGAACGAAATGCTCTCCCCTTTCCGGCTTAAACGATACGTTTCACACCTAACATGTCGTAACTGCCACCACTGACCAAGATGTACGCGTGTCAGTTTCAAATCTCAGACAACCTGTCTCCAATGCAGGGCAGTTTTCACACTACAGCTGACCATGGCCCACAGTGAGCGCCGTGTCAGTTTGGGGATTTTTCAGACAAATGTCTGAATACTGACCGGTGCAGATGTAAAGTATCACACCTCACCGGGACTTATGCCGAGAAGAAGCTCGCGCGCTCGGTGAGAATGTAGACTATTGTCTACGTCCTATGTTCAGCGAACCGACTTATCACGCCTTCTGACGCCCTGCAGCCCTGACATCTACGTAATATCGTCCTAGCGCGATTCTCAGTTTTGAGAAAAAACAGGTAAAGTTTAAAAATACTGAAGAAAATATTTTTCGCAACCGAGTGATGCGAAAAATACAGGAAAAACAAGTATGGAAAGAATATAAATGAAAGGATTAGGGTGAGAGAATAGGAAGAAGATGTAGGTAATTTAATGACATAAAGACCTACGTGACAGGACGTCCCCCCTTAAGATATGGAAGCACTCCATGTCTACGTTATGGAATTAAATTTCCTATAACCGTAGCTTCGGGGTGTCTGTCTTCTTCCCTCTCGTCTTCCCCCTCCATCTCTCTCCAATTCCTACTCAAGTCTACTCCCCAAAGTTTCCTTCCTCTGGAATGTCTCCCATGCGCGCTTGAAAGAGCGTCGCCGCTTCTGACATTTTTGAAAGATTTCCTGTGATAGCGGTGGAATATCCCTGCCACTATCGTCATCTTCGTCAGTTTTGGCGATCGTCAGGAGATGGTCGGAGGTTGGCACTGGTCTTTCCAAGTATCTCTTTAAGAGATTTAAATGGAAAACCCTCTCCTTTCCTTCAATAGAGATCTGGTAGTTAGCCTTAGAAATCTTTTTCAGGACGGTAAACGGCCCTTGCCATCCGATCCTCAGTTGGTTGTTCTCGGTAGGGAGTAACACCAAAACTTTCTCTCCTGCTTCCAGTTCTCTCTCTTTCGCGACTTTCCTGTATCGGTTAGCGTGCTTTGTGCGAGCTCGCTTAAAGTTAGTCGTTGCTAGGTCCCACCCTAGTTTCAACCGTTCCTTTAAAACCGACACATATTTACTGGCTGAGACAACTGTCTCATCAGCCTTCTCGTCTGTCAGAGACTGAAGTAAGGCTTCAAGCGGGCCCTTAATGGGTCTGCCGAATAAGAGTGTAGCTGGCGGAAATCCTGTGGAAGTATGAGGAGATTCTCTGTAGCCAAATAATGCTGCAGGAATACAGAGATCCCAATCTTCAGGTTTCACTTGTGCCAGCTTACTTAGCATCATGGTGAGGTTTCCATTTGCACGCTCCACGAGCCCATTTCCGGCCGGAGTATATGGCTTAGTGTGGATGTGTTGGGTCCTCAAGATCTTCACGATCTCATCCATCAACAGGTTTCGGTATGGGGATCCGTTATCCGTCAACACTTGCTGAGGGAATCCCAACCGAGTGAAAATCTGCACGAGGGCTTCTGCGACATGCTTGGCATCTGCGCATGTTAGCGGGATAGCTTCTGCCCATAAAGTGCATGTATCGACTAAGGTCAGGATAAACCTGTTCCTTCTTTTAGTCCTCTCGAAAGGCCCTAAAATGTCGATCACAACCCGTTCGAATGGTGTACCCACTATTGGCATTTCACCCAAAGAGACTGGGGGTGCCCGTTGCTTGGGTGGCACACGTTGGCACTGGGCACAGGATTTGACATATCTGATAATATCAGTATTTACTCCTGGCCACCAATAATGAGTGGTTATCCTTTGGTTTGTGGCGTTCTGTCCCATATGTCCGCTGAAGGGAAGAGAGTGCCCCATTTCTAGGATTTGGCTTCTGTACTGTTTCGGTACTAGGAGCTGGTTGTAACCTTGGTCAGGCTTGCCCGTTCTCCGATAAAGTACGCCATCCTCAGAAAAAATGTCCCCGTGCTGTTTGGGTTCCTTAGCCATGGGCAGTTTCCTAAAGCAGGGTGCCAAAGTAGGGTCCTTGTATTGCGCTTCTTTAAGTTCCATGGGTAACAAATTAGGCGCAGGCTCCCGTTCCTTCTTGGTTTGCCCTCTTGTAGTTACTGCTGCCACAATCGGCTCTTCCGGTTTCCCAATACACACGTATCTCCCGCCAAGTATGACTGGGTAGATGGGATCATCCATAACAGCCGCTTTGATCACGCCTCTGACAAAGTCAGAGTGTATCTCCACCAATGCGATGGGAAGCGCTGTAGGTGCATCACTCTTACGAACTCCACAAAGTTGGACGGTCTCTGCTGTCTCTTGACCGGGTTTGACCAGGTTTCTGGCAACAATGCAATCGTAAGAAAGCCCCGTGTCAAATAAGCAAGAAGTTTGAGAACCGTTCAAAGTAACAGTACCTCGCGTTGAGGGTCTATCCCCAACAGGTTGGGAATCACTGTCAACAATTCCGCCTTGCGAGACTGTCAATAAGCATCCGATGCGTTTCGGCTCGGTGTGCTCGGTCTGATCATATGTCCCGTGCTCAGGGGTTCTCCCTTTGCCACCTTGTCCTTTCTGGCCACGCTGCCATGAAGGGCGGTCGGGTTGATCAGACTGTTTGGGGTGGTTGGGGTACTTGTTCTTGTAGAACTTGGATTTTTCAGGAGGGGGGTTTTGAGGTCCAGTTTCTCTGTGGTTATTTTGGTTAGAAGCCTGAGAAGATTGCTCTAGGTTATGTTTTCGAAAATGCTCCTATGTCGGTTTCCGCTTTGTGGCCGGTAGTTCAGCCAGCGCATTTTGGTAACGCTCAGACTTCTCTAGGATGTCTTCGAGCTTTCCTGCACCCTGCTCAGCTAGAAATCTCCGGGTATCTGCAGACAATGTGTTCTTTATTTGTTCTGTTAAAACAAATTCCTCAAGACCTTCATAGGTAGAGGGGAGCTGTGAGAGCTCTAGGCACTTTGTCAGATAACCCTTTAAACGAGACGAGAACTGCTGAAAAGTTTCAGAAATTCTCTTTCCGGCTGTTGCGAAACAGTTGCAAAAATTTGCGAGCGTTCATTTCAAAGCGCTCCAGTAACGCTTTCTTCAACAGATCATAGTTGTCTTGTTGGCTGCTTTCCAGTTTGGCGTAAACATCATACGCAGAACTTTTCAAAGCCTGGGAAAGCTTCATGTTCCAACGCGACCTCTCTAAACCGTACAGAGTTGCAATTTTCTCAAATTTTTCTAGCCAAGTGTCAATCTTCTCATTTGGACAAGGGAAAGATTCTAGCGGAAAAGACACAGCAGTGAGGTGAAGAGATTGACTGTTAGAAGGATCAGTTAAGGAAGAATGAGGAGAAGACTCTCCATTGCTGGAGGTAGAGGTAGCACCACGACTTTGGAGTTCAAGAGTTTTAAGAGCCAACTCATGCTGTCTCTCCTTCTCCTTCTCTCTTTCCTCATGCTGTCTCTCCTTCTCTTTTTCCTCATGCTGCATCCTGCGAATTTCCATTTCTTGCTCAATCTTCTTCTGCTGTAATAGCCGGTCTTCTGCTTCTTTCCTCCTAGCTTCTTCTTTTTCCTCCTTAGCTTCAGCTGCTTTCCTCTCCGCATCATATCTCTCAAGTTCGTCCCTGACAAATGCTTTCGCTTCCTCTCCTTCCAGTCCCTCCTCTCTCGCTTCTTCCCTGAGGAGTTGTCTAAGCTTTGCCCTCTCGGCCATATTATGTCAGTGACTGAGACTAGTGGAGAACGAAAATAGGAAAAAGGATACACTGGTTCCTACCACTTACGAGAAAAAAAATTACCAAAAATCAAAAGATGATATCCTTAACCCTGGGATACCTCCTCCAAATTAAAATCTAACTATCGCTGCTATTATCGGCAATAAAGCACTTAATGCAAAACACGACTATGCCAACTAAATGGTAGTTAAGATTACTTCTAAAAAATAAGTTGCTACAGTGGAAAAGCAAAATAATTATTGCAAAAATTAAAGAGAAAAATAATCCCTTAATTTTTAATCCACTATCAAGTTTACCCCTGAAGACAGTTCGGGTGAGGGAGGCAATTAATCTGGACGGATAGTCCGAAACGCACTCCTTAGCTTTGCTCAAACACCTACCTGCTTCAGAACCCTTGTGAATGTTATACACTCACAAAACTTTACCAGCGTTTAGTATTACAAAATCATTAATTAACATGTATTCCGACAAAATCAACCTGTAAACCCAATGTATAATGCTTCTTAATGCTGTAGAAAAAACGTATCAGTTTGTGTGGTCAGCACGCCCGTAAACAGATCGTTAGTCTAGGGGATAAATTATTTAAAGATATAACAACTCACAAGACATCACACTCTACTCTATTTCAGAATAAAGAATCTTAAGTTCAAAATCACGATAGACGAGTCCACATTTGTCGTACTCGTCTTCCTATTCTAAGTTCAAAAATCCTACGGACGAGAACCCATATATCGTATCGCCTTAGGATTTTGGGTTCAATTCCCGGTAATGAGCGACCATTTGTCGTAGATTTTGGATAGGAGTATTAAGACTAGGGTTTGGTCCCTTCTGAATAGCTTGAAATGAGTGAGAGTCCCAGTGTGAATTTGAAAAAAAAAATGAAATAGATTCCACGAGTGGTGAGATGATAGACTGTGGTATAGAGGCTGTCGCTGAAAGCGGAAAGAATTCTTCTCCCTCTCACCTATCCTCTACGACGGTTTTTTTTACAGAGTCCGACAGTCTAAACCACATATATATTACATATAATTCTATCTACTCACGGGCACGCACATACACGTGACGACAGGTAAACACACAGACGTGGAAAATCTATAACAATGATTATATATATATAATTGGGATCGAGCTGACCAACGCACTGATTTTGTCCAAGAGAGATTTTATTTATCATGTAAAATCTTCTCACAACACCAAAGAAATACATCAAGGAAAAACATATACCAATAGTCATAAAATATCAAGAAAATGCTACAAGGGTGATAGCCCCGTTATGCTCTTAGCTCTAGGTTTAGCCCACAGCCCCGTTAAGAGAACAGATGATGGCCCAAAGAGTCATAGATACGTAGGGTTTAGGCTAAGAGTTTTTCTTCTTTTCTCGTAAATGTATGCACAGAGTTGAATAATCTGGTTTAGCCTAAGAAGTAAAGAAACTCTAGCAAATAGTAACAAATTCTGCAGGTTAAACAAAAAAAAAGAATTACGACAGTAAATGTGTGACGATAATACACCGGTAAAATAACACTCAGACCTGTGTACTCTCATTCATCCAGCCATGGCCTTTCTTACACATGTATACTCACAACTTTGCTCGCTGCCTCTGGGAACTCACTAGTTCTAGGACCTTCATACAGACCCGAAAATGCAGTCCTTGACCAAGAAATCCCCAGTTCCAAAAGACGTACTAAACTCTAAGGGAACGATTCCTTGGGGGTTCTAATTTTTCGAATGTCTGATTAAGTCACATAAAATTTTGTCCAGGCACGAAAGTTAGCAGAGCACAATGTCATTAGCTTTGGATTCTAGAATTAAGGAATGTCAGATCGGTGTCTACTTCCCGGAAGGTACTATATTTTGTCACCACAATACTAGTCACAATCTCTTGCGGAATGTTAATCTTGTAATATTCTCGCCGCCAGGCAGCATGTACATTTAAATTTGTGGAGCAATATGAACTGGCTCAAAAGCCCAATATATATATTTCTAGTCTTTAGAAACCGTTAGTGGGGTTGCTATTACTGTCTCTCTCTGATGGCTTATGCACTGTCAGACCCGTGTTACTTGAAACAAAGAAACCCACGTGGTTAAAGATAGGAAATGTCTATGCTTCTCACAAATATGTCTCTCAGGTTACTAAACGCTGGCAAGTTGGGTACCACCGTTTCACTACATAAAAGAAAGAACACATATCAAATAATTTACATATATGTACTCAATATAACTTACATTTAAAACAGCAAGCCTACAGCTTGACTTATTATTTAAATTTCCCGTAAAGTAAGTTATATAAAATCGATCATCATGAATTCAGGAATATCTGCGTATTCCGTCACTATTCACTGATGTCGCATCTAGCATTTATAAGTTTGATATAAAATATTTTCGACTGAGTATTTAGCAGTTAAATTAACTTCATTATAGCTACATTATTGTTTAGTATGCTAAGATATAATTTATTATGTATTTCCACTGCAACTCGACGATTTAAGAAATAACAAACTATCAAAATATTCACTCTGCACACAGAACTAGTTTAAAATGGAATCGGCGATTTTAACACTAAATCACTTCACAAAACTAGATATCTATTAAATATAATATTAATATACCTCAACCACAGAATTACTAAGAACGTTAAACCACTTCGACCAAACTAAGGCCATCTCTATTTACAGAGATTATTTAGAAATCGAACGAAGGTTGTTCTAGTCTAACTGCAAAGTTACTGAGTGAAATGAAATAGTTTCAAACGTGGGTTAATATTTTTAAACCAGACAAAGGATGAACTATTATTTCGTAGAACGAAATGCTCTCCCCTTTCCGGCTTAAACGATACGTTTCACACCTAACATGTCGTAACTGCCACCACTGACCAAGATGTACGCGTGTCAGTTTCAAATCTCAGACAACCTGTCTCCAATGCAGGGCAGTTTTCACACTACAGCTGACCATGGCCCACAGTGAGCGCCGTGTCAGTTTGGGGATTTTTCAGACAAATGTCTGAATACTGACCGGTGCAGATGTAAAGTATCACACCTCACCGGGACTTATGCCGAGAAGAAGCTCGCGCGCTCGGTGAGAATGTAGACTATTGTCTACGTCCTATGTTCAGCGAACCGACTTATCACGCCTTCTGATGCCCTGCAGCCCTGACATCTACGTAATATCGTCCTAGCGCGATTCTCAGTTTTGAGAAAAAACCAGGTAAAGTTTAAAAATACTGAAGAAAATATTTTTCGCAACCGAGTGATGCGAAAAATACAGGAAAACAAGTATGGAAAGAATATAAATGAAAGGATTAGGGTGAGAGAATAGGAAGAAGATGTAGGTAATTTAATGACATAAAGACCTACGTGACACACATCAAGTACAAAAATCCAGTTTAGAATATTAGCATAACGGCGGTGACAGACTATATAACCTTAATAAATGGGAGATAACTAGTCACAAGTTTATCTCTCATTTAGTAAGGTTATATAGTCTGTCACCTCCGTTATGCTATTATTCTAAACTGGATTTTTTGTACCTGGTGATTTCATTATATACTGACCTCAAGCTCCCTGTTACACCCCTTATTAATCGCATTGTACGACATGCATGAGGATGCAGTAGTTGTGGTATTCTACCTTAGTCCTCTAACTGAAATAATACAAGACACCTGTCGTTTGTAACATCTATTACACACAGAGATAACAAAATGTCCAACATCTCACAACTGCCATGATTCCAAGAGCGTTAACTCCTTTCCTTATCTCAATATATCTTTAAAATGTTGGATCGGACCCTAGAGTAGTTATATTCTATCTTTGTCTCTTCAGCGACCCCCTGTAAGTACACGCGGCGAAATGAATAAATGAACTAATTCACAGTAGGAAAAGGGGGTTTACATAACGGTATACATCCCATACAATTAGCCTGTGTTTCTAGTTTTGCAGAAGTGAAACATGGCGTTCAAATGTCAAGCGTTGGGCGCGACGCCGTTTATTATTGTTCCGATGACATTTCTGACAGGCGAAAACAATCCATTCAGACTAAGCTGCTACTAAGGAGTAGAGCCACGAGTAAATAAACAGTGTCACCCGCACGTGCGCACAACATTTTTTTTTTTGGTAAAGTGGGCGTGGCTGGACATGAATTTGAGAAAGTGCGTGTAGAAAGTGCCGCCTTCACCATCAGCCGCCGTGGCTGACGGAACTAGTGATTATGCCCCTCCACAACTGCCGGTCCCCTAATATTTTCATTAATTTCTTTTGTTGACACGCGACCTGGTCATTCTGCTGGACTGTTCACTATGTTATCTCAACCGCGTGTTACCGAAGACCGAAACACAGAATAGTAATACTTTAGCCTATCATGCATGTCGTAAGCGGCGACTAAGGAGGGTTGAGCATGGGACCGGCCGCCTTATTCGGTATAAGAGATTTTAAAAAAATTTTTTTAATGAACAAGTCAATTAAAGAAACGAATACATGTAGGAAACAATAACAAGATTGCACCTGAAGAAACACCATTACAAGATGTAGAATCATACATATATTTTGGAAGCAGTATAGAAACAGTAGCAGAGGCAGACACTGGTATCAACATAAGAATATAAAATGCAGGAGATTTCATGGCTTTGGGAAATAGATGGAAATCAATAGAAATCAAGCTCAAGTCAGCTCGAATGTCAAATGTGTCAAATCGTCTGGCTCTGAAACACGGAGAACAATAAAGAAGTTACAGACTTTCATAAATACGTGCTTGCGTAGAACAGAAAGAATGAAATCGTATGACGAGGTGACGTACGTAGAACAGAAGGAATTAAATCGTATAACGAAGTTATCAACGTAGAACAGAATAACTTAAATCGTACGACGAGGTTATCAACGTAGAACAGAAGAACTGAAATCGTATGACGAGGCCATCAACGTAGAACAGAAGACATGAAATTGTGTGATGCGGTCACCAACGTAGAACAGAAGAAATGAAATCGTATGACGAGGTCATGTACGTAGAACAGAAGGAATGAAATCGTATGACGAGGTCATGTACGTAGAACAGAAGGAATGAAATCGTACGAGGTCATCAACGTAGAACAGAAGAACTGAAATCGTATGACGAGGCCACCAACGTAGAATAGAAGAAATGAAATCGTGTGATGAGGTCACCAACGTAGAACAGAAGAAATGAAATCATATACTGTATATAAACTAAAAAATAATATGGTATGAAATCAGTTTTACAAGTAAACGGTACACATGAGACAAGGGACGTTTCGGGTTTTACCCTTCGTCAGCCACAGTTACGAACAGGTGACAAGGACAAGAACTACATATAGGTACAACAAAGGTCTATGATGATGAGGAAAACGTCACATGAGCGATACCATCAGATGAAACCACGGTGATGAGCGAAACGATAACAGTAATAATGCAAGAAAATCGTGAAACCAGAAAGACATGTCGAAACAAGAAAGTAAATAATCAACGAAACGAAGACAGAAATGAATAACACTATTAAAATGCGTAAAAAAATCACTTAGCTGGATCGAAGAAATAAACATTCAAAATGGCTGAAAAAATAAGGCGTCCTGCGGAAGTGACGTAGGAGCTAGTGACGGCTAAGAACAGATAATTGAGGAAACGAAACGAACCAAAGCAAAAACAAGGATAGATAGGAAAATAACGACAGAAGCCACCAAAATTATGCAAAATGATGCTGGACATTAATCCCAGCAGGAGCTAAAACGCCCATTTGAAAAATGAGACGATTCTCCAACGAAAAGCTAGTTCGGTCATCGCCGATACATGAACGGAGGGCAGTGACATGAATGTCAGAGTTACCTGAATGGTCAGGGCTGTTGAAGTGAAGGGCCACCGGTAAATGTTTGCCATGATGGATGTCATTCAAGTGCTCCCGAAACCTGTCTGCCAAACGTCTGCCAGTTTCACCAATATAGGTCACGTCACACCTCTTGCAGATGATAGCATAAATCAGGTCTCTGGATTCGCACGTGAAAGACTCCCCAATGGCAAATTTACCGTTCGGAAAGGAGACTGACTGCGTTTGGAGTACAAAAGGACAGGTCTTACATATGCGGCGTTGGCACGGTTTAGTACCAAAGTGAGAAGGACTAGTTTGTCTCAAGCGACTATGCACAAGAATATCCCTAAAATTCTTATCCTTACGATATTCCAACAAAGGGGTATCACGAAACAACTCTCTGGTATCAGGATCGGAGTGGAGAATAGGCAAATGACGGAACAGAATTTTTTTCACCGCCAAACGGTGAGGGTGGAAAGTTAAGACAAGTTAAGACAATGAAATCATAAGACGAGGTCATCAACGTAGAACAGAAGAACTGAAATCGTATGACGAGGTCACCAACGTAGAATAGAAGAAATGAAATCGTGTGATGGGGTCACCAACGTAGAACAGAAGAACTGAAATCGTATGACGAGGTCACCAAAGTAGAACAGAAAGATTAAAATCGTACGACGAGGTCACCAACGTGAAACAGATGACAAGAACCAGACAAGTACCAGTGGAACAAGGAATGAGAATACGGCGCTGGCGATGGACTGACTGGACACAGGCAGAGGAGACTTGATGATGACATTACTAGTCAGCCCTTGTTCTGGAATCCCCAGGTTGGGGCAGACCAAAGAAAGCACGAAGAAGAGAACTAGATACAGAAAAAAAATGATGAGGAAGACATAAAAAAGACCGTGAACTCGTGGCACGCGGCAGGAGAACCTGGCATGTGTTTGGTGAAGGCTTATGCTCCTGATGGAGCTTAAACGGAATTAACTCAGGGATTCTCAACCTTTTTTGCTCATGGCCCCCTTCTGAGCCTTATTTGTCTCTGTGGCCCCCTTCATTGTTGCTGTTAGCTGGAACAAAGATACTTTACCATCTTACTGTGACCCTATATGACCCACTTTGAGAACCACTGTATTAACTGACTGAATAATGGCAATGCGTTCAAACTTTCTTATCCTAACAGTACATCCCATGAAATTGAACTACTTTATCTTTCTTACCACAGTAGTGATATTGATGTGGCTTTTTTTCATGATATCTTACTGAATTTGTTAGCTTGTCCTGGAATTTCTAATCAAATCAAGAGTCTTTTTTTTTTTTTTTTTTTATGCGCCTTAACTTAACCGATAAACCTTATGTCAAATTTGAACAGGATGTGCCTCGCCATAACGATGCACAACTCCTAAAGATGTTTATTATTTTTTGGTCCTATGATTCTTATTTCGTTAAATCCGTATTGACTGGCGTAGTCATCTTGGCCCCGTGTAGTTTATGGGGGTCTCTGGTGAGACAAACACAGAATATGACTACCACTGCTGCCTCATGCATGGTGTACAAGGCGACTAATGTGGAGTTGCGCAGGGAGCCGCGCTGGCGATCGGGTGATCCAGGTTCAAGCCCGGGCGAGACCATTTGACGGAGTGTCGTCGACCAGGATTTGGACTGGATTGATTCCAGCCCTGGCGAGGACACTGGAAAGAGTGTCGTCGACCAGGGACTGGAATAACCTGAACGGCTCCTGAGCCGACCCAGCTCTAATGGGTACTCTCCGAAGACGGAGAGTATCAGCGTGAATGGCGAGTGGACACCTGTCAGCGTACAGTGAAAATAGGATACTCACGTATCTCAGGTTAGACATACTAACCTGAGATTTCGCCTCGAGTAATAGCGGGCGTACGTTAAAAAAAAAATGGGAGTTGCGCATAAGGCTGACGTCATCATCATATGACACAAACAGCTACAGAAACCACCTGCTGCAAGAGCATGTGACTGCCTGACACAGACTTCCGGCAAGAAGGACCGACTGCAATGGTGGCTTTTTGAAGCCAAATGAAAAACGGCGATCATTGCCATCTTGACGCCGCGCTTGTTAAGTGAGTGTGTCCATGATTCGCTTCCATAAGAAAGAATCCTCACAACGATCATTCCACTTTACATAGAAGACGTTTGTTTTACATAATAAAGCGGCCAGCCCCACGCGCAACCACATATTAGTTGCCTGTTACAGTACACCCGAGGGAGCATTTCATCGTCCCTTCATTAACCTCTGGGGAAACAGCTGACTGGTAGAATAGTGATGCATAAGAAATACCCTCAGGAATCAACCAGTGTTAACCAGACATGTCCTGACCTACCTAAGGTCTTTTATATTTGGACATGTCCCCTAATATAACTGACTAGGTTGAACGGGACGCGCTTCGCCAAAACAAGGCAAAAATTTATGTTTTCTAAATGTCCTGACCTGGACACACCTCCCCCCAAGGAGGAAGATAGAATGGTTATGCCCAAATGTGTATGACGAAGAATTTTTTTTTTTAAATAAAAATTTTGCCTCGTTTTGGCGAAGCGCACCCCGTTCAACCTAGTCGGTTATAGTAGTGCGCATGTCCAAATATAAACGACCTTTACGTCTGGTTTTAATCAATAAAGTCGAAGAAGAACGGTAACAGAGGAGTATAAAAAGCAACTTTTGCAGAGTTAATGAAGACGAAGCTATGTAGAAAACCTGGGGTAGGGCAGGAAGAAACAGCTGCGTTATCTTCCACGGAGAAATAAAATGTTCGTTTTGGCGAAGCCCGTCCCGTTCCACCTTGTCGGTTATATTAGGGCGCATGTCCAAATATAAATGACCTTTAGGTCTGAAGGTAAAACAAGCTGGACAACGAAAAGGTTTCGCCATCATTATTTACCTTCGTCGTTGAAATCGTGCATAATAGCGCCAACAAAGTCACCAACGTGAAAATGCTGACAAGAACCACTGGAACAAGAGATAAGGAAAAAGACGATGGCGATGGATGAGGACACACAATGAAGGAGCCTGTTGAATACAATTACCTCGTAATCCTTGTTCCGGAATCCTGAGGGTATGAGAGTAGAGGCAGAGCGAAAATACACGGAGAAGAGAGCTACAGAGCGAAAATACACAGAGAAGAGATCTACAGGGCAAAAATACATAGAGAAGTGATCTACAGGGCGACAATACACAGAGAAGATATCTACATGACGAAAATACGCTGCGAAGATAGCTACAAGGCGAAAATACACAGATAAGATATCTACAGGTGTAGTGGATTTTGATGGTATTGTATGGTTGATGTTGTGGTGAAGTGGGATGTTATAAATATTTATAGGGGACTTAGTGTACTGACTGAGATCAGCTGTGAAGGTATCTATATCTATTAAGAGTAGTGTATTATAGATAACCTTACTTGCTACCACATATCTCTATATCTCAGTCAGAATTATTCTGGAATAGTGTGATGCTACGTTATGTGTCTAGGGTATGTGTATGATGAAGTGTAAGTCACAACAACAGACAGATAAACAATTTAATGTAATCCACTACTCTTGACAACACTGTGACACTCACATACATATAACACTCTATGAGAATATCTTAAAGGAGGCACTGATAACTTTCAAATAACAATATGTATTCATTACTGGCATGAATGAATATGTGTCCTGATTCAACTACAAGGGAATCAGGAATCACAATCAATTTAAATTACAAGTTATGTACAGAATGTATTTAATATGAATATTGTAGTGACATATATTATTACAAATGTTCTATGTGTGTCAGTTGTGTAGTAGTAAAATGAGGTAATACTGGTTTTGTTTTGTTCAAGCTCTGTTGGTATTTGTCATCATGACTTCAATAGTTTGTCTTAAGGAAATTAGTATTTGAGATGTTCTCAGTTCCTGATATTAAGACAATTAATTTCCCCTCTTAATATTATTTTTACTAAGTCATTTCAAGATGAGGGGATATAATGTTGAGCTCAGCTGGCCAAGTTAGCTTATCTGGCGTGATGGCGGCAGGAAAGGACTCCTCTGCTCGAATTCTCCTCTGGGCTCTGGAGACACCTCACTGATAGCTAAAAGGACCAAGGAGTATGCTGTCCGACACTGGATTCAGCAAAGCTCTGACTAGGTGCTGCTCAGTACCATCAAGACCACTGTCCCACAATTTCATGGAAATAAACACAGATACGTTGATTAGCAATGAATTCTGGCACAAACTGGCACAAATTTCCATCTGCCTATGTTCCAGGCTTTTATTTAACACAATTATGAGCTGGCTTCAACGCACTGTTGCTTTATCAAGATCATTTAAACAAGTGGTCTCGAACTAACGCTCCCAAGTGTGTATATCAGCGAGACTGGCCAATGAGCCACGTTTCGACAAGTGTTTGAAAAAATGTTACCTTTTCCCGTTTCCCCTAACAACGAAAGATAGTATTTATAGTTCGACCAATCGTGGTTAGGCTTTCATTTGTTGCGCTCCAATCAATTTGGAGTTTACATGGTAGGCTATTTATGTAACGTAAGGTTTTTTTCAAACACGTTATAAAAAATTTTATGAGCAGAAATGATTTCATGCTGTCAGGCAGCCTCACTATTTTATTTTGGGTATAATTTATTAATTCCTGGACTATTGGCGTAACGTTTTACATATTATTTGTCAGCAAGCCCTAAGGAACCCAATTTTCCCACTTTAAAAGAGCTACGTGGCTGCGTTCAAAATATGTATTTTCTACCTCCTGTTTCGAAGATATGCTGTCTGGGTACTGTTATTTTTTCAACCGTAAACCCATCTAATGTTATCTTTTCTAATAAGAGTTTTTTTTGATTTATAAACCTAACTCTGGGAAAGGGTAGTGTATTTTATCACTGTCCGTCTGAAAAAAAATTAGTGCATGTAGACTTACACGCGTGATAGTAGTAATTGTGTATCGCGCGACGCGTGTTTAATGTTCGGCTTTCTGCCTCTCCCTTCTCGCTATCCTTTTGTCCATCTGTTCGTTCGTTTTGGTAACGTAATGTAGAAAAAGACATGAATGGGATTTAAAATTTAGGTCATTACGCAGTCTGCCTCTTAATGTTTTTCCAAGAAATACAGCACACGTTTCATTGAAGAAAGCGGGTATAATACAGTAAGCTTTTACTATCAACGTGAAAGCGTTACAATTTGCAGACGAAGCAGAAAACAAGGGGGATTTCGAGTACATTCTTTGTGACAGCACTGTCATTTTACCATTGCTCTTTTCTTTATTAATTTTATTTGTTAGGCTTCATATTTACCTAATAATTTATATATGTGGATTAGAATATTTCATGACAGATGTCACCTAGTGTGACGTATGAGGTCAGCTGTGAAGGCTCCTGAGATAAATGTAGATGTGAATTACAGAAGGCCCTTCTTGCTACCACTTACGACCTCACACATATCTTTTTTACTAATGAATGTGGCTACGTTAAAATCTAGGGTACTGATATGTAATGTGTTGTGGTAAATTACACACACACACACAGATATTTAAGAAGTCTAATAATAATAATAAAATTTATAACACACTGAACTAACTCAGGCTATTTTAGTTTTTAAAGTTAAATCTTTTGATAAATTTATTTTGTTCTGAACCAAATGTTTAGTTGGTGGTCAGAACATAAGAAATATTATGGAGTCATAAATGGAATGCATAATCATAACATAATAAAATGGAAAATGTGTACTTAATTATTTCAAATGACTGGTTAATAATAATTATATTCAGATAGTCACAGGAGAACTTATTACTAGATATGCTGTTGGGATGGTGTAATCACTCCCAGTCTATGACTGCCAAACATTGTCCGTTGACTTAAGGAATAAATATATATAGTTTAATTTCCCCAATGTCATGGCTTTATTTACTGGTGAATTAGGGATAATTTAGTGAAAATTTAGTTGGTGAAAGTCCAGCAGGCCAGATATAACTTATCTCGCCTGCGTCGATCCTGTACAAAAGTCTTGTGGCCCCACCTCTCCGTGCTGGGAGCAATATACGGCTGCTCTGACACAATGATAGACTGCTCTGGTCCACACTTGTATATATTACTACAGCATTTGACACTGCTTTGGTGCCAAATAGAAACTCACAGTTCTGAAACAAAAGTATTGGTCATGTGTCAGAACTCTACTTCCTGAACCACTTCTGCACACAACACTACACAACAACACCACATAGACTGGGTCAGATCTCTCTGACCACACAGCACATCTTACCAAGTTGGTTTCACATAGTATTAGTTCCCCAAGACTACCTTACATCTGAGATATGTTCAATAGCTTCCTGCTATTAAATAAGATAGGTGATATGTTCCACTGATCTCAACACTAGATCCTTTTCATAGTTTCAATTAGGCGTGCCTATATATTTTCTTTGTATGTATGTCTCTAGACCCTGATCTAGGGCTGGGGATCTAGAGCGAACACTTACTTGTCATAATCATTTTTATAATATGGCAGTATCAATCACTCGAATTATTAAAATATACAGAATAAATATTGTTCATTCTTACCAGAATTCAGAATTGAGAACACAGTTAAATTTACTAGCAAAACTCAGCTGAGCTGCTGGCCGTATGAGGGCGTCCCACTATATAGTTATATTCTTATGGAATCAGCACCACTTTGGATTCAAACTGCGTCTCTGAACAGACTTATGTCGAATGGCAAACTTTCACCTCTCTGTCCCGCTACTATAAAATGCGTTGGCCAATCGCCGACTTACCCCCTTGCTTTCAAATTACCAACCAAAAGTCACTTCAGTCAAATCTCAGTCAAGTATGTATTACGGTCTGTTAGTCCGTCTGTCTCTACTTGTTTTTTCATAAAAACACACTTGGTTTTACATGCATTTCCTACACGAATCTGCTGCCTAAGTTATTTTTAGCTACAATGCTCCACCACATTCCCTCTCTTTAATTACAGCTCGATTTGTACGTTTGCAGACTCAAGGCCAAGATTTTTGATACTTTTAGTGACATGGGTTAACAGTGCATTCGCTTGTATGATATGAACAATACAGTCTTTTGTCAATATCTTCTTTATTATCTATCCGTCTGTATAAATGAAAGCATATTATTTCTCTGCTCAAGATGGGCTATCAAACTAGCTAGGTTTTATTTTCATAACTCTAGTATTAAGAAAATACATTTTTTCTCAAGTTTAATTTTGAAATTTGTTCGAGAACCTTCCCTCATGTGTTTTGCCGCGGCATTCAAATAAAGACCAAGTATCGAAACACGTCCAAGAAATGACTGTCTCGATCAAGAGCTAATGTCCGTTTCTTGTCCATTTCCTTACTTTATGTCAACTCGGGACGTTAATTTTTTTCCTTTCACCCCCACTTGCGTCTTTTTGCCGTTCGAACTTCAAACACGTGTTCAGTCATATTTTTCCTTTTTTGTGTCCTCCGTTCTCTCCCGTCTACAAAGGGTAAACGTTTCGTCTGCACTTCTAACTCGTTAGTTTTAAATGGCGGTGGGAAAGGCTGGTATGGGCGAGCATGTCTCCTAGTATCTTACGCATTATTTTTAACCCTACATTTCATCGTTAATTTTGGAGATATTTTAACGTTGTATCATGGTGACATCATCACACATGTCCCCACCTGAGAACATGCACTACGGCAAGTTCCAAAACCAGTGATACACATAGATAAAATCTCTCCTCACGCCCACCACTATCTAATCTTGATCACAGGGGTGCCGACTGAGGAAATCTGCACCGACATTCAATGACCCTGGGATGTATTGGATAATAAACTGATAAGGTTGCAGTAATAAAGACCACCTCAACAGTCTTGCGTTTTCATGCTTAGCCTGAGATAAGAATACGAGGGGCTGATGATCCGTCTGGACCACAAAAGTCCTACCATACAGATAGATTTGGAACTTCTTTATTGCCCAGATTAACGCTAAACATTCCTTTTCGCTTGTGGAATATCCTTGTTCCGCTTTATTCAATTTGCGGCTTGCATAAGCGACTGGGTTCAGTTCCCCATCGGGTGAAGATGACCTCTGCAACAAGGCCGCCCCGAGGCCTACATTACTTGCATCTGTTCTCACCACAAAGTCCTGTGTCAAATCAGGCAATTTGAGAATAGGCTTGCTAGTGAGTTTTTCCTTTAATTCTTGGAAAGCTAATTCACATTGCGCAGTCCAAATAATTTTATCTGGAAGTCCCTTGCGAGTCAGATCAGTCAGAGGAGCACAAATAGAGTTAAAATTTCTGATATACTTTTGATAAAATCTGCATAACGACACGAATGATCGCACGTCCTTTTTTGTTTGTGGTCTAGGTTGCAGACTCAAGGCCAAGATTTTGGATACTTTTAGTGACATGGGTTAACAGTGCATTCGCTTGTATGATATGAACAATACAGTCTTTTGTCAATATCTTCTTTATTATCTATCCGTCTGTATAAATGAAAGCATATTATTTCTCTGCTCAAGATGGGCTATCAAACTAGCTAGGTTTTATTTTCATAACTCTAGTATTAAGAAAAAACATATTTTTTCTCAAGTTTAATTTTTGAAATTTGTTCGAGAACCTTCCCTCATGTGTTTTGCCGCGGCATTCAAATAAAGACCAAGTATCGAAACACGTCCAAGAAATGACTGTCTCGATCAAGAGCTAATGTCCGTTTCTTGTCCATTTCCTTACTTTATGTCAACTCGGGACGTTAATTTTTTTCCTTTCACCCCCACTTGCGTCTTTTTGCCGTTCGAACTTCAAACACGTGTTCAGTCATATTTTTCCTTTTTTGTGTCCTCCGTTCTCTCCCGTCTACAAAGGGTAAACGTTTCGTCTGCACTTCTAACTCGTTAGTTTTAAATGGCGGTGGGAAAGGCTGGCATGGGCGAGCATGTCTCCTAGTATCTTACGCATTATTTTTAACCCTACATTTCATCGTTAATTTTGGAGATATTTTAACGTTGTATCATGGTGACATCATCACAACAGGGCGAAAATACCCGGAGAAGAGAGCTACAAGGCGAAAATACACAGGGAAGAGAGCTACAGGGTGAAAATACATGGAGAAGAGAGCTACGGAGCGAAAATACACGGAAAAGAGAGCTACAGGGCGAAAATACACGGAGAAGAGAGCTACAGGAATAAAATACACGGAGAGGAGATATACAGGGACGGAGAAGAGAGCTACAAGGCGAAAATACACAGAGAAGAGAGCTACAGGGCGAAAATACACGGAGAAGAGAGCTACGGAGCGAAAATACACGGAGAAGAGAGCTACATGGCGAAAATACACGGAGAAGAGAGCTACAGGGCGAAAATACACGGAGAGGAGATATACAGGGACGGAGAAGAGAGCTACAAGGCGAAAATACACAGAGAAGAGAGCTACTAGGGCGAAAATACACGGAGAAGAGAGCTACGGAGCGAAAATACACGGAGAAGAGAGCTACAGGGCGAAAATACACGGAGAAGAGATCTACAGGGCGAAATAAAAATGAAGACATGTGAAGACCTTGAGATGATGACACGAGACAGGATGAGTTGTATTTGTTCAACACCCATGCTCCTGAGGGAGCCAAAGTGTATTCATCAAGTGACGTATTCTCTCCAGAACGTTGTCTCCATTACAGCTGCTCTGAACGCATCACGATTCTGGGCAAGTCGACCTGCATCATCCAAAGACAAGTTCAAACTCCAAAGGGTATTGGCTGATTAAAATAATAGCTTTCAACTCCTGGCTGGACACAGGTTGACAACACAAGTCTAAGCCCTTCTGTCCTTTGCCGCCGATGGAAGGCTATTACATGTCCTCTTTATCTATATCACCGGAGATTCTCCTCTATCTTGGATGACCGAGTGTGAATTATTTTCTTTAGTGAACTTGCGTATATTGTTGTTCAGCTTTTTGTGGCTTAACGTTTCTACAGGGTGGGGTAATTGGTCCCATGCCCAACCCTCTCTGATCGCCTGTTACGACATACCTGGCAGGTTACAGTGTTACCACTCTTTGCTCCCCTCTCGGGCCATTGGTAACGCACGGCTGACGAAAAGGAACGATGATGATAAAAGGCAAAGGCAGTCCCATAGCAGATACGGTCGTAGAGGAGTGAAGTGTTAGAGACGTCACTATACTGGGTCCAGCATCGAGAGGTGGGGGTGACCAGTTACCTTCCTCGCTGCCTTTTCCTTCCCTAACTCAACAGCAGTGTACCCATTTACAGCGGGGTAAACTGTGGTGTGACGTCACCGTGCTGCGAACCTGGCACGTTTGCCGCGAGAGGCCAGCGCCCTAACCACCCTGCCGCTCAAATGATGATGATAAAAGTCTCAAATTACTAAACCAAGTGATAACAAATAAATTATTAGAGGGTATTACCGAAATTCATATCGCCATGGCATGCGTGGTGTTTGTTCAGAGCAATACAAAGGTGTTGTGGCAAGGCATTTTTTTTTTTTTTTTACAGCATGAAAACGCTTCTTACATAAAGCCACCAACAAACATACCTTCCAAGACATAATTAAAAACACCTGTGCCGAGAATACAATATTCCCAAATAGAAAGATTATGCCTGTTCTCCACAGCTCAACGTTTTTTATTCATTCTACCCTCTCCTTTTCAGAATCGGTATAACTTCCGCTTAGTGTTTGTAAAAACCTTAAATTATCCATGTCGGAGTACAAATGCTCACTGCAGCCGGCAACAACTGAACTGAAAATACAAAACTGGAATGCGTATTTAACGTGACCGGGGCGTTGGGCACACTGACTTGGTTTTGTATGTTAGTAAGGACTATCTTCATTGCACACGGACTACTCCATCAGTGCTCCGATCTCCCGCCTTAGATTACACAAGAAGGATATCAGCACAGTGCACGAACTCCGTAGCACCGGCGAGAATCCTAATGTGTGTATAAAGGAATCACACATTCTATAAATATTTTTGAAACATAAGGAAGCTTGAGACAGCCAGATTGTTTACTCTCAGCTCGTAAGAGGTGTTGCTAATGTTGACATACATTAATACATATAAAGAATGAATGCTATATTCTGTCAATAAACTTTTTACTTTTACAAATAATTAAAACACAAAATTAAAACAATATGTATACATTTTAATAATTATATCATTAATACATGAAGCGCCCTCATTTCGATACGGGGAGTCTGAGATTTGCTACCGTCTAAGGAATTTAGTGATTACATATCGCTGAAGTGTATATATAGGTGCACTATTCAGTGTGATCGGAGCTTAGCGTAAGCAAAGCAAAAAGAGGTATGAGATTGCCACATAGTTTACTCCCATCTAGCGACTTCAACGCAAAGCCAAGTGAAGCATTTTAAGTATACATTTGCAGTTCAGTACAGGCCCCCCCACATTAAACCCACAGAAGAGCTTTAGCCTAGTGACGTTCGTGAACGTGGTTCGCAGGATGGACTCCCTAGCAGTGGCGTACTGGAGGGGGGTGCTAGGGGGTGGTTCGCCCCGGGTAACGGCCAGGAAGGGGAGGTGGGGGTGCCATCGGACTATTATGATTTAACTTACTGTTAAAAATATACTTACACATGTGTTTCTTAGTGGGAGGGGGTGCCAAAATTAGGATCCACCACCGGTGCCAAATACTTTAAGAACAACTCTGCTCCCTCGGACACCCTTATAACTTTCTTTCCTGCCACTATTTATTTCTTTACTTGTTTGTTTTTCGTCAGTCGAGTAATAACAATTCCTATTTATAAAATCCCAGCTTTGTCTGTCAGTGCGTAACGCTAAGGGAAGCAACTGTGGTTGAAAGTTAGACATTAATTGTATCGTTTCCCTTACGTGTACTCTCCCGCAAATAGTAACAATTATCAAAGAATGCGGAAATGACGGTGTGCACAAAAATATATTTATAGAATGTGTGATCCCGTATACACACATTGGGATCCTCGCTGCTGCTACGTAGTTCGTGTACTGTGGTGATGCACAGTAGTTTTTAAAAATATGTTTGAATAATTAAAATAGCCGTTAGGTATTGGTGCTTTTGAATGTAATTCCCGTCTTACGACGGGCTTTTACAATAGTTTATTATAAACATCTATTACTATTACCGTCACCATCACTTTTCCTTTCGCTTGCTATGGAGCACGAAGCCACTGCATCTGCCCCCCACCCCCACCCCCCCCCACCCACCCCCAACCGCCTTGCAGGAAGCCTTCACAAAGCATTCACGTGCTCTTGCAGCAGCGGTTTCTATAGCAGCCTGTTTGACATGATGAAACTGTCAGCCCTATACACAACCTCCTATTAGTCGCCTTGTACGACACGCATGAGGTAGCAGTTGTCCTAATTTGTCTTCGTCTTATAAGAAACCCCCCGAAAACTACATGGGGCATATGCTACTATCAATCAAATCAATCAATACCCTTTAGCTCCCCGAGGAGCATAGGCCTTCAACAAACACATGTCAAGTCTTCCTGTCCTGTGCCATCCGCTCAAGTTCTTTCCATGTTTTCCTCATCATTTTCACCTCTGTATCCAGTTCTCTTCTCCAAGTGTTTTTAGTCTACCTCTGCCTCTCTTTCCCTGTGGATTCCAGAACAAGGACTGCCTTGTAATGCTATCAACAGGTTTCCTCAATGAACTTCAGCATCTTCTTCTCAACTCTTGTTCCACTGGCACTTGTCTGGTTCTTGTCATCAATTCAACATTTGTGACTTTGTCATACCATTTCAGTCCTTCTATTCTACGCAAGCACCCGTTTATAAAAGTCTGTAGCTTTTTGGTTGTTGTTTTTGTTGTTCTCCACGTCTCAGAGCCATACAATAGGACTGATTTGACATTTGAGTTGAAGATTCTTATTTTTGTGTTGGACTTGATTTCTCTTGTTCTCCATATGTTTCCCAATGCAATGAAAGCTCCTCTTGCTTTTTTGTATTCTTATTTTGATATCACTGTCTGTCCCGCCAACGTTGTATATATTACTACCAAGATATGTGTACGATTCTACATCTTTTAGTGGTGTTTCTTCAAGTTCAACCTTCTTATCATTTTTTGCATTTATTCTCATAATCAATGATACTCATTATTGTCACAAAAATAACAAAACAAAATAATTTATAAAAATTAAATGTTTGTGTGTTTCCAATCCCTGTGAGCGCTGCCTGGTTTTTAAGTACAGCTGTACTACCAATCCAGCTATTTAAGAAAGAGGTCTTGCAGTTCGTTTTTATATTTATACTATTTTTATTAAGACCAAAATAATGAGAATAAATGCAGGAAATGATAACAAGTGTGGCCATAGACATATGCTTGACTGGGGACTTGTCTGCTATACCCTACTTCTACCTTGTGTTGATTGTATAATGGATTCGGATCTCTACCCTGAGAAGTAGGCATCTTATTTATGTTTGATGGTGTTTGGATAATTCCTTTCTCACAGACGACAACAGTTCATAACTGATAAGTGATTAATGATCTCGATGATCGACGATTAACTTCACTTTGACAGTAGTGGCAAATAAACGTTGAACTTTATTTACATCAATTTAAGTAAAGGATGTGAACTGATGTGCCCAACCTTCCCATGATGTTGGCCAACTGGTACTGCAACAATTTCAAATCAACTATTTATACAATGTCTTGCTCTCTCGTTCACTCTTGCTGCCTCAGTATTTCTAGCTGTCTTTATTGGTTAGGGTGGTCATGAATTGAAAACCCCTGCTGTCAATATTTTCTGCCCTTCTAAATTCTTTATATATAAACATTGTTCTTCAAAATGTTATGATACACTTCTTCTGTTTCAGCTTATTTTCTGTTGTCTTTACTAGGTGTGTATCTTAGAGAATACTGGCCTACCGCCAGGGTTGACGATCTCCCAAGTTCATATACTACTTAGTCTGTCAACTTGCCTACCATTCTGATGGATTTGCAATTGAGGGTCTAAACGATAGAGCATTCTTCTGTCACCACAGAGATCAAGCAAAATGACTTGTGGCATATCATCCGATGACAACCCTCAATTGCGCAAGCCACATCTAAAATACTATAATAACTTCACACACTTGGGAGAGATTTTTTTTTTTTTCCTCGCTTGAGGTCGCATATTTTTTCCTCGCATGAGGTCGCATTGTCCCCGCCCAACACCCGGCTCTGGTCAAGACCACATGTCCCAACACAAGAAGACCCAATGACAAACTGTGTCACTGTAGTGATCCTCTGTGTTCTCACACAAGGGACCTAATGACACATGAATGTCACTGTACCGGTCCCTGTGTCTAGACACATGATCCCAGCCAAAAGCCGGATTCTAGGCATTGGGTTGTACAGCGTGAGAGAACCCGTTCTAGCTCTTAACGCTAAACGCGTTTCAAATCTGATTGATTTAATTTAGAACCACGATTTACAACGATAACTATTTCCGAACATTCTAGAACAAAACAGTTCACTCGAAATACGAATTTCCCGTGCAAGGTCTCTTCAGTGAACTCCCCAAACAAAAACAGAAAAACATCACTTTATAATTTTCATTCAAGGTCAATCTTAACTAAACACTGCATCGTCATAAAGGCATGTAAGCATTACTCTTACCCCTTCTTGTTTTATTTTGATGATTGCCCTTTGACTATCAATTTAATTTTAATTATAAAAATCGATCTCATAACAATATAATTGCACCCGGAATTTATGTTACCGACACTACCTGTTACACAAGGTTGAACTTCAAGAAACGCCATTAAAAGATGTAGAATCGTACACATATCTTGGCAGTAATTTAGACAAAGCTGGAGGAACAGACAGTTATTTCAAAATAAGAATACGAAAAGCAAGAGGAGCTTTCATTGCACTGGGAAATATATGGAGATCAAGAGAAATCGGATGCAACACAAAAATAAGAATCTTCAACTCAAATGTCAAGTCAGTACTTATACATGGCTCTGAAACATGGAGAACAACAAAAACAACAACTAAAAAACTACAGACTTTCATAAATGGATACTTGCATAGAACAGAAGAATTAAAATGGTGTGACAAGGTTACCAATGTGGAACTGATGACAAGAACCAGACAAGTGCCAATGGAACAAGAAATGAGAAGAAGGTGCAAATGGATGAGACACACGCTGAGGAAACTTTGCTGATAGCATTACAAGGCAGTCCTTGTTCTGGAACCCCCAGGGCAAGAGAAGCAGAAGTAGACCAAGAAGCACATGGAGAAGAGAGATTGAGGAGAACGTGGAAAGAACTTGAGATGATGGCACGTGACAGGAGAACTTGGCATGTGTTTGTTAAAGGCCTATGCTCCTTGGGAGCGGAGGGTAATGAATGAATTTTTATTAACATTTTTACTGAAAACATTTGCATTTCAATATCAATTAGCTCTTATAGTGGATGTTAGTCCATACACTATTATTTACGCCCTTTTACCAGAAATCTTATCTTTATTTATTGTCTTATGTTAAAAATACCATCGACAGATAAAAAGAGTAATGCGGGTGTCATGAAAGAGGCTTATGTGCAAAAGGAAGCTTATTCCTCGTGTTAGAAGGAAGCTATCCTTTTTCTTTGGGAATGCTATGAGAAGGAAGTTGGAGTATATCGTGACAACAGGAAAAATAGAAGGAAAAAAGAGACAGAGGACGACAAAGAGAGGAGATACTGAACAGCATAACAATGATGACATAGAAATAAGTCGACAACAGAAATGATAAATAGTACTGTAGATGGGAAGTTGTGGAGAGACATGATCGCATACGCCAACAGGCATGGTACCTGAAGAAGATTTATCCTCTATCCATACAACGCCATTCCGTTATTTATTTATTGTCTTTATTTTACCACAGATCTAACTCTGTACTACTAACGTATTCATTCTCACATTATTTTACTAGCAAATTTGTCTCTATCTTTATGTAATCGCTTTATCTTCCCCCTACGACAATTGTCTGTGTAGTTAACGAACTTTATATTGTGAAAAATAAGGACATGTAAGTGTAAAAAGGTAAAATATATTTTTGCATCGCAATTCTGAAGGTTAAACACACGTGTAAATAAGATTTACTTCTCACCCCCTCGCAATCATTCAGATCCCGGTTCCATATTCAGCCAGTTACCCGCTGCCAACATCCCTGGAAATCGCTACAGCTGGCGGGCTATGTTAAGAGAAGGTATTAGCGCCGGCAGCTGTTGACAACATACGATATTCAACAAAATGCGCCCAAGTCTGGAGTGGCCAAGATAAGGGAAGAACCACATAAGCAGATCAGCGATGTTGAGGTCGCACAAGCTGACGACTGATGCAAATATGGTCATCTGGCATCATCTGGATCTCGTGTTCGCGCATGACGGAAGTAGTGGAAACCTCACCCCTGCAGTACATCCATGAACGGAGTAGCATACGGCAACAACCCACTTCTGTCAACAACAAAACTGTTTGGGCGATGTCAGGAACCTTGACTACTGCCTTTATTAGAGTTATTAATGAGGAAGTCTGAAGACGAACGAGGAAGAAGAATTCACTACAGCCAACCACGATGACATATAGAAAGTAAACAATTAACAGAAGAAACATGCACTCTTAACGTGTGTTAACATTGCTTGTTTCATTTATATGACATTAATTAATTTGCTTGTTATTCGGGGTAGACATGCGAAAAGGTCGAATGCCGGTTTTTGTCATTACTTCACTTCTCCGATCCATTCTTACCATGAAGCGTCTTTGGTAGCTGGAGTTTTCGTTCTTAAGCCAAGTGTGTCACATTGGATGACGTGATGTGATTTCTGTAAGGTTGCCTATCCATCTGCCTCTTGGATGATGTGATGTGATTTCTGTAAGGTTGCCTATCCATCTGCCTCTTGGATGATGTGATTTCTGTAAGGTTGCCTATCCATCTGCCTCTTGGATGATGTGATTTCTGTAAGGTTGCCTATCCATCTGCCTCTTGGATGATGTGATGTGATTTCTGTAAGGTTGCCTATCCATCTGCCTCTTGGATGATGTGATTTCTGTAAGGTTGCCTATCCATCTGCCTCTTGGATGATGTGATTTCTGTAAGGTTGCCTATCCATCTGCCTCTTGGATGATGTGATGTGATTTCTGTAAGGTTGCCTATCCATCTGCCTCTTGGTCTTCACCGTTCCCTGAAACCAGATCTTCTAGTGTTGTTGGCTTCTTCTTCTTCTTCTTCCTCGTTCGTCCTGAAAAGGACGTTGGTTGCGTTGTGTCCGTTTACAGCGAAGCTGCGATATTTACGCCTTTCGGCCGACACATCCGACTTCAGTACGGCATTTTTTGGGACCAGGTTTGCCTTCCCTCTTCGATCCCTACTTTCTCAACCAGACTGCAATGATGCAGCCTGTTTCCAGGACTACCACTTGGAGGTGGAGTAGGGTCTTGGTCAGCTCTGGTTCGCTGACCCTGATGCAAGCAGTCAAGCTATAGGTCGCTGACTGCATTCCTCACTTCTGCTGCGTCTTCGGTCCCAGTATTGTTGGCGAGTAGTGGTAATTTATCGGGTTCCGTTCTTATAAGATGGCAAAAACATGTTATTTCCTGTCTCTCTATGTATTTCATGCAGGGTGTAATTCTGAAACTTTTTCAGATGTCCTAATTTCTCATTCTGTCTTTCCTGAAAATATTAATGGCTCATCTTAGACATTTCATCTCTCATGGTGTGATTTTCCTCCCCTATGCTCTGGTCCGGGGGTCATGTCTGACGCTGATAGCAAAGAGTTAGTAAGAATATATTATTTATCAATTATTGATTAGTTTCCCCACTGTCTCAGCACTGAAAACAGTTGGTACATCACTGCACTTGCATCTTGGTCTCTCCCATGACTTCAAATCAGATATACTTTTGCAGTAGTAACTGATCGGGCTCCATTCGTACGAGATGGAAAAACCACTTTATTTCCTATCTCTCTGTGTATTTCATGCCGGATGTAGTTCCTACAAGTCATCTGAAGTCATCATTTCTCATTCTATCTCTCCTGGAGATATTAATGCGCTCTTTTTCATCATTTCATCTCTCATGTTGTGATTTTCTTCTCCTGTGCTCAGGTCAGGGACCACGTCTAACATTCGCAGCAACGAGTTGATAAGAATATGCCATTTATCAATTGCCGTTTAGTTACCATATTCTAATGTCTCAGTTGTAGTCATAATTGGTAAGTCACTACACTGACTTTTGACATCGTGCTTCAACTTCTCTGTTGTCTTCTATTTTCTGTGAAAACTGCTTTCTATGTACTTAAACTCTGGAACCTGTTTAATCATAATACTGTTGATGTGTATGTTATATGGGACTTACCCTATATAAAAATAAAAATTAGTTCTTGCGTACCTGATTCTACTTTCCTTTAACAAACAACTGTTTCTTGCTAAACGCCGGTAACATAAAGGAAATTTCCTAGGTGCTTCATTTATTTCATGCAGCTACTTCCATTTAAAACCTCCTCCTACCCCTGTCCCCGATTTTTCCTCGTATTTAAACGTTGCGGGTTCCAGCTTGTATCACACCGCTACGAATGGAATGTTTGGTTTGAAAAAAATCAATAACATATTGATCGGTTGGGTCGGTGATTGAAACGGGACAGCTTTAGCCGGTAGACCGCGTTTTTTGGATAGCAACATTAGACTAACATTTTCTAAACATAGTCGTTATTTTTCATAATCATCACACACATATTGTCATCATCATTACTGGCTATTTCTTCATCTTCTATTTCAATAAACCATGCTCGCTGGCGTAGGTGATCACTTAATTTCACAACACCCGATCCCCAGTGTTCTTTATTAATTATTATGGACTTCTCTCTGTGTTGTCCTCGTATCTTCTTCTTTTGTTTCCTTCAGTATTTCTTGTTGTAAGCATATATACCTGCTTTCTTCTTCTTGCAACATTCCCACAGAAAAAGGATGGTTTCTTTCTAATATGAGTAACGCGTTTCCTTTGCGCACCGGCTTTTGTTTTCTGGACATCCTTGTTACTCTTGTTAGCTGCCCTTGAAGCAAACATTCCATGCCCACACTGTCCGAGATCTTTCCAGGCCCGCATCGGGCTCATCAGTCACCTTCGTACCCATAGACTAACCTAACATATTCCTAATAATTGGATGAATAGAGTGGTCTTCATCACCCGTGATGGACGAACAACAGAACAGCTGCCCTTGATATTCTTAACGTTCTTCTGTACGACCACATCTCTGTGGCCAAAGGAGAAGTTCTTGTTTGTTTAATGATTGACCGTAACTCACCTCCACATGACAGCAATAATTTTATATATCTGTGAAGAACTCTCTTTCACTGATAAAGACTGGTTGCATCAATTACTGCTAATTTTATGGAACTCGGTTTTTGATTGGACTATTTGTAGCGAAATACTCGTGTAAATTCTTTCGTTCTCTTTTTTCTTCCTTCAATCCACTCCGTCTGTACTCACTAGACCATTCCTGTTTGTCTCACCCGCTCCTTATGGTATTTTTTTGCGTCACCTAGTGATATTATCTTGACCTCGTCACCCAACCCAGTTGACCTGACAGTTTGTAAAGCCACGCCGACTTGTCTGATTAATCGCCAGCACTAGACGGATTAAGTGTACATTTAGCGACATCCGTAATGTTTAAGCAAGACAGGCGAGTGATAAATAAGCAGGTATGTTTTTTGTACTGGCTGGCAAAGGGCGACAAATCCAAATTTGTGTCGGAGAATGAAGATAACGAATGTTTTATTCGTGGACATGACTTGCAGAAAGGTGCAAAACAACGTTGTCTCGGTTTCGTCCAATCTGGACAACAGATGGCATTTAAGATAATGTATTAATTTTGCAAGCATGACGTGTGCCATGTCTAGATATATTTCCGGCCAAGTCGGTTTTGGTTAACAGAGATGTCGGTTGGAGGATAACAATTTTGAGTATTGAAGCACGAGGTAACGCTGTACACTGCCAACACATCGCAGAAGATCAATGTACAATCCAGTGGACACAAGCCCGCTGCAACATTCCTCTGCATGAAATTGTATCCTTCTCGTTGCTTGAGCACTACAACAAAATGATATAGGGATGACTTATGACATGGCAAAAACAATTATTAAAGCCACATTCAAGTTCAAATGGGAAAGAGATCACACAGGTCATATAAAAAATTATGCCTATCATCAGCTATCTACGCGAGACCAGGCCATCATTTTTCGTCTACACACTGGACACAACAGATGGAGATACCATCTATACCACAAGTACAGGATTGGTGCAACATATTTCAGCCCCTGTGGCGCCAGCCCCACATCTGCTGCAGGCCTACTCAACATACAGCAATGAACGGAGTAGCATATTGCAACAACCTACTTCACTCTATGAAAAACTTTTTGGAGATGTCAGCAACCTTGAGTTGATTACTACCTTTATTAGAGTCATTAATTTGGAAGTTTGAAGGCGAAGGAGGAAGAAGAAAAAAGAATCCAAATGACGCCACGGATGTAGTGAATTTCTAAATACAATATCTAAATTAATATATAACAATATAGGGCATAAAGGCAAAATAAGAAAGTATAAAAGAATTTTCTGCTAGAACTGTTGGTATCGCCTACGCCTTCAGATTTTTATTTGCTAACGAATAGCCGAACAAAACGGTACCCAATTTTTCAAATTCGTCCTTGACATAATCACTTTTCCTAGTTCTAAGAAAATATGTGCCTAAAATGCATTGTAGAACGAGGAGGGGAAAAGATAGATGAAATGCTAATTCGTTTCGCATTGATTTTAAACTAAAAGCCAATACCAGCACAGGGTCAAGCCTTGCCTTAGGGGTTTCCCCAAAATACGAGGAAAAAGTTAGAACATGTAGACAACTCGTGTCACAAAAACAACCTTAGCTCTTATTTCAAAGGACGTAATTATCACGTAAATAGAGAAGACAGCACATGGAAAAGAATTGAACGTGTAGTAGACTAAAAATAAAAAAACACTAACTTAGAAAAAAAAAAACTGTGTACTTCTGAACCAAGCCAACTAGTCCCATATAAATTGTATATTCGTGTACCTTAGGACTTGCTGACAAAGAATATGGTAGTAGTTACGCAAATAGTCCATTAATTAACTAATTATAGTCATAATACTATAGTGGATCCTGGACATAGGGCAGATCGAAAATGTGCCATATTCTATTGCCTAGTCATCGTTTACTTGTGTTATTTCCTTGCATCTGTGGTAAGATTGATTTTCTTAACATTTTATTTAAAATAAAATTTGAATGTGAAATACTAACATACGACTGTAAGTAAGTAAGTCTATGGCAGACTCAAAACAGAGTCTAGAGATTGATCCAGCATATGAAAGACTATCAGAGAGGTGTAGACCAACTAAATTATATAGGATTATCATCAGGAGCATAATACCTATCCTATTGTATGGACAACCGATTATTGCTGGAATTGCAGAGGCGTTGTAACTATTAGGGGAGAGGAATACTGGTATACCTGGTCACATCAAAAGAAACTGGTGAAAGGGATTGTCGTAAAGAGCTGATCTTGCATGTTTGTTTGTAATGTGCCTGTACTGGTTGTTGAATATTAGTGTAGGCTGTTGATTACGAAGGAGGCATATCCTTCTGATTTCAGAGGGTTGTGGTTGCTGTCAATAACTGGTGCCAGACTACAGTGGGCCGATATATTCATGCCACAGTCTTGCCTTTTTCAGAGACAACTGTAAACCACCATCATTCTTGAAGAAGTGGGAGCTGAAGGTTGTCGTTTGGCGAAGTGCAGGAAGATTCCTACATCATATTACAAAGATAGGTGCATGTTTCGGCACCTGATCGCTCAACTAACATTATATTACAAATAAGAGACTGAGAATAGTGATATAAACCTTCCATCAGTGTCCATAAAAACTTACAAACAACATGCAGAGATAATGATAATAAACAATCAACCAGTGTATACTAGAAGTCACCTCAGTTAGACAATACAACTACACCCTTATATAATAATATGTGTATTATGGTCAGAAGATCCATTGTATAAATTGATTGATGTAATTAATTTCTATGATTTCACTTCTGATTGACAGTCCTGATTCCAAATAAATTAGATTCAGGACAATAAATTGAAAAACATTAACGTTACCAAACTTTCAACCACTGACTTACTAAAGATAGTCTTTTAAAGTGTAGTTCGTATGTGATTGTCATGGTACTGTTGTGTTGTATTAGATAATAAAATAATTTGTGTAATTGTTTATATGTTCAGTTGGTTAATGCAACCTTACACTAACATTTCATAACCCTAGACACCAAACGTAGTCATCTTACAGTCTATCTAGAATAAGTCTGAATGAGATCATAGTGGTGGTAGTAGAAAGGTGCCCTGGAAATTTACTCTAATATTTATTATATTCAGGGACCTTCACAGCTGACCTCATTCAGTACACTAAGATTTCTTAACAACAAACTGTATTAACATCAAACACACCACAACGGATGATGCAGGAACAAAAACGAATTTGGAAAAATTATTATGAAACCATATAACCAGTGAAAAATGGATTGTTATTTGCCTCGGCTGAATAGGACTGAGTTTAGTACAATACAATAATAAACGAGAACAATGATTTATAAAAATACAGAACAATAAATGTATAAGATCTGCACCAATTTTATTTCACGCATTTTCTTGTTGTTCCGCCCTTTGTCCTTTATTTGTCACAGATGTTTACGAGTGTTTCTGAATTGAACGTCGTTAAGTAATTAAGAGTCCCATACGGTCCGATACAACCGACTAGCTGCAGAACTAGGCGATACCACGGTTGAGTAGACAGGACAATTTAAATCAAAGAAAGCGCTGGCTTAATGGCTCGATTGATCAATACATTCTTTTTTTTTTTTTTTGTTCTCTACCATACGATTAGCGTTTGTTTTGTCATGTGTATGTGTGTGTGTGTGTGTGTGTGTGTGTGTGTGTGTGTGTGTGTGTGTGTGTGTGTGTGTGTTTATACAAGAGGATCGCTACAACAAAATGATATAGGGACAACATATGAAATGGCAAAATCAACTTTAAAAGCCACAATCAAGTCCTAAAGGGAAAGACAACACCCAGGCCGTATAAAACATGATGCCTATCATCAGCTATCTAGGCGAGACTATATCTTCCATGCGTCATCTTGCGTACTTCCTTTCCCACACTTACAGTTGCGGCACTGCCTGGAACACGTTTGAATTAAAAATCAATAGATTAATCACTGTTCTAATCAGCCTGGGACAGCGAGATAGAGCAGAAAATGGGAGACTAAAAGGAGTGGACAGGGGAGAGAATAACACACAGATTTGAAGCAAACCCACCAACGACCGAGTTTATTGATTTACTAGACCTGCTGTTTCTTCTACGAAAGCTCTCAAATAACCACGTCTATTTCTATTATATAGCTGGCAGTCTGTCTCAGGCTTCTCTCATTGTCATACAGTGTCTCCTTCAAAGGCGCTGGTGAAAGCCATGCTGTCAAACTGTTCCTCACGTGCAGCCGACATTCTTGCAGGACAAATGTTCTACTTGTCTTCCTCCCATGGTGTCTGTCCGATTTTTTATTTGTTAATCACGTGGTTTTTGAGTCTGCAGTGGCCGGTTCTAAGTCTGAAAATTATCACGTGATGTCTTCTTGGTAAGTAGTAGTAAAGGTATTCGCATAGCAGATACTACCGTAGGAGAGAGAAGTGTTATAGACTTCACAATACTAGGCCCAGCATAGAAAGGCTGGAGTGACCGGTTACCTTCCTCACTGCCTTATTCTTGCCTGACTTAAGAGTAAAGTCACGTACCCATTTACAGCTGACGACACCGTGAATCGAACTCGGCACCTTTGCCGCGACAGACCAGCGCTCTAACCACTCTGTCAATCGGACGCTCAAGAAGTATTATGCCTCTGGAACTATGCCTAAATCATATAGGCATATTTATGATATTCCTTTGTCTGTTCATTCGATGTGAGATGGAATAGTAGAAGTTCGGTCTTATAACTAACTATCGTGATTACAGCGTGTTTTCTCTTGTCCGTGATAGCTGTATGCAGCTCGTGCAGTTGAAAGAAGAAGCCTTCCCAGGCTTTAGCATTCTGCCTGTTTTCCATGACGCGCTCTTTTGGAGATTTTTTTTTTTCCGTACGCCCGCTATTACTCGAGGCGAAATCTCAAGTTAATATGTCTAACCTGAGACTGATTTTACGTGAATATCCCTTTTTCCCCCCTGTACAATGACAGGTGTCCTCTAGCCATTCAGGCAGATACTCGCCGATTTCGGAGATACCCATTAGAGCTGGGTCGGTGTGACAGAGTTATGTAAATATATTACATGTATCCACACGTTTTTGCTTCCACCTGTTTTCCACCATTGCTTGCTTATTAATATCCACGTTTCGTTAACGCAGAAGGCATGCGCTTCGATGTCTGTCGAACTCATACTTTAGCCACGCCTATTTTCTTTTTCTCTATGTCTTATAGACACTAGGAACGTTTACAAACAGACCTATTAGCTAGTCCAGAGCCGTCAACTGTATTATCACGCGAGCGATTGGGCAATCGTTGAAATAGTGACAGATCAGAGAGTGAGTCATCTAATGGTAAAATCAAGGGCGATAAGTCAAAAGACGTACGTGGTCAGGGGGAATTAATCTGAGGAAAGGGGAGATAATCACATTTTACCCCCCCCCCCCGCATCCGTTTGTTCGGAGCTTAATTAGCTACAGTGAGAGATGCCAGATCAAAAGCAAGTCCGTTCGCTAGCGAAGAGTCTATGCGTCGGCATAAGCGTGAAATAAAGCTTTGATTCAGGAAACGACCGCAGATTTTCCCAAAATCTGGGCGAAGGCGCTATATCTCGCAAGTACTAACGAATTTTATACCCATTTTATATATATATACCCCAGCTTTTAAAATCATTTATCTAGTAGCCACAGAATTTCAGAACATCTAGCTTCGAATCCTAGACCATTGTTCTTAGTATTTTCGATTGGAGATTGTTTCTTTTTCTGTGTTGCGGTAACTATATTTACTAGCATTTTGAGTGATTTAATTGTTAAGTTCGTCATTACATTTCACTAGGATTTACTGTGTTAAATTGGCTAGCAGATTAAATATATATAGCTGATATTCTTCCAGCTGTAACGGAAATTTAATTAATTGCTATTAACCAGGAAGAGATATTTTAATTGACGAGTAAATGCACTAGGTGATTCGTAATGACGATATATATATTTATCTCTAATCCATTATGTGTAATTTTTGGAAAAAGACTAGGCTTAGTCACGGGTTTCTTTTACACGATAAATATAAGCTATACGCCATGGTTTCTAATTAAATTTAATAACCGAGTGGATAATAATCGACTCCTTAGATTCTGTAGTGAGCAGAATCTGATCATTACCAACACAAAGTTCCCCCATAAGCGCATACATGCATACACTAGGTGTGAACCAACAAAGAATGAGAAGTCAGTGATCGACTATGCCATTGTTAGGAGGAGCTCATTCAAATATGTCCAGGATGCTAGAGTCTGGAGGGGGCCAGAGATTGGAAGTGATCACTACCTGCTTACAATCAAAAGAACAACTGAAGAGTTGCTCAGCCTAGGAACTGCCCAGCTTCACGCAAGAAACCAAGTAAACGAACGGAAGAAATGAGCATTAAGACCTACAAGCTGAGAGAGCCAGAAATTAAGACCAGATATCAGGGGCTTATTGCTACAGCGGTGAGAAACACAGAAGAACAACCTGATGACTTGGAAACCCTGTGGCTTAAATTCAAGGACATCATAAAGACAGCTGCTGCAGAAGCATGTGGTGAAGTCCGACTTGGGAACAAGAGAAAAAGGACACCTTGGTGGACAGAGGAAGTCAAAGAGAAAATAAGAGAGAAGAAAATGGCATGGAAACAATACTTAGGAGCTAAAAACACAACAGGACAAATAGAGAAATATAGAGAATATGTGATACTCAGAACAGAAGCAAAGAACAAGGTGCTAGCAGCAAAACAGAAGTCCTGGGAAGAATTTGGAGAAAAGCTAGAAAAAGATGCGCAAGAAAACCAGAAATTGTTCTATAAGACCCTAAAGAACATGAGGAAGGAAAAACAATGCCCTCTCAAATTTATACAGGACAAGCAAGGCAAATTGCTTACTGCCCAGAAGGAAGTAATGGAAAGATGGAAAGAATATTTCTCATAACTCCTTGATGGTGAGCAAGGTCAATCATCAGAAATGATAACCACTAGCACAGAAGAGGAAACAAATGGTGATGAAGATGACATAAAGATGGAAGAACTGAAGGCAGCACTGGATAAAATCAAGATGGGCAAAGCAGCAGGGCATGATGGTATAACACCAGAAATGGTTAAGTACATGGGGGCATCAGGCGACCTATTACTCTTAAGGGTCCTACAGGCAGCGTGGTGCAACAAGACCATACCAAAGGACTGGGAGATTGCCATCATAACACCAATTTTCAAAAAGGGTGACAATCGACAATGTGGAAACCACAGAGGCATATCCCTTCTCAGTGTCCCTGGTAAAATCTACTCTAGAATCCTAGAGCAGAGACTCCGACACCTAGCTGAGCCACAATTGGATGAGGTGCAGTGCGGATTCCGAGCAAACCGAAGTACTCAAGACCTAACCTTCACACTCAGACAGCTGAGTGAAAAGGCCCTTGAGTATAAGAGTGAGATCCATCTTTGTTTCATAGATCTGGAAAAGGCGTTTGACAGGGTCCCCTGGAGCAAACTTTGGGACTGTTTGGCAAGGAAGAACATTCCAGCACCTCTGATTCATGCTATACATATCTTCTACAAGTCTTGCAGGAATTACGTGAGGACAGCAAACCATAAGTCAGAAGAGTTCAGGACCACCACTGGTGTAAGACAAGGTGATATCCTGTCACCTTATCTTTTCATACTCCTCATGGACGATGTTATCAAGTCATGTAAGGAAAGAACAAGAAAGTATTTAGTGGGGTACTGGAAGATGAGACAGGTATGTATTTCAGAGCTGGCATTTGCTGATGATGTTGCCCTGATTGCTAAATAAGAGGCACATCTCCAATCCAACCTGCAAGTCTGGAAGGAAGAGCTGGAGAAGAGAGGGATGGTCATAAGCAGCTCTAAAACAAAATCCATGGTGATATCACGAGAAGAAAGAAGACATCAGATTAAGCTGGGAGAACAGGTCCTGGAGCAGGTCGACCACTTTAAATATCTCGGAGCTATTATAGACCGAAAGGGAGGCATCAAAGAAGAGTTGGCCACTCGAAAAGCAGCAGCTGGGAGACTTTTTCAGGCCATAAATCGAGGATTCCTCAGCAAGAGAGAGGTTGGTAAGAAAACGAAGATGGCTGTATACCGCTCCACCTATGTCCCAGTCTTGACATATGGATGCGAGTAATGGGCAATGACTTCAACCCATAAAAGCCAGATCCAAACCTCAGAAATGAGATATCTGAGGAAGGTGGTTGAAGTAACAAGAAGTGACATGGTCCACAACCAGACGATACGTCAAGGCCAAAAATCCCACCCCCTGCAGACCCAAGTAGAACAGTCCCAACTAAGATGTTTTGGCCATGTCTGCAGAATGGGAGAAGATCGGCTACCACGACAAGCATGGGAAACAAAGAGCCAGGGATCCAGACCCCCAGGACGACCCAGAGTCCGCTGGTAGGACAACATTAGGCAATCTTTGAAGGACCGAGGACTAGAATGGAACCAGGCCAGGAGGAAGACAGCCGATAGGATAGTCTGGCGCTCTCTCTTCCAAACCTCTACACCTCATGGTAGAAGGGGAACGACTAAGTAAGTAAGTAAGTGGATAATAATAAATCATACCATCACGCGGGTTAGGATAGATACTGATATTATGATTAAAATGTTTTGTATTTTCTTCCTAACATCCAGTACGGGTCATAAACCAAAACCTACCAGCGGCCTGAACCTAAATCTGAGAAAATAGGTCTAAGTCCAATAGACGCAAAACAACCATTCTTGTGCAAATAGCGGGTCTTCGAGGTTGACCTGTTCGGCTCTCTCGTTTCACCCAGAAAGAGAGAGTACCAACAAAAGACTATAAGAATAATTGTAGCTGGACACATAGCTATCCAGATTTATTTTTTTCCATTATCATATGCATTCAGCCCGCTGTGGCGACATTATCAAAACCATTAACATTTCCCGACTATCGACCACTGTGGTGTGGCGAGGATTGTTTATCCCGAGAGATTTACATACCTGACATTCTCTTTAAGTATTGGAATTACAAGCTACTGACACTGTGAACATTAGATATCATAATTCTTTTCCTACCTGGACTAATTGATGTGACATAAACAGAATCCTAGTAAGAGTAACGAAATAAGCGTTCTTCAAATAAGAGGATTAACCAAACTTGGAGGAGCTGGGGCTTATTTTGCCAAAACAACCCAACACTGGATTTGCTGTTTGACCCACGGAGATATGTCCCAGATGTTGTAATCAACGATTAGGTAAGAGAGACTGAAAAAGTGGCCACAGGGTGTCTGAAGCGAGAGAAAGAAGGATAGATTAATTAGAAACTCTGTTCTTTACAGTATAGTCAAATTCTATACCATAGTGCTAATCTTTTGACCTTTTGGAGGTTAATATCTTCTTCTAACGGGATCTTGTCTCAGCAGAGGGAATTGCACTCATGGGCTATTTCTTTATTATTTCTGTAACATATGGTTTTATATTTTGCTATTTGATACTGACTGTTGTGAAGTTTTCTTTCTTTATGATAAATAAACTTAACATAAAACTTAAATACCTGTGTTGGTCAGCTTGGCCCAATATCCCTACTCCATTACTATAGTTTCACGTTTGTGCGTCAAGTTGTCGTCACTTATCTGTGTGTGTGTATGTGAGTGGTTATAGTGTATATGTTAATATATGCAGAAAGGTAAACTATCTGATAAACAAACCACAGTCGGATGATAGGCTGGACTAGAGTGTCTCCTCAATCCAGGGACAGACTCTACCTTTTCACCATTTCACTCGTGAAATCTATTTCTTTACCTTATCTCTCACTGAGTTACCACCTTTTCAGTTCTATTCAGATGGGACCAGAATCTATCATAATCACCTATCAAAAATCTACGACAGTCGGCTCAGGAGCCGTTCAGGTTATTCCAGTCCTGGTCAACGTCACTCTTTCAAATGTCCTCGCCAGGGCTCGAACCTGGATCACCCGATCGCCAGCGCAGTGTGGTAACCATTACACCAGCGCAGCTCCCTGGAGATGTTTTAACACTTCTGCCTCAGCTCTGAATTTATATGAAACTTGTCCAGTCACCTTTGAAATATGGATCTCCTGTCCATTCTTGTCAACTGTATGTACAAGCCTCCTTCATTTTTTTTAATATCTCTTGTTGCTGATCTGTCTGCAGGTGCATGGGTCCATCCTGTGGCTGGGTACGTCTTTTTTAAAATATAGTCTATAGATATGTGTTTCCTTTCTGTGTTCATTTGGTTGCCTTTTGCCTCACTGGAATATTGTAAATCAAATCTGGGAATCTTGTTCTCCTCCTTGGTAAGAATGTCTTGTTTCATCAGTTGGGTGTTTTGCCTGTTTGTGTTGAAGGTATGTAGCATGGGGACGAGTTCTTAAGCTTTCTGTGTAAAGTGGATTCTCTGGAGTCTAGCAAGACCATATCCTTTCAGTCTGTCCATTTACGCCTTTCTAACTGCACTGTATTTTTCAATGAACGTATTTTCAACACTATTTACTGTTTGCAGTTGGTCCACCACATCCAATTTCAGCAAAGAATTTCTATTTGGGTTTGCTCGAAATAACGTTTCTTCTAGATTAGTTGCTATCCAAGACCTTTGAGCCTCATCTACATAAAACATTCTAGTTTTAGGGTGGCAGAGACTCACACTTGTGCATTTTTCTGTTAGTAACAACGACCCCCACTTAACGAAAACCAGGAGCTAAGTTTGTGCTGTCAAAGGTTTCAACACTGGTAATTATTTGAGGTAAACATTAGTCAAAGCATTAACAAAATCTTATAAATAATAAAACTGACCATGTCCAAGATTAAACACACGACTATGATATATTAGGTAATCATGGTACTCCATCTATGTCTGACATCTGACTACAGAGATGTTTGCCTGACTGGTCAACCAGAACATATTGTACAAGAACGTACATCCCTACTTGCACAAAACAACACATAGTGAGGACAATGAAGAAGAGAGAAGATACACAATAATTTAGTATGATTGTTGACAAAGTAGTACATACATCAACAAAAAGTAGTACATACATCAACAAAAAGTAGTACATACATCAACAAAAGATAGTCCTTGTTCTGGCATTCCCAGTGTAAGAGAAGTTGAGGAATACAAATAAACACATGGAGAAGAGAACTGGAGACATGGACAGACACTGAGATGATGGCACAGGACAGAAGGACTTGGTATGAGTTTGTAGAAGGCCTATGCTCCTTGGGGAGCTGAAAAGTAATGTTGATGAAGGTAATGATGACATTAGCATAATTCCAACAATAGTCAATGACACAATGGAAAACAATGGAGAAGATACACATTACTATTGTACAACTGTGTAAGTAACACATTTATCAATATAATTTGTACAATAGTCAATGACACATTGGAAAACAACGGAGAAGATACACATTACTACTGTACAACTGTGAAAGTAAGCCAGGTGCCCATTTACAGCTGGGTAGACTGAATCGAGTTAATATCATTTATCGAACCTGGCACCTTTGCCGCGAGAGACGAGCGCTCTAACCACTCTGTCAATCAGACACCCTAAAAATAGATACTGGCCATATATGTATAAGAAACATAACTCTGGACATTACTCTGTGATATAAATAAATCAAACATAGTGAAAAGAAGATGGTAATGTTGGATAGAACACACACTGAGGGTACCAGCTGACAGCATTACAGGGCAATGTCACTCTGAAATCCCAGTGGTAAGAGAGGTTGAGGGAGACCAAAAAAATACATGGAGAAGAGAACTGGATACAGACATACAAGGGATAAGAAATATATGAAAAGACCTGAAGTGAACTGCACAAGACAGGAGGGCTTGCTACGAATTCACTGAACTTCTACGGGTATGCATGGTGGCGTATCTGGAGTCATCCTTATATGACCACCAATTCTACAATATACATATGTGGAAGTGAACCTGTCTTGAAATCATCCACACACTTCCAGGGATTCCCCCTGTGGTGAAACTTGTTGAGAACCCAGCACTGCAAACTATGCTTGGAGAAGTCACTTGAACCCCAGACATGATTCTTTGGCTTTGACCTGGTTGACTGCATGGAGGAGGATTTCACTATGGACCCAGTGACAGGCAGAGGGAGCTGGGAAGTGGCTCTGTGTAGGACGTTGACAATTCCATGGGAGAGCCCAGAACCAGAGTACAGTATTTTAGCTCTGTATAGTTAGAGAGCCCCCTTGGATGTTGGGGAATGCATGGTATGCCACATGCTTCTTACTGCTAGCTTGGGACCATGATCCTTTAAATGCAAGCCAAGGTGAAGAAACTGGAGCTCATGACTTCAACTCAGCATGTTTCGGAATGGCAGAAAAGCCACAGGAGAAATCTAGATCTACAGTGTAGATAATAACAAGGAGTCTTCAATGGGGGGTATTGGCTGCTAAAAAGTAAGAAGCTCAGCAGTCCTAGTTAAACAACAACAACACTCCTAAGGGAGTGGAAGGGTAATGAATGAACCATCACTGATAAGTCACAATGAATTACTTAATGTCTTTTATAAACTGTTCTGCTGCCTGCTTATCATGCTTTAATTTTTTTTTTTGTAAAAAAAACCAGGAGCACACAGAAACTAATCCAAGGAAGCTTGGACTGAAATTTCCTCATTTCAAACTTTTATTTCTTTATTCAAGGGGGAAGTCCTGGGAAGAATTTGCAGAAAAGCTAGAAAAGGATGCGCAAGAAAACCAGAAATTGTTCTATAAGACCCTAAAGAACATGAGGACGGAAAAACAATGCCCTTTTAAATTTATAAAGGACAAGCAAGGCAAATTGCTTACTGCCCCGAAGGAAGTAATGGAAAGATGGAAAGAATATTTCTCAGAACTCCTTGATGGTGAGCAAGGTAGAGCATCAGAAATGATAACCACTAGCACAGAAGAGGATACAAATGGTGTTGAAGATGACATAAAGATGGAAGAACTGAAGGCAGCACTGGAGAAAATCAAGATGGGCAAAGCAGCAGGGCATGACGGTATAACACCAGAAATGGTTAAGTACATGGGAGCATCAGGCGACCTATTACTCCTAAGGGTCCTACAGGCAGCATGATGCAATAAGGCCATACCAAAGGATTGGGAGATTGCCATCATAACACCGATTTTCAAAAAGGGTGACAATCGACAATGTGGAAACCACAGAGGCATATCCCTTCTCAGTGTCCCTGGTTAAATCTACTCTAGAATCCTAGAGCAAAGACTCCGATGCCTAGCTGAGCCACAATTGGATGAAGCCCAGTGCGGATTCCGAGCAAACCGAAGTACTCAAGACCTAATCTTCACACTCAGGCAGCTGAGTGAAAAGGCCCTTGAGTACAAGAGTGAGATCCATCTTTGTTTCATAGATCTGGAAAAGGCGTTTGACAGGGTCCCCTGGAGCAAACTTTGGGACTGTTTGGCAAGGAAGAACATTCCAGCACCTCTGATTCATGCTATACAGAGCTTCTACAAGTCTTGCAGAAATTATGTGAGGACAGCAAACTATAAGTCAGAAGAGTTCAGGACCACCACTGGTGTAAGACAAGGCGATATCCTGTCACCTTATCTTTTCATACTCCTCATGGACGATGTCATCAAGGCATGTAAGGAGAGAACAAGAAAGTATTCAGTGGGGTACTGGAAGATGAGACAGGTCTGTATTTCAGAGCTAGCATTTGCTGATGATGTTGTCCTGATTGCTAAATCAGAGACACATCTCCAATCCAACCTGCAAGTCTGGAAGGAAGAGCTGGAGAAGAGAGGGATGGTCATAAGCAGCTCTAAAACAAAATCCATGGTGATATCACGAGAAGAAAGAAAACATCAGATTAAGTTGGGAGAACAGGTCCTGGAGCAGGTCGACCACTTTAAATATCTCGGAGCTATTATAGACCGAAAGGGGGGCATCAAAGAAGAGTTGGCCACTCGAAAAGCAGCGGCTGGGAGACTTTATCAGGCCATAAATCGAGGATTCCTCAGCAAGAAAGAGGTTGGTAAGAAAACGAAGATGGCTGTATACCGCTCCACCTATGTCCCAGTCTTGACATATGGATGCGAGTCATGGGCAATGACTACAACCCACAAAAGCCAGATTCAAACCTCAGAAATGAGGTATCTGAGGAAGGTGGTTGAAGTAACAAGAAGAGACATGGTCCGCAACCAGACGATACGTCAAGGCCAAAAATCCCACCCGCTGCAGACCCAAATAGAACAGTCCCAACTAAGATGGTTTGGCCATGTCTGCAGAATGGGAGAAGATCGGCTACCACGACAAGCATGGGAAACAAAGAGCCAGGGATCCAGACCTCCAGGACGACCCAGAGTCCGCTGGGAGGACAATATTAGACAATCTTTGAAGGACCGAGAACTAGAATGGAACCAGGCCAGGAAGAAGACAGCCGATAGGATAGTCTGGCGCTCTCTCTTCCAAACCTCTACACCTCACGGTAGAAGAGGAACGACTAAGTAAGTAAGTAAAAGTATTCAAGGGGTCTTGTGGAACCTTTTATGACACTTCATGGAACCCCATGGTTCTGCAGAACCCTAGTTAGGAATCACAGCTCTACTCTTTAAATAGCTTGACCCGATCTCAAAATGACAAATCTGTGGTTTAACCCCCATTTTCACAATGAACAAAGAATGCATGGAGGCATATCTGGAGTCATCTTATATGACCACCAGCTATGCACAATGCTACAATATATGTATGTGGAAGTGAACCTATGTCTGTGAGGCTAATTACATCCTCAATGACACTTGAAATCATCCACACACTTCCAGGGATTCCCCCTGTGGTGAAACTTGTTGAGAACCCAGCATTGCACACTAAGCTTGGAGAAGTCACTTGAGCCCCAGGCGTAATTCTTTGACTTGGTTAACTGCATGCAGAAGGATCTCACTATGACCCAGTGATAGTAAGGGGAAGCTGAGAAGTGGTTCTATGCAGGACGTGACAATTCCTTGGGACAGCCCAGAACCAGAGTACAGTATTTTAGCTCTGCATAGTTGGAGAGCCCCCTTGGATGGTGGGGAATGCACAGTATGCCACGCACTTCTTACTCCTAGCTTGGGACCAGATGTGATGATCCTGTAAATGCAAGCCAAGCTGGAGAAACTGGAGCTCATGACTTAAACTCAACACGTTTCGGAAAGGCAGAAAAGCCACAGGAAAAGCCTAGATCTACAGTGTAGATAATACCAAGGAGTCTTCAACTTGGTATTGGTTCTAAAGAACAAGAAGCTCAGCAGCCATAGTTAAACAACAACAACAACAATGAACAAATTAAATTTTTACTTTGAAAAACACAATCAGAGAAAAATTTGAAGTAAAATATTTATGATGAAATCAACCTAATGAATTTGTTCTTTTCAACAGTAAAAGCAAACTGGACAAGCCTAAAGACAAACATTGCACCACAGTGGTTTCAAGTGATTATTAAGCTCTTACAAACTATAATTTTTCAATGAATGACAATTAAATTATTTTTGTTTTGTCAATGTAATCTTGACAATTCCTAACCTGCAGTGTTTCTGAATTGTCATCTTAAGCTCTTATATATGCTCTTGTGCAAATAGGAGCACAAGTAAGTACAAAATTATTTATAGATATTCCCCACCAGCCAAAATGCATCGGAGCCGCCACAGCAAGAGGCATCCCTGTCGCACTTCAGTTCTCAAATGGTCCTGTAAGCTGTCCTCCATGAATAATTGTGCATCGTATGTCTTTATGTTTTCTTTATTTAATTAATGATCTTCAGGGAGACTACAATGTCTCTGTCTACACTGTCAAATGCCTTTCAGTCTACAAATTCAATGTAAAGAGGAGAGTTCAATTTAAAACGTTGTTCAACTTTTATTCAAAATGTGGCTATCAGATGAAATGAAGAACAGTGGGCCCTTTGTTTGAAATGGCTTTAAACAAAAATTCAGAAATGTTGTAAAAAGGGGTAAGGGATAGGAATCCTAAACCTAACCATAACCTTAACCTAACATCGCTGGTGATTTATTTGGATAACTCTGAAGAACACTACCCACTGTCAGGAGCCGCGCTAGCGTAGTGGTTACCACACCGCTCTGGCGACAAGGTGATCGAGGATCAAACCCGGGCGACGGCATTTGAGGATTTTTCGTCGACCGGGATTTATACTGGATTAACTCGAGACCTGGCGAGAATATTTGAAGGAGTGTCGTCGACCAGGGATTGGAGGCTCCTGAGCCGACCCAGCTCTAATGGGTACCTCCGAAATTGGCGAATATCTGCCTGAATGGCGAGGGACACCTGTCTCTGTACAAGAAAAAAAGGGATACTCACGTAAAATCAATGTCAGGTTAGACATTAATAATAACCTGAGATTGGCCTCGAGTATTAGCGGGCGTACGAAGAAAAAAAAAAAAAAAACTACCCACTGTGATTCATTTAAACTGTGGCTATCTGGTGTGATAACTTCAAGAAATGGACAGGAAAGAGTTTATGAGACAGCACTATTAAGGCAAGAGACAGAAGATGTTGGAGATCCATTACAGGTAAAGGAGGGTAAAGGATCCCGTTATACGCCCATTGAGGCATATTGGAAATATTGTGTTAGGCCCATATTTTCTTGACCATCGGCACACTAGTGGTGATGTGGTCAGTATCACGCCAGTTGCCTTAACCTTCCCAGAAGTTGCTCTGGTACCAAATTCATGAGGCTGGGTCGACCCCGGAGCCATTCGCGGTCTAAAAAATCCCACCTCAACTGGGGATCGAACCATGGACCACCGAGCTTGGAAACCAGTGCACTAACCACTGCGCTACCACGACTAATTGTAGAAATGACAGCTGATGATATCTGGTGTGTCCAGGATGTTTTGTCAAAAACCTGCTTGTTCATCTCTCAGATGTAAATCTATGAACTCTTAATCTCTCAAGGATGATCCTGTTTAATATTTTTTTCCAGACACTGATAGTAATATTATACATCTGTAATGTGCGCACTCTACAAATATCTTTTCTTAAGCAACTTAAACTGATATTCCTCCTTCCATTCCGCTGGTATTTCTCCTCTCTCACAGACTATTCCAAGCAATCTGTATACTGCAGAAGTGTCAATATCTCCCTTGATTGTCTCTGCTGGAATGCCATCTGAGTCAGCAGTCTTTCCATCTTTGATTATTTCTCTATCCATCTAATTTAGTCAACCACTTCTTAAATTTAGCAGCTTGAGTAAGTCTTTTTAGGCTGGCTGCTTGTTATCGGCAACTACACAACTACCCTTGGTGCCACAATTTTTTTTTTGTCCGCGTTCTATTCTTTGTAAAAGTATGACAGCAAACAATCTACACACCTTAACTTCTATATCAACTAGGCCTACTTTCACACTCGTGTAATTATTGTCCAATGTTTATGAACCCGTGGAAAATATACAATGCCAGAAAGCGTTATATATGTGGTGTGCTCCATAAATGTGTCTGTAATGTGTTGCTATGTTGTTAGCTGTGGCTGTAACTAACATAAACAAAAAATTCTGTAGGGCCTATGCTTGAACGAAAATATTTTTTAACATTTTTTTTTTTAAGTTAACGGAACTGAACAATAAATAACTATCCTTCCCCTACTCCAACAGTATCTATACTTTGCTCACTTACCAGTTAATAGTCGAATTTATAAGCACAAAGCAGCCAATGGTAACTTGAAGAAATTCTTTACATCAGTAGCAGGGTCAATCACTTCTTTCCAAAGGATTAATCAACTTGCAGGTTTTGATAATCGTTTGACCTTTCTTCCGCTCCAACTCGCTGTCTCTTCTTACTACGCGGCACACTCAACAACATACATTATCAAAAACAAAATATAGTTCCAAATTATTTGTTAGCTCTCGGTGCAAATTAAACTTACCTGTTAAGAAAACTATTCCCTTGTATTTCTCTAGATAGTTATATTAATGTAGCAATTGTACATAATAATGAACATTCTAGCACGGTAAATATTTGTGAGGGATGTATATGTACCACCAATTGCCCTCCTCTGACGTCACTCACGACACATTAAAGAAAAAAGAAAGGTTCCCCCGCTAGATGCAGCGCCGAAAATAGAACAACATTTGACCTACTAAGTCAGAACTGATGACTGGTTATTTGGATTTTGATTTGATATCCATGCATAGACATAAAATCCTATGATCCTCGTTAACTCAATTTAAAGTAATTCTGCACATGTAAAATTCACCAATAACAAAAGGTAGAAACACTCCACGAGCGCCGGATGGACTGTCCTAAGGTGAGAGGTTGACTATTTTTAGACGTAGTTCCGAATGGTGCTTTCCCGCAAATCACCAATGTTTGCATTCATGGCTGCGTCCAGTCACCTGTCTGAACAACTATGGCTAAGATCAAAGTGTCCAAGCCAGGGCCGAGATCAAACAAATTTTACACAATAAAGTCAACAGACCTCACTTTACGCCCCGTAAGGAGTAAAAAAAAAAACTATCCAAAGTATCTAATGACAGTGAAAAAAAATGTGGATTTTCATAATATTACGTATATAAAATGCGAGGCGAACAAATAAAATTAAACAAAGGATATAAATCGCTTGAGCTATGCCAAAATGGCAGCCATTATTAATAGCATGTTATGCGTAACATTCCTTATATATATATATATATATCTATATATATATATATATATATATATATATATATATATATAGAGAGAGCGAGAGAGAGAGAGAGAGAGAGAGAGAGAAAGAGAGAGAGAGAGGTATCCAATACCATAAATCCCGCAGTAAGGTACTTCGGTCGGTCGGTCTGTCACACTTTGCACACCGTCATTTGCGCACTGTTTTCTATTTTCAAGAGAGTGCATTAACTTTCGAGCACAGCTGTGGTTGAAAGTTAGACAATAACATTGTATTATTTCCCCTTATATGTACTCTCGCGAAAATAGCAAAGTGTGACGGTGTGCATTAAATCAACAGACAATCAAGATACTCTTCTGTCCAGTTTCATTCGGGAAACGGATTTAACTCATCATTTTTCTTAACAATAATCTTAAAATGTAAGTTTCTGATTGTTTCTTCAAGATAAAATTTTAATTTAAAGTATTGCAGAGTTATTATTATGGATCAAAAAGGATAAGATGGCTAAAAAAGAAATGACGATTGCGTCATTCACAGTGAGCAAGCGAGACTATAGAAGAAGCAGCAATGTATTACGTGTAACAGAAACAACACACTATAATTAAATACCTGCCAATTTTGCCGGGTTGTTGCTAGTATATATATATATATATATATATATATATATATATATATATATATATATATATATATATATATATATATATATATATATATATATAATTTAAATAATAAAGTTGCCTTTCTGCTCTTACAGGTAGATCAGATACCATCTTAACATCGAATGTCGAATGCATTGTGTCTTCAATGTTGTCGTAACACGGTCTATTCTTCTCTCCATCTTTGTCACGCAAGACGGTTCAAAATTGCGTCACACAAGCTCAGAGGTCAGGGAGAGAATTTACGTGTGATTACGACGGAACACCCCCCCCCCCCAATTCAGTGACATCAGCAACAGGGGATATCCCATCCAATGATTTAGAACACGTGAGAAGAGATTCATAAAATCTAGAAGCTTAGACGAAAACTTCACTTACACGCCCGACTTCTGGGCCGAGTGCATCTACATGGCGGGGAATCCTACACTACAAGCACTTTGGTAGTAACCAAGCGGTGTTGTATAATTTCACTCTGTGCAGACTTTTAGGTTTCTGAGCGGACAACATTCGCAGTTGCAGAATTCAGTGTCCGGCGCCTGACGGTAACAGACAGCCAGTCTTTTGACCGAGCAGCAGAACCAAAAGCCAGAGATCTCGTCAACTCCTAAGCATAAAGGAGCATAGATCAACGCTCGCACGTGTAATGTCATATCGCTGCAGGATGACAGCACCTAACAACCTGCGCCAGGGCTGACAACATCGGATTACAGATAAGTCCAAAAGCATAAGGATTATTTTCCTCCAGATATCTCAGAGATACTATTCAAATTCCAAACAGAACTTTCACATAGATACTCACGGAACTAATTTTAAAGTGCCTTCCAGGGTATTACAAAGTGAACATTACATTCAACAACGTTAGGCAACTCCCCTGATAGTTACACCAGTGCTAATGATGATTAGTAGGACATACTAGGACTTTTAGTCATTCAGTGTTTATGTCCATATTATTATTTTCGTTTATCTTTTCATTTTCTTTGTGTCATATATGTGGTTTAGGGATTAAATATCTGTACATAAGTTATATCATCTACCAAGTGGTCGAGTGAGTTTCTTACATGTACTGTCTCTTAAATCCATATATGTGTCATTTCCTCAGTATGAGAGGATGGGGGCTTAATAACAATTATAATATTCAGTAAGAATAACAGGGGAGATTTGTCGCAAGGAAACAGAATCCATTCTCATGTGCCCTTCTGAGACATTATCTCTTTGTGAGAATATTCGCCTTCCTTTCACCCCTTACTTGTATAGGAATCTAACAATTAACGAGCCACTTCTGAGATCCTATATATCTTTCTTACATTTCTCAATTTACAACTGTCTTATCCAACTGTGCTGTGACAATTAATGTCCAGTTCGGGATAACGGCGCGAAAATTGGAGGCTATGTCCGGTATCTAGATTATAACTCTAGAGAACCTTTTCTACCTCTTGCATTCCTATAGTTCTCCACTGAGAACATATATCTCTAGGATCTGACTTTTTTTTTTTACAACACTAGGGATTTTAGTATATATACACGTACATACCTCTTAGATAACGAGATATTGCAATATCACGATTCATTCTTTTTTGATTGATAAAACTGGGAAACTAGATCTTTATATGTAAACAAAGCTAACTTTGAGTTCAGCGAATTTTTTTTTACCTGTAAGCGAAGCTAAAAAATAGTAACTGGGTCAACGCACTAACGACATTGTAATCATAAGAACGAATATAAAAGATCTGAGTAGAATCTGAGGAAATCCTTTTGCTTAATTATATGTTGTATTATATACTTAGTATTATACTTTGTATTAATGAGATAATTAATCGTTGTATTAATATATCTTATTGTTGGTATTTGTTAGAAGTATACTTTGTTACAGTTGCAATTAGAGATACATTTGAGTTGGTCATTAGCATATTATTTGCAAGTCATACCAACCTGTTCAGAGTGAATCACCACTGCTAAAATGGACGAAACAATGGAATTGGATGAGTGGAGAGCATTCTGGACAGAGTTAGCCATTGAGTGCGAACTCTCCGGAGAAGAGCTAGATACTTTCGTTTCACGGGAGATGGAAAAATGCAGGATGAGGGAGGAAGAGAGACAGCAACACAAATTAAGGATGGAAGCTTCGGATGCGGAATTACTGCGTCTCGAAACGATGCTGCCTAGAATGAGCTCCAAGACCTCAACTTCCTCCAGCCCCTCACCTCCGTCAGTTAAGTTACTCCCGCAGGTAGCACCTCAAACTGTACCAGAGAGAGTCAGGTCTGTTAGTAAAACCCTATTACCCGAAAGAGAAGAGGGGCGGCTTTCAGAACAAAGGCATCAGGACCACTCTGAGAAGCAGAAGCGTGCAAAGGCGGATGAGCTGGAAAGACCCACTTCCACCTTCTCTACGACTCACAACATTCACCCTCTGAATAAAAACAGGACCAACATAAAGCATGAAATGGCTTCGGAGATGAATGGGATGGAGAGCAATATTAATAAGTCTTTCCGATCGATTCACCACAGTAATCAAAACTGCAGGCATCGAACCCCAACCATACAAACTGTCAGCCCAGCGCAAGGCCCGCCGTGTAAAGGAAACCCGGTGAAGCCCCGAGGTGACCTTAGGAAACCTTTGAATGAAGGTTATGCGACCGTCAATGGAAGACGAGTCATATGTCTGCTTGTACCTGATCTCGGGTTTAGTGCAGTTGCTTCATCCTCACTTGTAAACGTCGATGAAATTACTGAGGAATATGTAATGGTAAATGCACCTATGCTCCATGGGGAACCGATGGAATTGCCCATTGCAAGCTTGCACTTGGAATCTCATTATGAGACAGGATTGATTAACGCAGCAATAGTAGACGAACGCTTTTCCCCATACCCCAAGGAGGGAGTTACTTGCTGTTAGGAAATTCAGCACATGCCATAGTGAACATGACTGAGGTGGGCGGGAAAATTCAAACGCCTATGTCGATTTCCAACATGTTTGGAGGGAAGTTGGAAACAGGTCAGAGGAATACAAATCCTTGAAGGAACCTTAAAAGGCCCGACGCAGCCTGAGATTGCTGTAACAGGAAAGGCCGGGGAGCAGTCAGAGGTGACCCCTGCGCCAGAATATGAACACCTCCTTACAGAGGAGCGGATACAGAGAGAAATGGGAGGGAAACCCAAAGTACCTTGTGGAAAACTATTAATTAACTCACCTCTCAAGGGAGAGGCGGTGTTAGAAGAGCGGTCCTCCTCTAAAATCCTTGGAGAAGGAAATATGTCTGGATTACCTAATTCAACCTCCCATCCTCCTAAGAAGGAGATTGTCTTAGATGAGTATATTTACACCCAAACTGGTGAATATATGTATGCGCCCATACGGGGCCCAACACAAACTATGGTTATCATGACCGAACGAGTTAAGAAACCTGAGTCACCCCCCCAAACCCCTGCACACGGATTTAGAAAAGGCCCAGACTGAGAACATTACGTTCAAGCTTTGGATTGGACATCAGTTTTACGCCCACTCGCGCCCTACAACCCAGGGAGAAGTTTATGGCGAAATCAGACTGATAGACAAAAGTATCGGCAAGAGAGGACTCAAGAACACGCCACATGTTGCATCGTCCTCGTCTAAAGCCCACTGGTTGAAAATGTGCAATTTGTCACATTTAACTCGACGTCTGAAGATCGGGATTAGGATGCACCCTATCTTACGTCATGATCACTGGCGGAGCAGGAAAGCTAACAGACGTAGTCTAGGAAAGAACTACTCTACCAGTAAACATTTCACCCCGCGTAGTTTCCGGGAATTGCTCATAAGAAACGGAAAGAATAGAACTACTGCTCACTTAGGCAGGTCGTATAAGGCGACCAAAATAAAGATGTATAGGATGGTAGCGAGCTTGTCAGGACAACCCATTTCCTATCAACCGACATGTCGTCAATCCATACGTTTTAATGCAGGCCCATTGCCAGGAGAATGTCAGCTACATTGGTGGAAGAAGAAAGAGAGTAGTGCGAGGAAAGTGAAGATGTTTCTCTCTCAGACATCACGGCGCTTACTAATGGTTACTGAGCAAATATCGCAAACGCATCAACACCAGGTTATAACACATGGCCAGAGGATATACCTTAATTAAGAGTAAAAGGCGTCTTAAAGTCTAGAGATCCATTGCTTTATTGCACCTTATTTGAGGGACCTGACGGAAAACGCCCCAGTGTCAAATTTCATTGCATCAGCCAGCACGTGTATGCCTTCTAGGAGTAACCAGTAATTACGGGGCGGGGAAGCTTCCTCACGCAAGACGGTTCAAAATTGCGTCACACAAGCTCAGAGGTCAGGGAGAGAATTTACGTGTGATTACGACGGAACACCCACCCCGCACAATTCAGTGACATCAGCAACGGGGATATCCCATCCAATGATTTAGAACACGTGAGAAGAGATTCATAAAATCTAGAAGCTTAGACGAAAACTTCACTTACACGCATGACTTCGGGGCCGAGTGCATCTACATGGCGGGGAATCCTACACTACAAGCACTTTGGTAGTAACCAAGCGGTGTTGTATAATTTCACTCTGTGCAGACTTTTAGGTTTCTGAGCGGACAACATTCGCAGTTGCAGAATTCAGTGTCCGGCGCCTGACGGTAACAGACAGCCAGTCTTTTGACCGAGCAGCAGAACCAAAAGCCAGAGATCTCGTCAACTCCTAAGCATAAAGGAGCATAGATCAACGCTCGCACGTGTAATGTCATATCGCTGCAGGATGACAGCACCTAACAACCTGCGCCAGGGCTGACAACATCGGATTACAGATAAGTCCAAAAGCATAAGGATTATTTTCCTCCAGATATCTCAGAGATACTATTCAAATTCCAAACAGAACTTTCACATAGATACTCACGGAACTAATTTTAAAGTGCCTTCCAGGGTATTACAAAGTGAACATTACATTCAACAACGTTAGGCAACTCCCCTGATAGTTACACCAGTGCTAATGATGATTAGTAGGACATACTAGGACTTTTAGTCATTCAGTGTTTATGTCCATATTATTATTTTCGTTTATCTTTTCATTTTCTTTGTGTCATATATGTGGTTTAGGGATTAAATATCTGTACATAAGTTATATCATCTACCAAGTGGTCGAGTGAGTTTCTTACATGTAGGCCTACTGTCTCTTAAATCCATATATGTGTCATTTCCTCAGTATGAGAGGATGGGGGCTTAATAACAATTATAATATTCAGTAAGAATAACAGGGGAGATTTGTCGCAAGGAAACAGAATCCATTCTCATGTGCCCTTCTGAGACATTATCTCTTTGTGAGAATATTCGCCTTCCTTTCACCCCTTACTTGTATAGGAATCTAACAATTAACGAGCCACTTCTGAGATCCTATATATCTTTCTTACATTTCTCAATTTACAACTGTCTTATCCAACTGTGCTGTGACAATTAATGTCCAGTTCGGGATAACGGCGCGACAAATGTCTTCTTTCTCTTAACTTAATGGCACACTCTGCCAATCTATTAATGTTATCTTCTCCCTTACAGTTTTAACTCCTCTTGCTCGTGTGTCGTCAACTTTTCCCCACTGTTAACCAAGGTTTTATGTTTCCTTATATATCCAAAATATTTTATACGCCTAACTTTGTTCTCATTCTGGTAATTCTCTTGTCAGTCCTGTAGCGAAAGGTTTTATGAGTGTAGTGTCAGTAGTAGTTGCTGAAAGAACAGAAATAGAATTCTGTCCGAAAAGAGTATAGTCCCAGTGTTAGAGAAGAGCACTGGTATCACAGGATAGTCACGGCTGTGAAGGTCTCTACTTTAGATAGTGATTAAATATAAGTTAGAGCCTAAAGTGCTACCTTCGCTATGTAACTACCTATGATAATCAAACAATTCAATAAAACTCAAAATTAAACAGTATAAAATTAATAAGTCAGAACATTACAATTAATGGATTATTTATTATTTACATTTACCTTTTTTTCTTCTTGTGTAACTATGAATGGTGAAGTGATGAAATTGAATGAGTAAAATATATTACAAAAATTGAATAATGGTTGAGTTATATTCTATATCTAATTAAGAAGTCCTTTCTAGAATCTCCAATTTAACTTAAAAAAGTTCATCCAATGTTCCTTTATCACTAGTCTCTTGTCTGGTCTATTAATCAAAACTGTTTTATCATCATAACACAATAGTCACTTGGCTTTGACTGTTCACACTGGTTGCAGGAATTTGGTTACACATAATACACTTTGCCTGTCCTCAATGAGAATACACAGCAATATTGATTAAAGGTCTTGCTCTAGACCACCAAACACTGATGGGGACTAGGGCTGAACTCTAGTTGACAATAGCTGAGGCTCCTGTGTAGGTTCAGGAAGCACTTATTGATCTGGATTCGAGACCTCTGATGTATGATGACACATATGAATGTGACAGAGTTATGTAAATAGATTACATGAATCTGCACGTCTTTGTTCCCACCTGGCTCCCACCTTTGCCTCCTTATTAGTATGCACGTTTTATTAAACGCAGAACCCCTACACTTCGATATCTGTCTAACTCATAATTTAGCCACGCCTATTTTTGTTTCTCTATGTCTTGCAGGTACTAGGAATGTTTACAAACAGACCTATTAGCTAGTCCAGATCCGTTAATTGAATTATCACGCGAACGATTGGGCAATCGTTGGAATAGTGACAGATCAGAGAACGGGTCGTATATTGTAGAATCAAGGGCGATAAGTCAAAAGACATACCTTTGATGGTTACATTTACTCAGGGGGACTTAACCGAATGAAGAAAAGAAAGGGGCGATAACCACAGGTGCCGACCTCGACGTCTGTTCGTGAGTCCCAGGGAACGTAATTAGCTACAGTACGAGCCGAGATCACAAGACGGTTTGCTCGTTGGCAAAGTCTATAATAAATTATACCTTTACGCGGGTTAGGATCCAATACTGATATTGTGGTTAAATGTTTGTATTTTCTTCCTAAATCCAGTACGGATCACAAACCAAACCTACTAGCGGTCTAAATCTGAGAAAATGGGTCTAAGTTTAAGTCAAATAGCACCAAAAACATTCTTATGTAATATCGGGTCTTCGAGGTTGACCTGTTCGGCCCTCTTGTTTCACCCAGAGAGAGAGAGAGAGTACAAACATATGACATTTAAGAATAATTATAACTGGGCATATAGTTACCCTGTTTTAATTCACCCGTCTCATTCATTGTCATGACATTCCAAAATCCTATTCTTGTATCATGTTTTGCGGTCAGGACGTCCGTTCTCATGTCAGTGGCTTCCTTTCGGCTTTCACCACTGACAGTCATTCGAGCCTCAGACTCCGGATTTCCGTCCCACAGCAAAGTTTGTTTATTCGTTGTTGTTTCCGTAACTTCAATTTTTTTTAACATAGACGAGGGTGTCAGCCCTATGCTAAAACCCCCAACCTGGAGGACCAGGGTGTCTGCTTTAGTCTGATCCATAAGGTAAGAACAGCCTTTTTTAGCCTCAACAACATCTGGAAGTCCTCTCAATACAGCACAAGCACAAAATTAAGATTATATCAGAGCTGTGTGCTTTCTGTGCTTCTCTATGGTGCGGAATGCTGGAGAGTTACAGAGAAGGAAATGTCGAAATTGTCCTCTTTTCACACAACATGCCTAAGAAAAATTCACCGAATCTTTTGGCCGAATACCATCACCAACCAAGATCTGCTTACTCTGAGCAAGCAAGAGGACATGCACACCATCAAAGCTGGAGCTGGGTTGGCCATGTTCTCAGAAGAGACCCCAGTGTCATCACAAGAACATCTATGCTTTGGACCCCTGAAGGAAAACGAAAGAGAGACCGACCAAAAACAACTTGGCGGAGGACTGTGGAGGCTGAGATGCAAAGAATGAACCAGAGTTGGGGCACTGTGCGAAGGATGGCCGCCGACCGAGCAAAGTGGAATCAATTTGTAGTTGCCCTACAAGACGCCACTAGGCGTGATGGCCACTGACTGCTTTGACGGTCGGCGGCTAAGGATCAAAGAAGAAGAAGAAGATATAGCTACCCAGATTTCTCTTTTCATTTTCATTTACATTCAGCCCGCTGTGGCGAAAATATCAAACTTAACACTACCCGACTACCGACCACTGTGTTGTGGCGAGGATATACCCAGAGAGATTTACCTACCTGAAATTTCTTTAACTATCCGAATTGCAAGCTACTGTACACTGTGAACACTAGATCTCTTAAGTATTTTCCTACCTGGACTAATTGATGTGACATAAACAGATCCAATTAACAGTAACAAAGTAAGCGTTCCCCAATAAGAGAATTAACCAGTCTTTGGAGTAACAGGGGCTTATTTTGCCAAAACCCAACACTGGATTTGTTGTGTATACCATGGAGATATGTTCCAGACGTTGTAAATCAGCAATTAGGTAAGCGAGACTGTATGGGGCCACAGGGTGTCAAAATTGAGAGAAAGTGGAGTGAATCATTCTTCTGATATATAATCATTGTACTCACTTTGTTTTTCCTTTTGTTCTTTTTTTTTCTTTTTGCTAATACCGGTATTTTCAGGATAGATTAATTGGAAACTCTGTTCTTTACAGTTTAGGCAAATTACTTACCATAGCGCAAATCTTTTTACCTTTCGGGGTTAATTAACTTCTTCTTGCGAGATCTTGTCTCAACAGAGGGGATTGCACTTATGGGTTTATTCTTTTAATTTATGTAAACTATGATTTTCTATTCCTATTGATATTGGATGTTAACAAAACTTAATTACCTGTGTTGGTCAACTCGGACCAATATCCCTACTCTATTTACTATAGTTTTCACGTTTGTGCGTCTGATTGTCGTCACTTATCTGTGTGTGTTTGTGTGAGTGGTTAATAGTGTATATGTTAATATATACGGAAGGGAAAAATGTCTGATGAATATATTACAGTCGTAAAGATAGGCTGGACTAGAGTATCTCCTCAATCCAGTGACAGATTCTACCTTTAACTATTCACTAGTGAAATCTATTTCTTTATCTTATCTCTCACTGAGTTACCACCTTTTCAGTCTATTCAGACGGGACCAGAATCTATCTTAAAAACCTATCAAAATCTACGACAATGAACATGAGGACAATATTGGACACATGGCTAGCCTTTGGTTATGGGGCCCACAAGCCTATGTGTTTATGAATGAGTGTGTTCAGGTGTTTGCATGTACAAGGTATATGAATGATTCATGGGTACGTTCTGATTAGGAATAACGAGACAAGACAGGTGTCTATATGAAGAACATTTTTTTTTAATAATATAATACATGAACAAAAGTATAATACATTTTATACATATGTAGTATGCTATCTTCGCCTTTCACATTATGGAGTGCCAAGTTCATTTTTTCCATTATAATATTGTAAGCTGACCACTCCACATGAAAATCCTGATGATCGCTGGTAGGCATCGAATTCATTTTACACATTTACAACTAAAGTTAAGCTCAGCCCTCTGGTCCTGATACAATTCTATGAAAATAAGCTGCAATAAAACAAATTCTTCTTCTTCTTCTTCCGTCCTTAGCCACCGACCGTCAAAGCAGTCAGTGGCCATTACGCCTAGTGGCGTCTTAGGGCAACAGCAGATAGGTTTTCTTTGCCATTGTTTCCCATCACGCCTATTGGCGTCTTTAGGGCAATGGCAAATCAATCCATCTGCTGTTGTTTCCGTAATCGAAGTGACTGGCAAACGGGTGATCAGCCCGTTGGTTAAACCATAAATTTACAAACCTTCTTAGGATAGATGTAAAGTCCAGAATATATTCAATCTGGTGAGATAGCGCTGCACGGCAAACAGATATGTTAAAGGTTTCAGCCTTGACGAGCGTCTCTCTCCTTCTGTCCTTCTGACTTATGCTGTGTGTGTGTGTGATTTGAATAGCCCGCTGCTCCTTTTTATAGGTCGAATGCGAGCGTATCGGAAAGCAATGCTTTGCAGCTTATTTGCAGCCTGTGTCTTTTGTAGTCTCGAGCGAGCTTGTGTGAGCTGGGTTTCAGACATCTTCTTCGTGCATCTCAACCCTGTTATCCATGACTTTTTGATTTATCTCCTTCCACTTTCCAGAATTGCCGCCTTCTTTCAATATGAAGTTTTCTATAAATGGTTCTGATTTAGATTTTTAGCAATTTTTGAAAGACGATCGACATAGCAGTTTTTATCATGCTGGCACCTTTACCTCACTTTTCTCCAAAAGTAAAGCTCACAGCTATTCCACAGAAATGAATAACGCTGGTCTTATCCTCCAAAAAACGAAATCATGGTCAATACTTTGTGTCACTGCATTCACTTGCATTATACACGAATCCATTTTGTTACAAACACTTTCATTCCCCATGTAGAACGCCATTATAAAATCATTCATCAGCAGCGAACTTTTGATTGGCTGCCCTATTTCTTGTCTTCTTATCATAACAAGGCATCGTGTTTGCAAACCCACGTCAAGTCCTGCCAATACTATGACTTCTTTGTTTTTCCTTTCTTTCCATGAGATGAGCCCCATTCTTCTATATATCTGTAATTAAGGGACCTCGTTATGCATTGAGACATCTCTGGAGTCATTCTTATATGACCACCATCTCTGTTGTACATCTCTACAATATACATCTGTCTGTGCGGCTAATTACACCCTCATTGACTCTTAAAATCCTTCACACGCGTCCAGATATTCCCCAGGTGGTGAAACGTTTAGATAATCCAGCATTGCACACTAAGCTTGGAGGAACTACTTCATCCCCAGACGTAATTCTGGCTTTTACCTAGTTGCTGTATGCAGAATGATCTCACTGTGGACCCAGAGGAGTTGACAAGTAGCTCTGTGTAGCACGTGTCAATTCCTTGGGAGAGCCCAGAACCAGAGCACAGTATTTATCTCTACATATTTGAAGGGTTCCTTTGGATGGCTTGGAATTACAGCATGCTCCTTCCTCCTAGCTTGGGACCATATGTGACGATTCTATAAATGCAAGCGAAGCTGGAGAAACTGGAGCTCATGAATTCAACTCAACGCGTTTCGGAATGGCAGGAAATCCACAGGAAAAGCCTAGATCTACAGAGTAGATAATACCTAGGAGTCTTCAACTTGGCATTGGCTACATAAAAGCGAGAAGCTCAGAGGCCCTAGTTAAACACCAACACAGGCCCTCTTTTGCTTATTTTCACTGTTTGTTTATCGCGTGTTTTCGTGCTACATGGTAATTAATAGTATACGTAACACTTGATGACTCTCGTGATTAATTTATTAGTTATATGTTTTGATGGTTGTCGTGAAACATTCTAAATCCACATATATAAATTAACAGGTAAATGTAAAGCCTAACACATAAATTCAATAAAAGGAAAGAGAAATGGTAAAAGTACAGTGCTGTCACAATGGCGTACAAAAATCCCCCTTGTTTTCTACTTCGTCTGCAAATTGTAACGTTTCACGTTGATAGTAAAGCCTATAGCAGCATACACGCGTTTCCACAAAACAATAAAACGTGTACTGCATTTCTAAGAAAACCTTGAGATAGGCACTGCGTAATGACCTAAATTAATACTTCCATTAATTTCATTTTATACACTACGTTAACATAAACGGAAGGACAGATGGAATTAGGATAGAGAGAGTGAGGGCTGAAAGCAGGAACGCGTGCAACACTAACACGCGTCTCGCGATAATTAATGCCACCCCCAACGCGAAAGGCATGAAGCACTAACTTTTTTTCAGATGGACAGTGATAAAAAACACTACCCATACGAGAGTTAGGTTTAAAAACCTGAAAAATGCTTATTATGAAATATGACATTATACTGGTTTACGTTTGAAAGCCTGACAGTACCCAGACACCACATCGTATCGAAGTGAACGGGAGGTAGAAGAAAATGCATATTTTGAACGCAGCCCCTTAGCCCCATTAAACTTATATATTTGGGTTCCTTAGGACTTGCTGACAAAGAATATGTTAAGTGTTACGCAAATAGTCTAGGAATTAACAAATTATAGCCAAAAGAAAATAGTGAGGGTGTCAGACAACACCAAATAATAATCGCACAGTGGCATGTTTTGAAACCACCATTTACGGGAAATAGGCCACCATGTTAAATCCTATTTGATTGGATAGAAGTAAATGTAAGGCGAAACACGATTAGTCGGACTACAAATACTAATTTTGGTTGTTAGGGGAAATGTGAGTAGGGGTACTTTTTTTGAAAAGCTGTGTAAACATGGCCCGATTGGTTAGACCCGCCAATATAGTCAATTAGGAGCGTCAGTTCAGTGCCACATTTTAAAATAAACTTACTAAGAAACAGTGCGTTGTGATCCAGATCATATTTTTCTAAATAAAAGTCTGGGACAGAGGCAGATCGGAATTTGTGCCATTATTCATCGCCAGTCAACGTATCTGTGTATTATTTCCATGAATTGTGGTAAGCTTGACATATTCGATATCTTTTTAATGAAAATTGAATGTAAATTGATAATTTATGTCTGTATATGTGCGTGGTTCAGTAGCGAACATGAGGCAAGGCCTAGATAGTGCTCCAACCTGAACCGAACGTGTCGGAGAAAAGAAAACTGCATGGAATTGCCAAATAGTACACTGACACCTATCTTATTGACTAGAAGGAAATAATGCTGGAATTGCAGAGGCGTAGTAACCATTAGGGAGGAGTATACTGGTGTAAATTGTTTCAGATGAAGCTAGCAGTTGGCCTACCGCTCTGAACTCAGTGTTTGTTATGTATTGTGTTCAGTGTGGAAATAGATTATAAATTAGATCTGAAGTAGGAGGTACAACCTTCTTGTTTCAGGGACCGTGGTCCTAAGTTATTGAAGCAGCACCTGGTCTGAGTTTTGCTGAATCCAGAGGCTGACAGCATACTCCTTGGTCCAGATAGCGACCAGTGAGGTGTCTTCAGAACACAGTGAAGCAATCGAGCAGAGGAGTCTTTTCCTGCCGCCATCACGAAAGATAACTTCTGTGGCCAGAGTAGCTCAACATTATGTGCCCCCCCCACCCCCCTCAAAAATTGACAGTATATTTAACACAGAGTGACAATAAACTGTTGCAAATGACAGGAACTGTGAACTTTTCCCAATACTATTTCCAAGATAATCAAACACTTGAAGTCCTGATGACAAACAACAACCTAGCTTGAAAAACAAAACCAGTATTACCTCATATTACCACTTCACAACTTACACACATAGGATAAGAATAATAAAATATGTCAATACAAGGATTATATTTATAAACTGTGTACATACTACTTGTAATTACATTTGATTGTGATTCCTGGTTCACTGTGTAGTTGAATCAGGATATCCATTATTGAAAAGAATCATTACATATATATGTGAAACTTTACACTTGACTCATTTAAGATAGTCTTATAGAGTGTTGTAAAGTGTTGTTGAATAAATTAAATTGTTTATCTGTCTGTTGTTGTTGTGACTTACACTTCATCATTTTCATAACCCTAGACATTTAACGTAGTAATCACAATATTCCAGAATAATTCTGACTGAGGTATAAATGTGGTAGCAAGTAAGGTCATCTGTAATACACCACACTTATTAGATACAGATATCTTCACAGCTGATCTCAGTCAGTACACTAAGTCCCCTATAAATATTTATAACATCCCACTTTACCACAATGGTATACGTTTTCCTCATGTTGTTGAATTTAGTTGGAGCCGTTTCTACTGTCTTCTTTATTGTTGTTTCACGTCTGCCATTTCTCTGTTATTTGATCGTTGTTTCACACCTGCCATTTTTCTGTTATTTGATCGATGTTTCACACCTGCCATTTCTCTGTTATTTGATCGTTGTTTCACGTCTGCCATTTCTCTGTTATTTGATCGTTGTTTCACATCTGCCATATCTCTTTTATATGACTGTTGTTTCACATCTGCTATTTCTCTGTTATTTGATCGTAGTTTCACATCTGCCATTTCTGTTATTTGATCGTTGTTTCACATCTGCCGTTTCTCTGTTATTTGATCGATTTTTCACATCTGCCATTTCTGTTATTTGATCGTTGTTTCACATCTGCCTTTTCTCTGTTATTTGATCGATGTTTCACATCTGCCATTTCTCTGTTACTCGTATTTGATCGTTGTTTCACATATGCCATTTCTCTATTTGATCGTTGTTTCACATCTGCAGTTTCTCTGTTATTTGATCGTTGTTTCAAATCTGCCATTTCTCTGCTATTTGATCGATGTTTCACACCTGCCATTTCTCTGTTATTTGATCGTTGTTTCACACCTGCCATTTCTTTGTTATTTGATCGTTGTTTCACATTGTCGTAAAAATTGTAAATCTGTATGACACCACGCTCAAATTCCCCGCGTCAAAAACTAGCTATCGTATTTGAATCTAACGTTAACTATAGGATTTGAAATTTGTCTAAGAACCCAGTCAAATTTACCGCCAAAAATTTATCTAGTGTATTTGAATTAGTCTAGGAACCAAGTCAAAAGTTACCGCCCAACAAAAATTATCTCAGAGTATAGTACAAATTTAACAACCAATCAAATTGTTTTCTTTTCTTGTAGTGATAAGAAAATTTTGGTTGACGTGACAATAGAGGTTATTTTATGTTTTTGACCAAACGAAGATATTTTATTTCTTAACAACTAAAGATAGTTAAACAGAAGGAAATATCTCAAATTATAGTGCTGATATTGCTTAACACATAAGCATAAATATTCACGCATGATAAAATTTTATTGTAGTAGAAAAATTTATTTTAGTGATATTTTCATATCAGGGTAATGCCAAATTTAATTACTTTAAAATTACCCAGATTGATATGCAAAGGGAAAACTATATAGAACGATAGAGAGAAATTGGCCGTTTAATTATCACTTTGGATAATTAAAATCGGTCCACTAATAACTATAATATATAAAATATTTAAAATTAGTCAGATTATACAAGCGAGCTCGGAATCGCCAAAGTCAAATTCTTAGAAAGACATTTTGACTTTGTCTCCGATTGGGCGGATGTAATTCTATAAATAGTAACAAGGTAGAACGATCTGGGCCATTCGATTCAAAAATCTGCACGGAGCTGACAGAAACTAAAAGACAGAACGACCAAGTCTTTGCCTTCTGATCTGAGAGCAGTTCTAGATCCCGTAGAAGGCCAGTTCAGCTTGTGTGTGTGTGAATATATTTGCCTGAGGGTTATATCACGAAATTATCTCGTGGCTGCATTCACTTGAGAGGAAGTTTGTGGGAGATGAGAGTTCCTTATATATCTGGAGCCAGACCCCATCTTCTCAGTCAGGAGCTATAAAGTTTGTGGTCCTGACTTGTGTATATGAACAGCAGCAGCAACATTCTAAGATAAGTCTTTTATAAAGGCCAGTGTCAGTTTATCCAATCATTCGCCCAAGAGTAATCAAACTAGGATTACAACCCTTTTTAGGATGAATAGATAAGACCATCAAAATAATAAAGAGAACTTACAGCATAGTAATAGCAGACGTTATCACTCATATGAACCGAAACTGTATGTGTAGTTATTCCAGTGAACACTCTACAAAAATGTAACAGTTTTTCCAATATATTTATTTTGATGTGTAAATATCATTTTATTGCTTTTGAGTATTCCTGACCTGTAAAGATTGAGGTTCAGGACAATTAAATTGTACATAAAAATTTCATACAGTCTTGCTTAATAATTTGATTAAAGTTAAAGTCTGTTGTGAAATTAATAACTGTTATATTAGATAAATTACCCTAGATAATATAAATAACAAATAAAATAACACAGTTAATCATTTACCAAATTGGGATCTTAAGAAGTAGCAGTTAGGGACTCAGAGTACTACATCATCATCATCTTCTCTGAGAACGTACATAGCTTGACCCCACTTTGATGTCTATACACCCTTGCTCTTTTCAGAGAAGGGGTATTACTTATACGACCAGTCTCTTATCTGGCACTATCCTGGTATCCTCTGATACATCTATTTGTCCAGGATAGCCTATAGTTTAGTAACATCAAAACCTCTTATGACATATTGGTGTCCTGTCCGGGATTTTTCCATCATACCCTGGGGCTCTTACTGTAGAGAATAATAGATCAAATAAAAATAAAATACAATAAATCAACTTGTGGTGAATTGGATGAGCTGTCATTGGCTATAGTTAAGTAAGTTAGTTAGTATTTGCTAATTGATAATATAAAGGTTAATAATTTGTGTACGAGTGAAAGAGAATGGCAGACTTGGCAAAATTTAGATCTGCTACAGTACAGGCGGCAAATGACTTTGGCCTGAGTGGGGACGCGTTGATTCAGTATGTTACTTCTGAATGTGATAAATTTATAGAACGGGATAGGGAAGTGTCACAAAATTAACAGTGATACAACGTAAAAATATCTCCAAAGGATAAAATGTAGGGATAAAAAGAATGCGTAAGTTACTAGAAGGCATGATCGCCCACGCCGCGGGTCACTACCCTCCATAAAAATTGACTTGCTAGACGGGAAATCAAAACGGTTACCATTTGAACGGGATGAGAACGGCGGATCAAAAGGAAAAAAATATGACTGAAAAATTGCGTGAGACTAGCAAGGCTAAGGAGACGCAATTAGGGGGGAGGGGGGGGGGGGGGGGGGGGGGGGGGGGGGGGGGTGGGGTGGGGGAGGGGGGGCAAGGGGGGGGGCAGGGGGGGGGTGGGGGGGGGGGGGGGGGTGGGGCGGGCGGGGGATGGAGGGGGAAGGAAAAAGTCACGTTCCCCCAAGTTGACATAAAGTAAGGAAATCGACAGAAGGGACCTTGGATATGATACGCCACAGTCATTTATTGGACGCTTTTGCGATACCAAGCCTTTTATTTGAATTCAGCGGCAAACGCAGATGCTTGAAATATTACAAAATTTAAAAAGTAACTTTTTCTTAATATTAATGTTAGGAATATAAAAATTAGCTGGCCGGATGGCCCATTCTGAGCAGTGAAATAATATGCTTTTGTTTATACAGACGGATAGATAATAATGAAGACAATGACAAAAGACTGTTGTTCACATCAGCGAAAGACTGCATTGAATCAAACATGTCACTAATTTGCACAAAAACCGCGACCTTGAGACGCAAGTGTTCAAATCTAGTTAGAATGAACGAGAAGGGACATTGGTGGGAGCTGTGGCTAAAAATAACTTTTCAGGCAAATTTGTAGAGGGGATGGATAGGTTGGTTCAAAAACCAAGTACGTTTTTGTGAAAACGCAAGTAGAGACGGACAGACTAACAGATAAAAATCCATACTTGACTGAAGCATGACTGAAATGACTTTAGTGTAGGAAATTTGAATTAAAAAAAACCAAGGCATTGATTGGCCACAGACAATCATATTATCCGCGCTCAGACGAGCTTTTTTGCCATTCCTCAATAGTTGTCCAGTGATAGACACAGTAAATTTTAAGTGTGGTGATTTCAAATGAAGTAAATAGAAATAAGTTCAGGGACGCCATACTATAGCCAGCAGCTCAGCTGAGTTTTGCTAGCATTTCTGTGTTCTTTATTCATAATCTGGTAAGACTGAAATTATTTCTTTGTATATTTTGAATATTGTTTAATGTTTCGAGTGATTTGATACTGCCATATCGAAATCTAGCCTTACAAACAAGTAAGGATTTGCTCTAGACCCCCCGCCCTAGTTCAGGGTCTAGGGACAAACAATATATATAAACTCCAGCAAGGATTAGGAAGGACAGATCAAGTGTTGAGATCAGTGGAACATATCACCTATCCTATCCTAGGGCAAGAAGCTAATAAACATATTTCTGAATATGTAGTCTGGGAGAACTTATCCTATGGGAAACCAACTTGGTAAGATGTGTTGTATGGTCAGAGAGATCTGACCCTGTCTAAATGGTGTTATTGTAAATTGTTACGTGTAGAAGTGGCTCCTTAGGTAAGGTTCTGAACCTAAACCAATACTTTATTTCAGAGCTGTGAGTTTTTTATGTTGACACCAAAAGGTGGTGTCAAATGCTGGGTAAATAATTGACAGTGAGGACCCGTGCAGTGTCGCATCTCGGCAGAACAGCCTTGTATTGCCCCCAAGCCCGGAGAGGTGGGGCCACCCGATATATTGCCCCCAAGCACGGAGAGGTGGGGCCACCACATTCCAGCACCAGAACTACTCTTTCAAAGTTACGTAAGCAGGCTGGTCTGCTGGATTTACACCAACTTCATAGACATAGCACCCAAAGTGAATTACTACTAAAACATCCCATTTTCTTCCATCATTAATGGACAATGGTTGGTAGGCTTAGACAGGGAGGGATGAAGCCACCCCAACAGCACACCTATTCATCGTTCTCCCAGGGAAAATAAAACTATGAACTGTAGAAATAATAACTACTCGTGAAAATTATATACGTACACACCTTTTATTTATCATGTCATTTATTCATGCCATTCACTCATAAATTCTAAAATCTTTCATATGTTCTGGCCAAAATAAAACCTTGGTTCAGAACAAATAAATTTAAAAAAGATTTACTTTCTAAAAATTTCACCAGCTGAATTTAGTTCATTGTGTTCTAAATTTTATTGATAATATTATATTATTTAATATCTGTGTGTTTGTATATGTCAATACAATACATTACATTCAGTACCCTAGATTTTAACGTAGCCACATTCATTAGAAAAAAAGATAGGTGTGAGGTCGTAGTGGTAGCAAGAAAGGCCTTCTGAAAATTCACAGCTACATTTTATCTCAGGAGCCTTCACAGCTGACCTCATACATCACACTTAGTAATATCACCATCATACAATACCATCAAAACCACTACATATATTGGGGTCTTGTCCAGGGATAATTAGCATAAACAGTAATATAAGGATCTCCTGGTGGGAGAAATAAAATTAGGGGAACAAAATTGTAAAATTCCCTTAAAATTAAAAGTGTCCCTTTAAATTAAAAGGGCAATTAGAAGTTGGTGAATCTTCACAGCCAGTGTTAGTTAATTAGTTAATTAGAATTATTTTAGTCTAGAATAATTATAATTATTTTAGGGATTGGAAATTTTACTTTGCTTATTGCTAGATTTGTTTAGAAAGTATGGCGGAGCTGGCAAAATTTAGATCAGCTGCTGTGCTGACCGCAAAGGAGATGGGAATGAATGGTCAGATTTTAATTCAATACGTAACGGCTGAATGTGATAAATATATTGAAAGGGAAGATAGAAATGTAGCTGAAGAGAAGAGGTTACAAATTGAGGCGGATAGAGAAATTAAGAGGCTGCAGATTGAGGCAGAAGACAAACGACAGCAAAGGGAGACAGAAGATAAAAAGGCCGAAAGGGAGGCAGAAGATAGAAGGTTGCAAAGGGAGCACGAATTACGACTAAGGGAGCTGGAATTACAAGGCCAGGCTCCTGAAAATGGTGCCAGCCCTTTTGCCTCAGATGCTACGCCCAGTCTGGGAGCCTCAAACTCAGCTATGGGGTTTCATTTAGACCATTTTGTTGAAAAAGACGATGACATAGAGGGGTACCTAGGACGTTTTGAGTTATTAGCTACTACATATGGGTTAGAGAGAGAGAGAGGTGGAGTTTAAAGCTATCACAGGGACTGAGAGGTACTTCTTATGAAGTATTTGCTAAAATGAACAGGGAAGACCAAGACAATTATGACATGTTAAAGCAGGCTTTGTTATTAAGGTACGAGAAGAATGGTGAATTTTATCGTAAGAAATTTAGAAATGCCAAACTGTTGTCTGGGGAGACATACCACCAATTCTCTGCTAGACTGGAAACCTACTTGGAGAAATGGACTGCTCTGGGGAAGACCCAAGACCTGAAAGAAATGATCATGATTGAGCAATTGAGAGAGTCCATGGCTCCAGACATGAGAAAATTTCTCATGGAACAAGGTGCAGAGAGCTTGAGGGAGATTCTCAATGTTGCTGAGAGATATCAGGCGGCTCAGAAAGAAGTAGCTGGAGTTAAGAAGAAACAAGGAGAAAGTAATAGAACCCCACAAGACCAAGATGAGTATAATAATAGGGATCAACCACATAGATTAAAACAAGGTTATGACAGGCCTAGATATGAACAAAGAGAAGGAAACCCTCAGGTACAGGATAAAAGATCCTATCGACACAGTGATAAGTGGTGCAAAATTTGCCGTATGAGCAACCACAATAAAATTGAATGTGGTAGGAAAGTTCCCCCATATCACGCTGCATGCATGATTACAGTGGGAAACAAGGGAAAGAAGGAACTGTCTACAGGGCAGCATGAACTTCATCATCCCCCATCTGTGAAGAAGTAGTATGTAATGGTACTAAGGTCACGTGCCTTTACGATTCTGGATTGGAATATGACTCAGTTATGAGTGCAACACTGGTGCACCCTGACCAGTATACCAAGGAAAAGTAGAGATACAAGGGGCATTAAAGGGAACAGCCACCATGACACTTCCCCTAGCCAGAATCAATGTCAAGACTCGCTATGTGGAAGGAGTGATTAGTGTAGCCGTGTGTGATGATCCTAATTACCCGCTGGTGTTAGGAAAGAAATATGTGTTCCTAGGTACACCCATAAAACCTGTGATCATGGCAACGCTCCAGACAAGGTCAAGTCCTAAGGAGGAGGAAACACCACTGAATGTTCATTCGAGAGAGATGAAAAAGGCCCAGGCAAAGGATAACCTTGCTTTGGCAAATTGCCAACCAGCCATAACGCCCCTAAGAAAGGACAATTTTATTTGAAGGAGGGACTGCTCTACAGGAAAGCTGGAGCAGGACCCAAAGGATATGGACAATTAGTACTGCCATGGAGATATAGGGAAAAGGTTATGGCACATGCACATGTTGTACCAGACGGTGGACATAGGAACATTGGTACCACCTGTCAAAGAGCATCTGTGGACTATTACTGGCCAGGCGTAGCTGAGGACATTGCTCAGTATATAACTGCCTGTGCACAATGTAGCAAGGTAAACTCCACCCTTGGAGAAAATAACCAGGACCTAGAAAAGCATTGTGGCGAACATAGGCCTGAAAATAAATATAATAAGGTAGACATCGTGGATAAGATGGCACTTTTTTACACCCAGTCTTCCAATAAACCAGTGACTATGGCAACTCTTCGTATGGTACCGATGGTAAACAAAAATTCATCCCAGTCCACCCCGATACCCACTTGGTCGGAATTTGTGGAAATAGGTAAAAATAGCAACGAGGTTAATCGGCCAACATTGAAAACGAAACCAAATGATAACCTTCAAAAAGTTGGGAGTGGGCGTTTGGCCAATTGGCCTAATGTCAAGCTCACTTCAACATACGGCTATTAAATTAGCATGATGGAGGGTACCGGTGACAGTGGTAGTTGGCCGGCACTACATAGTCCATTGGAAGTATTGACACGGACATTGGATTAAGATCACATATTACATAGCAATGCTACAGGGAAAATTGATTCTTGGTGCAGGAAATTCATTTCCCCATATTTGTCGTGAAACATTCTAAATTCACATATATAAATTAAAAGGTAAATGTAAAGCCTAACACATAAAATCAATAAAAGGAAAGAGAAATGGTAAAAGTACAGTGCTGTCACAATGGCGTACAAAAATCCCCCTTGTTTTCTACTTCGTCTGCAAATTGTAACGTTTCACGTTGATAGTAAAGCCTACTGCATCACTACACGCTTTCTACAATAAAACGTGTACTGCATTTCTAAGAAAACCTTGAGATACGCAAGCTGAGTAATGACCTAAATTAATACTTCCATTAATTTCATTTTATACACTACGTTAACATAAACGGAAGGACAGCTGGAATTAGGATAGAGAGAGTGAGGGCTGAAAGCAGGAAAGCATGCAACACTAACACGCGTCTCGCGATATACAATTAATGCCACCCTCCCCGCGCGAAAGGCCAGAAGCACTAACTTTTTTTCAAATAGACAATGATAAAAAACACTACAACTACGAGAGTTGGGTTTGAAAACCTGAAAAACGCTTATTAGGAAACATGACATTATACTGGTTTACGTTTGAAAGCCTGACAGTACCCAGACACCACATCGTATCGAAGTGAACGGGAGGTAGAAGAAAATGCATATTTTGAACGCAGCCCCTTAGCCCCATTAAACTTATATATTTGGGTTCCTTAGGACTTGCTGACAAAGAATATGTTAAGTGTTACGCAAATAGTCTAGGAATTAACAAATTATAGCCAAAAGAAAATAGTGAGGGTGTCAGACAACACCAAATCATAATCGCACAGTGGCATGTTTTGAAACCACCATTTTACGGGAAATAGGCCAACAAGTTAAATCCTATTTGATTGGATAGAAGTAAATGTAAGGCGAAACACGATTAGTCGGACTACAAATACTAATTTTTTGTTGTTAGGGAAACGTGAGTAGGGGTACTTTTTTTGAAAAGCTGTGTAAACATGGCCCGATTGGTTAGACCCGCCAATATAGTCAATTAGGAGCGTCAGTTCAGTGCCACATTTTAAAATAAACTTACTAAGAAACAGTGCGTTGAGATCCAGATCATATTTTTCTAAATAAAAGTCTGGGACAGAGGCAGATCGGAATTTGTGCCATTATTCATCGCCAGTCAACGTATCTGTGTATTATTTCCATGAATTGTGGTAAGCTTGACATATTCGATATCTTTTTAATGAAAATTGAATGTAAATTGATAATTTATGTCTGTATATGTGCGTGGTTCAGTAGCGAACATGAGGCAAGGCCTAGATAGTGCTCCAACCTGAACCGAACGTGTCGGAGAAAAGAAAACTGCATGGAATTGCCAAATAGTACACTGACACCTATCTTATTGACTAGAAGGAAATAATGCTGGAATTGCAGAGGCGTAGTAACCATTAGGGAGGAGTATACTGGTGTAAATTGTTTCAGATGAAGCTAGCAGTTGGCCTACCGCTCTGAACTCAGTGTTTGTTCTGTATTGTGTTCAGTGTGGAAATAGATTATAAATTAGATCTGAAGTAGGAGGTACAACCTTCTTGTTTCAGGGACTGTGGTCCTAGTTATTGAAGCAGCACCTGGTCTGAGTTTTGCTGAATCCAGAGGCTGACAGCATACTCCTTGGTCCAGATAGCGACCAGTGAGGTGTCTCCAGAACACAGTGAAGCAATCGAGCAGAGGAGTCTTTTCCTGCCGCCATCACGAAAGATAAGCTTCTGTGGCCAGAGTAGCTCAACATTATGTGCCCCCTCAAAAATTGACATTTTATTAAACACAGAGGGACAATTAATTGGTTCAAATGACAGGAACTGTGAACTTTTCCCAATACTATTTCCACGATAATCAAACACTTGAAGTCATGATGAAAAATAACAACCAAGCTTGAACAAAACCAGTATTACCTCATATTACTACTTCACAAATTACATACATAGAATAATAATAATAAAATATGTCAATACAAAGTTCATATATATAAACTGTGTACATACTACTTGTAATTACATTTGATTGTGATTCCTGGTTCACTGTGTAGTTGAATCAGGATACCCATTATTGAAAGAATTAATACATATATTTTTAAACTTAAACACTTGACTCATTTAAGATAGTCTTATAGAGTGTTATATGTGTGTGAGTGTCACAGTGTTGTAAAGTGTTGTGGAATAAATTAAATTGTTTATCTGTCTGTTGTTGTTGTGACTTACACTTCATCATTTTCATAACCCTAGACATTTAACGTAGTCATCACAATATTCCAGAATAATTCTGACTGAGGTATAAATGTGGTAGCAAGTAAGGTCATCTGTAATACACCACACTTAATAGATACAGATACCTTCACAGCTGATCTCAGTCAGTACACTAAGTCCCTATAAATATTTATAACATCCCACTTTACCACATATATTGGGGTCTCGCTCCCGGGATATTGAACTTTCTCCTATTATATATATATTGGGAATAATAAAAATTTAAAAGGTATCCTTGGGTGGAATTAAATAAGGTTGAGCTCTCAGTGCCTGTGGTTGTCCTTGGATAATTAATTACAGATTGTATTGTTTAGTTAGACATTATATACATTTACCTGTTAGAAAATGGCGGACCTGGCCAAATTTCGATCTGCTGCTGTGCAGACTGCTAAAGAGTTAGGAATGGACGGGCAAGTTATGATTGCCTATGTCACTACGGAATGTAACAAATATATTGAACGTGAAGAAAGAAGATTAGAAAAAGAGGCCGAAAGAAAATTAGAATCTGAAAGATTGGCCGAAGATAAGAGAATAGAGGCTGAAAAACAAATTAAGAGGTTGCAGATTGAGGCTGAGGCTAAGAGGTTGCAGATTGAGGCTGACAAAAAGGCTAGAGCATTGGAGGCGGATCGTGAGGCGGAAATAAAGAGGCTCCATTTGGAAGAGAAAAAGGCTGAAAGGGAAGCAGAAGAAAAAAGATTGACTGCAGAAAGAGAAGACAAGAGACTGGCTACAGAAAGAGAGGAAAGAAGATTGACTGCAGAGAGGGAAGCAGAGGATAAGAGATTACAAAGGGAACATGAGTTACGACTAAGGGAGTTTGAGTTTCAAGGCCATGCTCCTGAAAATGGTGCCAGTCCCTTTACCTACGATGCTACTGCTAGTCAGGGAGCCTCAACCTCAGCTATGAATTTTCATTTAGATCATTTTGTTGAGAAAGAAGATGATATCGAGAGCTATCTAAATAGATATGAACTATTAGCTACCACATATGGGTTAGAAAGAGAAAGGTGGAGCTTAAAGTTATCTCAAGGGCTTCGTGGGGCAGCTTATGAAGTTTTTGCCAAAATAAGCAGAAATGATCAAGAAAATTATGACATGCTAAAGCAGGCTCTTTTGTTAAGATATGAAAAGAACGCAGAATTTTATAGGAAAAAATTTAGGAATGCTAAACTACTGTCAGGTGAAACCTATCACCAGTTCTCTGCACGGTTAGAGACATACTTGGAGAAATGGACTTCTCTGGGGAAAACCCAAGATCTTAAGGAAATGGTCCTTATAGAACAATTAAGAGAGTCCATGGCTCCAGACCTGAGAAAGTTTCTCATGGAACAAGGTGCAGAGAGACTGGGTGAGTTACTAAATGTTGCAGAAAGGTATCAAGCAGCTCAGGCAGAGGTATCAGGTAATAAAAAGAAACAGGTAGATAATTTTAGGGCACCACAGAACTTTAATAAATTTGATCCTAGAGATCAAAACAAAGGTAAGCACCAGTTTGATAGGCCACGGTATGACAATAAAAATAAAACCCCACAATTCGATGAAAGGAAATATGATGAAAGAAAATCTTTCAACCAAAACAGGAGGTGGTGTAAAAATTGTAAGATGAACAATCATGACACTGACCGTTGCAGAAGGAACCCTATAGTTATGGCCACCCTTCAGGTCAGGTCGACCTCAAGACAGGAGGAGGATATCCTGATAGATACCACTCCAGAAGAGATGAGGAAGGCACAGGCTGGGGATAAAACCCTCAAGCCTTGTTTCAGGAAATTGTCAACTTGTCATACAACTCCAGGCAAGGGAGATTTTTACATGAAAAACAAGTTGATGTATAGGAAGGCCGGAACTAGATCCAATGGTCACGGACAGTTGGTTCTTCCAAAGGCATATAGGGCAGACTTAATAAGGAGCCTACATGTGAAACAAGATGGGGACCATGAGAAAATTGGTACCATCATCCAAAAGGTGGCTCACAATTATTATTGGCCCAAGGCAAGGTGGGACATTGAGAATTTTGTAGAGAGGTGTAGCATAGCACATGAGGGAACACCCACAAGTGGGAACATTGATCAGGACCTGGACACGCCACGGGGCAAACGCAGGACTGACACTGAAAAGAAAAATAAATTAAATAAAGTGGACCAAGTGGAATGGGAAGCCCCTTTTCACGGACAAGCTTCAATTAACTGTTTTACAATGGCCACTATGCAGAGAGTGCAAAAAGATGTCTTACCCCAGGATAAGCCGAAAATCCCTCAATCGGACTTAAACAAACTGGAGGAAGAGGATGTAGAGAGGAAATCTCTCATCAAGAATTCTAAGTGGGGAGAAAGCCCCAAGAAAAGAATTGGTAGCGGTCGTTTTGTGCATGATAATTCGGGGAAGAAAAATCATCACAACAGAGCTTCGAGTGGAAGAGACCATACCGGTGCATGGACAAATAGGTCCACAAAATAAAAGGTCCACTTGAAGCGCTGTTAAGAACGTGAACTGATGAAAAGGCAGAGCAAAATATTACATCCTCATACCAATATGTGAATGAGCTGACCACTCGTTTAAAAACTGGCTGGAAACTTGCCAATGAAAATTTGAGACAAGCCAGGAAGAAACATGCTGCCTATTTCAACAGGAAGGCTAAAGACAGAGATTTGGCTGTGGGAGAGAAGGTACTGCTTCTTCTACCCGGTAGTCAAAATAAGTTACAAATTGGATGGCAAGGTCCATATACAGTTCTAGAGAAGGTGTCTAGAACAAATTATAAGATAGATAAGAAGGGGAAAGAAAAAATCTATCATGTGAATCTCCTGAAGAAATATTTGGAAAGAGAAAATCAGGAAGAGACACACTTGTTGACCTTGTCCATTGCCATGGAGATGAAAAAGGAACCACTTTCATCATTTGAATATCCATTAGACCCCTGTGAGACAGCGGCACAGGTGAAAATCAGTACACATTTAACGAAAAATCAGAAAGAGAGAGTGCAACAGGTTCTAGATAATCATTCAGAGGTGTTAACAGACCGACCGGGGCATACAAACTTATTGGAATATGATATGAAACTGATAGACCCCACACCTGTCTGTATGAAACCCTATTCGATTCCTTTTGCTAAGGAGAAAGCTTTGAAGGAAGAGATAGACTATTTGTTGAAGGAAGGAATTATTTCACACAGTGAATCTCCGTATAGTTCCAGTGTTGTTTTCTTAAGGAAACCCTCTGGAGAACATAGACTCTGTATAGATTACAGGAGACTGAATGCTATCACAGAAGGACAGGTGGATCCATTGCCGGATACAAATCAGTTGTTTGCCAGGCTAAATAAAGCTAAATATTTCTCAAAAGTGGATCTAAGTAAAGGATACTATCAGATTCCAGTAAAGCCTGAGGTTAGACCATATCTAGCTTTTAGTACCTCAGAGGGACACTATGAGTTTAACAGATTGCCATTTGGATTGAAGAATGCGCCTAGTGTCTTCTCTAGAATGATGAGAAAATTATTGGACCCTCTGAATAATCTATGCATCACAAATTTCATGGATGATATCCTTATAGCAACAGAAACATTTGAGGAACACATTGACTCTCTGAATATGCTGTTTAATCGACTTAGAGAAGCGAATTTAACAGCCCGACCAACCAAATGCTGCGTTGGATGTAAAGAATTATAATTCTTGGGACACACAGTCCATCAGGGAAACATGACCACTGACCCCAAGAATTTAGAGAAACTAAAGAAAGCCCCGAGACCACAAACCAAGAAAGACGTGAGATCCTTTGTCTCATTATGTGGTTTCTACCAAAAGTATATCAAAAACTTTAATTCCATATGTGCACCGTTAACTGATTTGACCCGTAAAGGAAATCCAGATCGAATTACATGGACACCACAATGTGAATTAGCTTACCAGGGATTGAAGGAAAAGCTCACAAGCAAACCTATTTTGAGATTACCTGACTTAAGTCAAGAATTCATTGTAAGTACGGATGCCAGTAATATTGGGTCGGATCACAAACCCTTGTCGTTTCTAGCGCAGGCTAGGCATGAAAATTCTCGGTTACTCAGATGGTCCTTACTTATGCAGCCATTTGAGTTTAGCATAGAGTATATATCTGGAAAGACAAATCTGGGAGCGGATTTTTTAAACCGACATCCGTGTGATGAGAATCACCGTAAACCCCAGAAATATTAATAAATTTCTCTATGTGTATATAGAATTATAGACTGACATATAACGTCTGTTTTAAGAGGGGAGAATTTGTCGTGAAACATTCTAAATCCACATATATAAATTAAAAGGTAAATGTAAAGCCTATCACATAAATTCAACAAAAGGAAAGAGAAATGGTAAAAGTACAGTGCTGTCACAATGGCGTACAAAAATCCCCCTTGTTTTCTACTTCGTCTGCAAATTGTAACGTTTCACGTTGATAGTAAAGCCTACTGCATCACTACATGCTTTCTACAATAAAACGTGTACTGCATTTCTAAGAAAACCTTGAGATACGCAAGCTGAGTAATGACCTAAATTAATACTTCCATTAATTTCATTTTATACACTACGTTAACATAAACGGAAGGACAGCTGGAATTAGGATAGAGAGAGTGAGGGCTGAAAGCAGGAAAGCATGCAACACTAACACGCGTCTCGCGATATACAATTAATGCCACCCTCCCCGCGCGAAAGGCCAGAAGCACTAACTTTTTTTCAAATAGACAATGATAAAAAACACTACAACTACGAGAGTTGGGTTTGAAAACCTGAAAAACGCTTATTAGGAAACATGACATTATACTGGTTTACGTTTGAAAGCCTGACAGTACCCAGACACCACATCGTATCGAAGTGAACGGGAGGTAGAAGAAAATGCATATTTTGAACGCAGCCCCTTAGCCCCATTAAACTTATATATTTGGGTTCCTTAGGACTTGCTGACAAAGAATATGTTAAGTGTTACGCAAATAGTCTAGGAATTAACAAATTATAGCCAAAAGAAAATAGTGAGGGTGTCAGACAACACCAAATCATAATCGCACAGTGGCATGTTTTGAAACCACCATTTTACGGGAAATAGGCCAACAAGTTAAATCCTATTTGATTGGATAGAAGTAAATGTAAGGCGAAACACGATTAGTCGGACTACAAATACTAATTTTTTGTTGTTAGGGAAACGTGAGTAGGGGTACTTTTTTGAAAAGCTGTGTAAACATGGCCCGATTGGTTAGACCCGCCAATATAGTCAATTAGGAGCGTCAGTTCAGTGCCACATTTTAAAATAAACTTACTAAGAAACAGTGCGTTGAGATCCAGATCATATTTTTCTAAATAAAAGTCTGGGACAGAGGCAGATCGGAATTTGTGCCATTATTCATCGCCAGTCAACGTATCTGTGTATTATTTCCATGAATTGTGGTAAGCTTGACATATTCGATATCTTTTTAATGAAAATTGAATGTAAATTGATAATTTATGTCTGTATATGTGCGTGGTTCAGTAGCGAACATGAGGCAAGGCCTAGATAGTGCTCCAACCTGAACCGAACGTGTCGGAGAAAAGAAAACTGCATGGAATTGCCAAATAGTACACTGACACCTATCTTATTGACTAGAAGGAAATAATGCTGGAATTGCAGAGGCGTAGTAACCATTAGGGAGGAGTATACTGGTGTAAATTGTTTCAGATGAAGCTAGCAGTTGGCCTACCGCTCTGAACTCAGTGTTTGTTCTGTATTGTGTTCAGTGTGGAAATAGGTTATAAATTAGATCTGAAGTAGGAGGTACAACCTTCTTGTTTCAGGGACCGTGGTCCTAAGTTATTGAAGCAGCACCTGGTCTGAGTTTTGCTGAATCCAGAGGCTGACAGCATACTCCTTGGTCCAGATAGCGACCAGTGAGGTGTCTCCAGAACACAGTGAAGCAATCGAGCAGAGGAGTCTTTTCCTGCCGCCATCACGAAAGATAAGCTTCTGTGGCCAGAGTAGCTCAACATTATGTGCCCCCTCAAAAATTGACATTTTATTAAACACAGATGGACAATTAATTGGTTCAAATGACAGGAACTGTGAACTTTTCCCAATACTATTTCCACGATAATCAAACACTTGAAGTCATGATGAAAAACAACAACCAAGCTTGAACAAAACCAGTATTACCTCATATTACTACTTCACAAATACACACATAGAATAATAATAATAAAATATGTCAATACAAAGTTCATATATATAAACTGTGTACATACTACTTGTAATTACATTTGATTGTGATTCCTGGTTCACTGTGTAGTTGAATCAGGATACCCATTATTGAAAGAATTAATACATATATTTTTAAACTTAAACACTTGACTCATTTAAGATAGTCTTATAGAGTGTTATATGTGTGTGAGTGTCACAGTGTTGTAAAGTGTTGTGGAATAAATTAAATTGTTTATCTGTCTGTTGTTGTTGTGACTTACACTTCATCATTTTCATAACCCTAGACATTTAACGTAGTCATCACAATATTCCAGAATAATTCTGACTGAGGTATAAATGTGGTAGCAAGTAAGGTCATCTGTAATACACCACACTTAATAGATACAGATACCTTCACAGCTGATCTCAGTCAGTACACTAAGTCCCCTATAAATATTTATAACATCCCACTTTACCACAATATTACATATGATTTCGCCAGTGACGTTAAGCTGAGAAAACAGCTGGTGAAAAGGGACTCTACCCGAATGGCAGCAAATAAGAGCCATAAGCAAATATTAATAAAGGGTAATACCAGATTCCATTCAAGCCTGAGCTCAGACCAATTGATGGCTGTGATCACATCGAAGGGGCACATTGAATTCATATGTTGCTTTCTGATTGGATATTACTCCGAGTTTTTAACCAGGATGATAAGGAAATTACTGGATCCCTTACCTAACTCAGCTATCACCAATTTTATAGATCTCCTCCTCATAAATATTGCAACCTTGAGGAACATCTAAAACCTCTGAACATGTCATTGAACAGACTCAGAGAAGAGTAATGGTGAATTTTGATTGATAATCAGCCTTTGACAGGCAGAAGCACCTGTGCTGTTTATTAACATAACTTGAGGAATTATATCTGGATTGTAGAGGTCTGAGGCAGATTTCCCTTGTAGTGCCTACCAGTGGCGTATTCTCTATGTGTGCTGTGCGTGCTGCGCACACCTATGCCCGAAGGAAAATAAAAATTTAATGTATTATTCTATAAAATATTTCTCTTATAATGTTCTGCTTTCGGACCGCACGCATCAGGATAACGGATTTTCCCGCATTGAATCTACGAGTATATCTAGTTTCAGTTTCCCAGACGCGTTTTATAGTGCAGTTTTTTTGGTTGGTAGCAATCGCCCGAAGTTTCTCGGGTAATTCCGTCACTATGCGAGCGGGACCTTTCGGTTTTACGTTTAAAGACTGGTTTGTGTGGATCGGGGTCATGGCCAGATACGCCAATACAATACGAACATGCGTGCGGTGGTCTTGCAGCTCTCGGGTTGTAAAAATTGGCTGTGTCCGTCCAGTGTTTTTTGTGATTAATTTTTGTTAGTTGCCGGGAATGCAGATTATTACTGTGACAGCGCCATCTTGAGGTCTGTCGTTCTCGGCGCTGGCCCCATCTGGGCAGTCATGTTGTCTATGTGGTTTAGTGCCTTTTGGTCACGTTATCTTCAAGCAGATTTATTACAAGGCCATAATAAGCCTACGAATTAGCTGTGTTTTTGCTCTAGTTGTGTAAATCTGTGTTTTCATGCATTCTGGAGCAATAATCGCGGGTGTTATCTGTGTGGCGCAGATTAAGACGCGTAGCGCGCAGTAAATTGAGTGGTTAGGCCAGGGCTTATAAAAAGGGGTAGCAAGCGGCGAAACCGGTCTATGTTTGAGAGAGCCGCCCAGTGAGAACAGACGAAGAAGACACACAAGAGCCAAGCTGTAAATGCCTTGAGCACGTGAGTTAATTTAAATTAGCATTAGTTTTCTAGGATTCTGAAATTATATCGATGTGGCTATTTTAATGTTTAATGGAATAAAGAGATAGATAGATAGATAGATGTGAAAGTTTAAGAGCGATTATTTCATTCTTCAGAAAGGCAGACATAGTGTGAGGCTATTTCACTGCGAAATTTAGATAAGATTAACAATCGCAAGATAGCAACCTCGTGGTGATAAAAGGCGGTGATAGCGAGTCTGATTAAACACGCTCCTCGTGTTAAACCTATAATATGTTATGCCGAGCGACACGCGGTGTATTTAGTTCCAGTTTTTGGTTAAAGCCAAGAATATTATTCTTTAATGTAAGAGTAATTTTATTTTATCCTTTAATGTAAAAGTAATTCAGTGTATTTCACTTTTATTGATTATTCTACTGTTTATCTTTAGTGGTTACTTAGAAGGGAGAATAGTCATTTAGATTTCTGGTGCGTAAGGCAAGTTGAGACAGGTGTTTCTCTGTTGGCTCCTGGTGGAGCATGGAAACACCAATCGTCACTTACGACATGTTCAGAGTGCGGGAACGAGTATTGATGTGGGTCGGTTGAGAGGTAGTAGTTAATTCTCATTATTGAGATTATTTGTTGTACATGTATTGAAGAATATGATTTTATGTCCAGTTGATTATTATTGTTATGTGAACATGGTTTGTGAGAGCACGTGGGCGTACTTAGAGTTGTATATTTCTCTCCTCCGCTCCTGAGGGAGCATGGGGCCACCGGTGTGGTTTGTCTCAGCATGAAGCATTCAGATGCTCTTGCAGTAGTGGTTTCGGTAGCAACCTATGTTACCCGGTGCGATTGCCAGCCTCATGCACAACACCATACTAGTCGCATTGGACGACACGCATGAGTGTGTGAGATAGTTGATGATATCAGGTGGGCGCATGTTTTCTTTATGGTAAGTGTTATTATCCATGCTATTAATGTTCACTTAGACATTGTTTTATTTATTGTTTTTCAGACAGTCTATGAACACTGACTGGGTGTTCGTTGGATTGTTTGTTGGATTGTTTGTTTGGTGTTCGGTTCTGTTCGGTAGAATTAAATGTTGATCTGCATAAGGCTTTGGGTTGCTTGAATTGTTAAGTCTGCTGCTGAGAGGGTTGCAAGCAACCAATAATTGCAACCCCTGTCAAACGATCCTTTATAAATTTTCTTGGTGCACGGGTCTTGGGTGTGAGGTAACACCTTGCGCCCCTGTCACATTACAGTGACAGTGAGTTTCAAGTTGTAAGTTAATTAGTATTTCGGAGATAATTGACATATACCCCTAATAACTATTGTTGCGTAATTTAATATAGTTGGTTTTTAAATTAAGAGTGGAAGAAGTTAAAAGTAGGCGTACATATTCATTTTAAGTAGCAGCACGCCTAGCTCGCATTACCAGGATACGCCACTGGTGCCCACTTGAATTGACCAACCTGCAGGAATCCAGGATAACACTAAGGCAGAGTAGAGTTAATTTGACATAATTTGAACGTGATGGTAATACAGACATGAAAGCTGCACTAGTGGTTCACGCTTTTCTAACGGGGGAGGTATGTCGTAAAAATTTTTAATCTGTATGACACCACGCTCAAATTCCCCGCGTTAAAATCTAGCTATCGTACTTGAATCTAACGTTAACTATAGGATTTGAAATTTGTCTAAGAACCCAGTCAAATTTACAGCCAAAAATTTATCTATTGTATTTGAATTTGTCTAGGAACCAAGTCAAAAATTACCGCCCAACAAAAATTATCTCAGAATATAGTACAAATTTAACAACCAATCAAATTGTTTCCTTTTCTTGTAGTGATAAGAAAATTTTGGTTGACGTGACAATAGAGGCTATTTTATGTTTTTGACCAAACGAAGATATTTTATTTCTTAACAACTAAAGATAGTTAAACAGAAGGAAATATCTCAAATTATAGTGCTGATATTGCTTAACACATAAGCATAAATATTCACGCATGATAAAATTTTATTGTAGTAGAAAAATTTATTTTAGTGATATTTTCATATCAGGGTAATGCCAAATTTAATTACTTTAAAATTACCCAGATTGATATGCAAAGGGAAAACTATATAGAACGATAGAGAGAAATTGGCCGTTTAATTATCACTTTGGATAATTAAAATCGGTCCACTAATAACTATAATATATAAAATATTTAAAATTAGTCAGATTATACAAGCGAGCTCGGAATCGCCAAAGTCAAAATTCCTAGAAAGACTTTTTGACTTTGCCTCCGATTGGGCGGATGTAATTCTATAAATAGTAACAAGGTAGTACGATCTGGGCCATTCGATTCAAAAATATGCACCGAGCTGACAGAAACTAAAAGACAGAACGACCAAGTCTTTGCCTTCTGATCTGAGAGCAGTTCTAGATCCCGTAGAAGGCCAGTTCAGCTTGTGTGTGTGTGAATATATTTGCCTGAGGGTTATATCACGAAATTACCTCGTGGCTGCATTCACTTGAGAGGAAGTTTGTGGGAGATGAGAGTTCCTTATATATCTGGAGCCAGACCCCATCTTCTCAGTCAGGAGCTATAAAGTTTGTGGTCCTGACTTGTGTATATGAACAGCAGCAGCAACATTCTAAGATAAGTCCTTTATAAAGGCCAGTGTCAGTTTATCCAATCATTCGCCCAAGAGTAATCAAACTAGGATTACAACCCTTTTTAGGATGAATAGATAAGACCATCAAAATAATAAAGAGGACTTACAGCATAGTAATAGCAGACGTTATAACTCATATGAACCGCAACTGTATGTGTAGTTATTCCAGTGAACATTCTACAAAAATGGAACAGTTTTTCCAATATATTTATTTTGATGTGTAAATATCATGTTATTGCTTTTGAGTATTCCTGACCTGTAAAGATTGAGGTTCAGGACAATTAAATTGTACATAAAAGTTTCATACAGTCTTGCTTAATAATTTTATTAAATTTAAAGTCTGTTGTGAAATTAATAACTTATATTAGATAAATTACCCTAGACGTAGCCAAATAAAATAACACAGTTAATCATTTACCAAATTGGGATCTTAAGAGGTAGCAGTTAGGGACTCAGAGTACTACATCATCATCATCTTCTCTGAGAACTTACATAGCTTGACCCCACTTTGATGTCTATACACCCTTGCTCTTTTCAGAGAAGAGGGTATTACTTATAAGACCGGTCTCTTATCTGGCACTATCCTGGTATCCTCTGATACATCTATTTGTCCAGGATAGCCTATAGTTTAGTAACATCAAAACCTCTTATGACACACATCTGCCATTTCTCTGTTATTTTAACGTTGTTTCACATCTGCCAATTCTCTGTTATTTGATCGTTGTTTCACACATGCCATTTCTCTGTTATTTGATCGTTGTTTCACATATGCCATTTCTCTGTTATTTGATCGTTGTTTCACACCTGCCATTTCTCTGTTATTTGATCGTTGTTTCACATCTGTCATTTATCTGATCGTTGTTTCACACCTGTGATTTATCTGTTATTTGATCGTTGTTTCACACCTGCCATTTCTGTTATTTGATCGTTGTTTCACAATTGCCATTTCTCTGTTATGTGCCCAATGGGTCGTTCACATATGACGTCACGCAGTGAGGGGGAGGGGGTGAACATTTTTTGACGTTGTGTGACGATTGGGGGGGGGGGGGGGGGGGGATTGGGAAAAATGCGCCGTCACACTAAAACATTTAAGAGTCACGCTCGCTTCTTTCAAAAATTATGTCTCTACTTGTCACCAAAAGCTGACGCTCAGTGACAGTGGGTCAAAGTGAAGTCATGTTTCTGCTTTTATCCGCAGTAGTTAACTTGTATCCGTTACAGTTAACTTTTATGTGCAATAGTTAACTTTTACCCGCATTTGTTCACTTTTATCCGCAATAGATTACCACTCCTTCGTGGACGACTTATTTTAAAATTATAATTTCAGCTGAAATATCGGATAGTTGTTATAACCTTTAACTTGTTTAAATTGTTTTTAATTACATATTTTGTTTTAATTAATAAAATACACACATTAAAAAACAAAATGCAGACTAAATAGACTGTACTGTGTAAAATTAGATTTTAAAAATAAGCAGTAACATATTAACACCATCGCTATAACAGTCTGATGAGATCAAAGACATGTAAGCAGATCAAAAGACGCCAAGTCCAACACAAAAATCAGAATCAATTCAAATGTCAAGTCAATCATATTGTATGGCTCTAACTGTACACTGGCATTTATACCGTCAACAACTAAAAAATTTTTACAGTGTGGCCACCTTGATCGTTTTGAATAGCACTAGGCGTGTAACAAAAAAGCACTAAAACGCAATTTTTAAAAACAATTTTCCAATTGTTTTGTCAAAACTTTTTGATTATTGCCGAATTTGACTATTTATTTCATAGCGGGAAAAAAAAAAAATTAAATGCATTGAATTTTTAATACCTCTACACCTCACGGTAGAAGGGGAACGACTAGTGCCCTAGATTCATAGATTATAATTAGATTTTGTTAAAACTATCTGTACATAGTCGCATTTTTAATGAAAACATAAACTGATGTGATTATCTGGATCTAGTAAAACTGTCAGTGTCTACAACAGTCATTCACCAGTTTCCACATGTCAAACTAGGTAAATAGTTCAATTCGAAGGGAGTATGTTTTGCTAAGTGTTGCAACTCTAACGGAATATTTGTTGCTAAATAGTGGAATTCTAACGGAATATAAAATTCAACGGAGTATGTGTTAAAAATCCACGCTACTGATTCTTTTCAATAAACCGGTAAGTAAACTAGTTTTCTTCTTTTTGTTTTGTTAGTTGAAATACAAATAATAGTACAAATATGTGCTACTGTATTTGCATCTAATTTTATTTCAAATTATTAGTTAACCTAAACGAAAATGCAAATTGGGTCTGAAACTCGCGATTGGGTCCATTTTCCTGCAATACGGGTACGGCCGAAAATGGCGGCCAAATTTAAGTTGGCGGTAACTCTCTATAGAAATCTAGGGCACTAGGAACGACTAAGTAAGTAAGAATTGTTAAAAACTGTTTATGGACCCGAACATTTTATCGAAAAAATATTTCTCCGTTGCTTTTTTCGCTGGGTCCCCTGTAAGCCTCGGGCCCTAGGCCCGTGCCTAGTGAGGCTAATAAATAATCCGACGCTAACTGTTGGGGAATCAGCCCTTTGTAGCTTACATGGGCCTCTGATGAAATAAGAAACAAAAAATAGGACTTCTGCTCCCTCAGGCTCATCATGAAACGAATCAAATATGAGGTTATGCAAGAGATTGGCAACTTCATCCTGCACAAACAAACTGCTACAGAAAATAACCGCAAGAGAACATGAATGTTTAGAAGCAAGCTTCCTGTAAGTACGGAGCCGCGGTAGCGCAGTGGTTAGTGGTGGTATTTTTTTTTAGGCCGCAAACGGCTCCGGGGTCGACCCAGCCTCATGAATTGGGTACCAGAGCAACTCTGGGAAGGTTAAGGCGGCCGGCGTGATTTAGTGTGCCGATGGTCAAGAAAATACGGGCCTAACACCGTATTTCCAATATGCCTCAATAGGCGTGTAACGGGATCCTTTACCTTTCCTGTAAGTACATCAGCTACATCGATGGTATCACGCTCCATAAAGAAGCTAAAATGGGAATGAGGTAGTAAATACATGCTATGACTGTTTTTGCATGAAAAAACTGTAGAGAAAATTTCTAGTTAGTCCAAGAGCAGATACTTCTGTATGGTAGTGAAGTGTTAAGGGGCGTTCACAAATTACGTAAAGTAAAGAAGGGAGGGGCAGGGGGTTGCCGAGAAGATACGCTTTGTTACAAAAGGGGGGGGGGGGGGGTTGAAATTTTACGTATCGCACGAAAAATCCATTGATAATTCATAAGAAACAGGCTATACAAAGTTTATGCTTTCCGTACATAAGACCTGAGGTAGATGTGAACCTTCTTTTGCCATTCACTGCTTTCTTTGAGAACATTCAAGTGGAAGTCTGAGAGTGTACGAAGAAGAAGACTGTGTTAGTCAGTGACATAGAGCGAACATTCCGGTGCACAGAGGTTGCTTATTTACTTAGTTTATGAAGTCAGCATTGAATTTCTATATCAACGGACGTAAGTCTCAGAGTCTGATTTATAATAATATATATGTTGTACTATAGCTGGTTATGTTGAACTAATTGGTGAGATAGATAGTTAGGCCTAATTACTGCACAAGTGCAGATAAGCAGTTGTAAAGCTCTGCCACCACAGAAAGGGGGTCGGCCGAGTTGTTACGTAATTTAAAAGGGGGGTAGGAGTGGCTGAAAACTGAAAATGTCAAAAATTGCGTTATGTAATTTGTGAACGAACTCCGCCTAGGCCGGTCCCAAGCCCGGCTGAAAAAGGAGGAGGGCGGCCTGCATGGAGGCCGTAAGGAGGCAACCCCTCCACCATGCAAAGGCACAACAGGCCAATCACCTGTTTGCTTTAAACTTTTGATAACGAGAACTACCAGAGAGAAAACTGGACTGATTCTAAAGGCGACGAACTGGAACGGACTACGACTTATGGAACTTGGAACACAAGAAGCATAAATGGGAAAGAAGAGGAGCTGGTGGAAGAGATGAGGAAAGCAAAACTAGACATCCTGGCTATAACGGAAACACAGAAAAAAGGACAAGGAGTCATGGATCTCGATGGCAACACGCTGCTCTACAGTGGTGTACCTACATCTGAACGAGCTAAAGGGGGCGTGGGTTGCATTGTGACCAAAAAGATAGTATCAAGGGATAGAACTTTTTCTCGGAGCGCATTATGGTTGTAAAACTAAAAGAAGGAGAAACCATAGCATGGTATGTGTTGAGCCAAATGTGAAGCAACTAAAGCTGCCTAGATTTTTTTTTTTTTTTTTTTTTTTTTTCGTACGCCCGCTAGAAAATCTCAGGTTATTATTATGTCAACCTGACATTGATACGTGAGTATCCCTTTATTTCTTGTACAGAGACCACTCGCAATTCAGGAAATACTCTCCGAGAGAGTACCCAGAGCTGGGTCAAGGAGAAATCTTCGAGCTGCTTCAAAATCCAGTCCAAATCCCGGTCGACGACAGTGCCGGGTTTGTCCTGTATCCTAGATTTGTAACCACTTATCATTCATAATGAAATTATCCCTCCACTCCCCAAAGAAGCATAGGCCTTCAACAAACACATGCCAAGTCCTCCTGTCACGTGCCATCATCTCAACTTCTTTCCACGTTCTCCTCATCATTTTCACCTCTGTTTCCAGCTCTCTTCTCCATGTGCCTCTTGGTCTACCTCTGCTTCTCTTGCCCTGGGGATTCCAGAACAAGGACTGCCTTGTAATGCTATCAATATGTTTCCTCAGTGTGTGTCCTATTCATCGCCATCTTCTTCTTCTCATCTCTTGTTCCACTGGCACTTGTCTAGTTCTTGTCATCAGTTCCACGTTGGTAACCTTGTCATACCATTTTAATCCCTCTATTCTACGCAAGCACCCATTTATGAAAGTCTGAAGCTTTTTGGTAGTTGTCTTTGTTGTTCTCCATGTCTCAGAGCCATACAATAGGACTGACTTCACATTTGAGTTGAAGATTCTTATTTTCGTGTTGAATCCGATTTCTCTTGATCTCCATGTATTTCCCAATGCAATGAAAGCTCCTCTTGCTTTTTGTATTCTGTTTGATATCACTGTCTGTCCCTCCAACTTTGTCTATATTGCTGCCAAGATATGTGTACGATTCTACATCTTGTATTGGTGCTTCTTCAAGTTCAACCCTGTTATTATTACCTGCATTTATTCTCATTATTTTTGTCTTTTCCCTGTGTATTTTCAGACCCAATTGCTGTGACCTCTCATCGAGTGTTTTCAATTTGTCCTGCATCTGATTATGGTTATGGGACAGAAGAGCTAAGTCATCAGCAAAATCCAGATCATCCAACTATTTTATTATTTACTGGTAAGTAATATGGCATTTATTTTCAATGTAAAGGATAAATAATGATAATAATAAATTCTTTAAGCACCAAACACGGCGCATAAGGCAGAAACCAGTGCTCTCCAGGTTGTTCGTTGTGACGCCACTCCTCTTAGCTCTTGCACATTATTTAGGCCCAACGTTCTTCCTTCTCTTATTATTGTTCTTCTGAGTGTTTCTTTTGGTCTTCCTTTTTTTCCTCTTACCCTCAGGAACCCAAGTGAGCGCCTGTAGTGGTATTCTGTTGTTATGCATTCGTAGGACATGACCGATATATGACCATCGTCTTTTCCTTATATAGTCGGAGACATATTTCTGCCTAGAGTCTTCTCTTATTTGTCGATTAGTCTTGAATTCTTTCCAACTGATGTTCATGAGTTTTCTAAGACATTTGTTCTCGAATGTATTCAGCTTGTTCTCCAATGATTTTGTTATTTTCCAACTCTCACAGCCGTATGTTAACACTGAGATAACATTTGAATTAAACAGACGAAGTTTGGTATGTATATTCAATGATCATAATTTCCAAATGTTAGATAATCTATTGAAGGCGCTAGCTGCCAAAGCAATTCTAGTATGTATTTCTCTTGTTGTGTCACCATCCTGAGTCATTTTACTGCCTAAATAATTAAAACTTTCAACTTTCTGTAGTTTTTTCCCCGTTCAAGATGATATCAAAGGTCTCGTTAGAAAAGTTCATAGCTTTAGTAAAGGATAGATTTTTCTTAAACTCCTTTTTTAGGTAAATTTGTATTTGCTGATTGTATGCTTGTTTTTAAACATTCCCATTGTTTTTATTAACTTTTTTCTTCTGGGTTTTCTCTTCTGTATAGTTCCATGCTTTCTGTCAGTAACTGTTCATACTTATTTTTGATATCCACAAGATATTTTTGTTTTATATCTGGTTGTTTCAGTGCCGATAGTTTTATCTGGGGTTCCTCTTTTCTTCTGTTTCCTGCTCTTTTCAGCTTTACTTTTACTTTGGTGACGACCGGATTGTGATCTGAATTTGTTCCAGCACCAGGATATGTCATTGCACTTGCGACACTGTTCTTAAATCTACGTTTTATCATGATAAAGTCAATTTTATTTCTTGTTAGCTCTCCTGGGCTTTTCCATGTGTGTAGTTTCCTTGGGTGAGGTTAAAAAAAGGTGTTACACATAACCAGTTGTTTTCTTCACAGAAATGGATAAGTCTGTCTCCTCTATCATTTCTTTTCCTCAATCCATACTGTTCTACTATTTTCCCTTTCTTATTTTTACATTCATATCACCCATTACTATCAACACATCTGTAGAATTTACTGGTTTAAGTGTGTGTTGTAGCTCTTCATAGTATTCTTCAATTTCTTCTTCAGTGTTCAGTATTCTTCAATTTCTTCTTCAGTGTTCTTTAGTTGGCACATGGTTTTTTTGTAAGATTGATATGTCAAAGGGTTTTGCTCTCATTTTCAGTAACATCATTATGTCATTGTGCATCCAATATTCACATACATATTTTAAATTCCTTCTTTATTAACATTCCTACTCCTCTTTGGTGTTTTTCTTTACCCGAGTGTTATAAGCGTGTATTGGTCTTTTTTATGTTGCCTGGGTCTAATAATCTTGCCTCTGCATCTAAGTTTCATATTGGCTGCCTCTAAAATTAGATTATCTAGCACAATGTGGCTTAATAGCATGAACAAGTCCAGGGTTTCTCAAACTATGTAACGAGACCCACTACATCTGCGATGATCTTAATTGATATATGGAGATTTAATTTTTTTTAAGTAATTCATATGAAGAAGAATAAATTAAATAATATTACATGTGATAAATAGATATAACTAATATAGTGCAGATGTTATGAAAAAACCTAGATTTGTTAATACATTTTAAATGTCAATAAGTTATAACATTATCAATCAATCAATACCCTTTAGCTCCCCGAGGAGCATAGGCCTTCAACAAACACATGCCAAGTCTTCCTGTCCTGTGCCATCCGCTCAAGTTCTTTCCATGTTCATCATTTTCACCTCTGTATCGTTCTCTTCTCCATGTGTGTTTTGGTCTACCTCTGCCTTTCCCTGTGGATTCCAGAACAAGGACTGCCTTGCAATGCTATCAACATGTCTCCTCAATGTGTGTCCTATCCATCGCCAGCATCTTCTTTTAAACTCTTGTCTGGTTCTTGCCATCAATTCCACATTTATGACTGTCAAACCATTTCAGTCCTCCTATTCTACACAAGCACCAGTTTATAAATTCTGTAGCTTTTTGGACTTGATTTCTCTTGTTCTCCATATGTTTCCCAATGTAATGAAAGCTCCTCTTGCTTTTTTTGTATTCTTATTTTGATATCACTGTCCTTCCCTACAACTTTGTCTATATTGCTGCCAAGATATGTGCATGATTCTACATCCTTTAGTGGTGTTTCAAGTTCAGCCATTTCTTGCATTTATTCCCATATCTTTGTCTTTTCCCTGTGTATTTTCAGGCCCACTTGTAACCTCTCATCGAGAATTTTCATTTTCTCTTGCATCTGATTATGGTTATGGGACAGAACAGCCAAGTCATATGCAAAATCCAGATCGTCAAGCTGTTTAGTCAGATTCCATTTCTGTTGTGCGATGTCAATGTTTTCATAACCAAGTCTATTGCTAGTAAGAAAAGAAATGGAGACAAGAGGCTTCCCTGTCCCACTCCCGTTCTAATCCTAAACGGTTCTGTAAGTTGTCCTTCATGAAGAACTCTGCATGTCATGTCTTCATAGGTCTTCCTTATTAGGTTAATTATCTTCATGGGAACTCCATAATGCCTCATCAATTTCCAAAGTGATTCTCTGTCTACACTGTCAAATGCCTTTTCATAGTCCACGAATGCGATGTATAGCGAATTCCATTCCAGAATTTCCGCTACATGCAGAGACTGGTTATCTCAGCCATTTCAGTTCCATCATGTTGCTACACGTCATCAGCAGTAGACGGCCTTCAGACAAAGCAGATGCTCTCTACCCGATTAAGCTTGCATACCCCCACTAGTTGTCAATATTTATCACCAGTTATGATTGTCTGACCAACATGTCAGCTTTCATTCAAATTGCCACCAGTTATGTTGAGATTTATAAGGTTGGGCAACAAACATCTAATCTTAACGACACAAACCACAAGACTACATAAAATGAATCAACTTGAAACAGATGAAAAGCTGACAAGGGGAAAATATTTTTTATTAATGGTTTGTTCTGAAATCTGTCACAATGAAAAAAATGTCTAAATGTTCCAAAAAAGTCTTGAGTCATTCAATATTCATGCACACAAACTTGGTGCAGAAAAATCATAAGCAAAAAGTCTTGTCATTCAATATTTATGCACACAAACTTGGTGCAGAAAAATCATAAGCAATCATAAATATCTTGGCTAAATTTAACCGGAATATTCTAACTAAGCATTTAGTAGAGCAATTTGTTACTGCTGCACAGGAAACAAGCTTGTGCAGAACAGGACAACTATCATTACTGTTAGTATAAATAATCACACATATATGGAACAAGAAGAAAGGACAATACACTGGAGATTAAAGCAGACAAAATAAGCCGACAATTAGCTTCACAAAACAGTCCTTGTGCATCTTCAGGGACGAGTAGAAATATGGGAACACCATAAATCATATAAGCCTGAGGGTGTTTGACAAGACAAAGAAAGGACAGAACTACTGCATCACCAGGCATATCATATAAAATAACCAATATGAGGTTGTGCAAATAGATTGCTACAGAAACCATTATTGCAAGAGCGTGTCAATGTTTGGTGGAGGCTTCATGCAAAGGGACCAGCAAAAGTGGTGGCTCTATGTTCCACTGAAAGTGAAAAAAAGCAAATTACACTGAGAAGCCAAGAAATGAAGACAGATACACGACAAGACATGAAAAGGAAACTTCCAACGATACGAGGCATGGCATTCAAGATGAAAGTGCATGCCCCAAACAGAAGATTGTAAGATTTAGATTTACTTTAAAAAAAAATAAATGGGCTTACTACTTTCTTACAAAACAAGTTAATGCAAAAGCTGTTCACAAACACATATGTACAGAGATTACTATGATGATTCACAGAAATTCTGCTACAAATATAAACTACTTTGGTCCTATCGACTGATATAAGACGTTTTACTATAAATCCAACCATACTTGGTTCACTGGTACACATATACCATACATTTCTGATCACAGGTGCACAAAATAATGCACCCAATTTCAAATAGTTTAATTTTTTAAAAATGAAGTACATTTCAATTTACCATACCAATTTGCGAAAGAAAAACAATGAGTTAATGATACAACATGCCATCATAGGAGAGAAAAAAAAGTCAGGATACAAAATCTATTGTCATTTCAACTACTTCATGGCAGAATAGCTGGAATGTGATGCACCTCCAATTACGCAGCGATAACCTATTTGTTAATACTTAGTAAATTATGATATACATTCCAGTGATTTGCCCTGCTTAAAATAAAATAAACTTGGTAGCTTGTTCCATTAATACTGTTTACAACACACACAAATAGTGGAAAACTACAATTAAGATGTATATCTAAAAAACGAGCAGAATTTTAAAAACAAAGTTCATCGAAATATAACAACAAAGAGACACATTCAAAAGCATATTCAGCCACAGAAAATATAAGTGAGGTCTTTAATATCAATGTGCGGCAAGATTCATGTTGTAAATCAGTGCCTCACAGCACACGAGTTTTAATTCTTGAATTCCACTGGAATCGGAGTATCTTTGGGTGCCTCAAGTGTCAGCTTTCTGGCCCTGATGCTCAGCACACCTTGGGAGTTCATAGTTGACGTCACAGACTTGGCATCAACATCCTGAAAGAAAAATAATATACATTTTAATGTCATGCCAACAATAACATGCTTCAACTCTTCATGTATATTATTCAACTCTTGTGTACTTTTCTTCTTCTTTGATCCTTAGCTGCCAACCGTCGGTGGCCATCCTTCGTACAGTGCCCCAACTCTGGTTCATTCTTTGCATCTCAGCCTCCACAGTCCTCCGCCAGGTTGTTTTTGGTCGGCCTCTCGTTTTCCTTCAGGGGTCCAAAGCATAGCTGTTCTTGTGATGGCATCGGGGTCTCTTCTGAGGACATGGCCAACCCAGCTCCAGCGTCTGCCAGCTATGATGGTGTGCATGTCCTCTTGCTTGCTACGAGTAAGCAGATCTTGGTTAGTGATGGTATTCGGCCAAAAGATTCTTTGAATTTTTCTTAGGCATGTGTGAAAAGAGGACAATTTTGACATTTCCTTCTCTGTAACTCTCCAGCATTCCGCACCATAGAGAAGCACAGAAAGCACACAGCTCTAATATAATCTTAATTTTGTGCTTGTGCTGTATTGGGAGGACTTCCAGATGTTGTTTAGGCTAAAGAAGGCTGTTCTTGCCTTATTCATTCTGATGTTGATGTCTTTGCCTGCCCCGCCGTCTGGTTTACTATGCTTCCTAGGTATGTGAAGGCATCTGTCTGTACCAGTTGCTGATTCCTTACTGATATGGGCTCAGGGTTGCTCACATTGAGTGTCATGACCTCAGACTTCTTTAAATTGATGTTCAAGCCCACCTGCTGGCTAAACTTATTAAGTCTATCCGTTTTTCCTGGATGTGTTGATGTGAATGTGCTAGTAGTGCCACTCCTCTTCTTCTTTCGTTCGCTTGAAATATATTGGTCTATATCTGCAATGTTGTTTCTTGTATAAACTAGTAGTGCAATGTCATCTGCATATTCCAGATCTTCCAATGCAGAAAATGTAGTCCATCTTATTCCTCTTGGACTGCCCTCTGTTGTCTGGCACATCACCCAGTCTATGACTGTTAAAAATAGAGTGGTTGATAAGGGGCATCCCTGTCGTACTCCTGTCTTCACCTCAAAGGTTAGGTTGCTCTGCCCAACACTACACGTAAAGTTAGCATAGAGGCTTTTTATGATTGACACTATGCAGCTTGGAATTCCATAAGCCCTCAGTATTTTCCATAAACTGTCCCTATGTATGCTGTCAAAAGCCTTTTCAAAATCAACGAAATTAATGTAAAGCTGTCTGCCATTCTGAGCACTGCTCTATAATGTTCCTGAGAGTGAATATATGATCTAAACATCTTCTGTTCTTTCTAAATCCTGCTTGTTCTTTCCTCAGTTTGTGGTCTACTGCCTTTGAAATTCTCTGTATAATTATCCTGCCTAGTATTTTGCTGGGAACTGAGAGAAGAGTGATTCCTCTCCAATTATTGCAGTCTGCAAGATCTCCCTTCTTGGGTAATTTGACAATTATTCCTTTGTTCCACTCTGATGGTGTTGTCCGTTTTCCAGACTTGTGCAAATAGTGGTTCTAATAGTTCTGCTGCTAGCTCAGGGTCTGTCTTAAATAGCTCTGCATTTAAGTTATCATGGCCCGGAGCTTTGCCGTTCTTTAACCCTTTGATTGCTGTGATGATTTCTTCTTTGCGTGGAATGTCTGTATTCACATCTAGATCGTTTTCAGCTTCAGGAACATTCAATTGTGTCTCTGGTGGTTCCTTGTTCAGAGTTTCTCTGAAGTGCTCTGCCTATCTTGTTTCCTGTCCCTCTGCTGTCGTGATGAGATTACCTTGCTTATCTCTTACTAATGTAATATTGTTTGCACCTCGTTTTCCGCTGATGAATTTAGTTATTTTGTATACTGTGCTTTATTCATTTCTCAGTGCTGCCTCCTCTGCCTGTCTTGCAAGATCGTCTAGGAAATTCCTTTTGTTGGCTCGGGTTTGGCGTTTAACTTCCTTGTCCAGCTGTCTGTACTGTTCGCTATATAGTTGCTTTAACTTGGGGGACTTCGCTTCTGTTTTCTTTCTTTTCATTTCCTTTCTCATCGTTATGGTGTTTAATTTTTCTGGTGTTATCCAGTCTTGCTTCTTCCTGTCCTGGAATCCCAAGCATGATTTGCTGCTTTCCTTGTATATTGTTGAAGTGTTGTTGAAATTCTGGTCGATATCATCAGTCAATGTCTTTTCCTGACTTTTGGCCAACTGATATCGTTTCTTTATGTCGGCCGCAAAAGCTTTTCTGGTAACGGAGTCCTTCATTTTGCTGATGTCAAACCTTTTCTGTGTTGTAATGCATGTCTCCATCTACCGTTAACCATGATGTGGTCTATCTGGTTTCTGTCCCGACCATTTGGTGATTCCCATGTTAATTTGTGAATTTCTTTATGTGGGAAAAGTGTTCCTCCAATGACCAGGTTGTTAATGCTACAGAAACTTATTAGTTTATCCCTTTTCATTTGCTGTTCTGCTGCCGCATTTCCCCCATTGTTCTTGTGTACAGCCAAACAATAACGTGCTTCAACTCTTCATGCATATATTCAACTCTTGTGTACTTTCAACTCTTTCCTGTGTACCGTTAATTTGTAAAACTAATTCAATACCGTTTTATTTGTTAATATATATATTCAACTCTTAGGCCATGATTTCTCTCATCATCTACGATACATAGCTCGACCTGTCAACTTTTGAATTGCACATCATTTTTTTTTTTTAAATACCGAGTGCAAGTAAATGGTTTTATTAGTGATATTTTACATCCGTTTTCATTTTACAGAATTAATTACCAAGGAAGTTATGCTGCAAAATCAGTTTCTACTGTTTAATTCTTAGTTTAACTCTTAGTATACGAGCTTCTAGAGAGGCCGATGATCAATCCCCGTCAATAGCGAAAATTTATAGCTGAATGCATGTTTAAAACCACTGAACAATTTAGTTACGTGCATGATATAGGGGTTTCATTTCTTCACATTTTGATATATCACACTTATGTTATCTTTATAAATAAATTATTTATTGCAAAATCTGTAACGGTAGTCATGAAAGGCCGCTCGTATACTAAGAGTTAAGGATCCAACTCTCTACCCCATGTGGTTTCTGAGGGTCTCAGAAAAAATGAAAACACTACAACCACTGCATCCTTGATATGCCATAATCACTCCCTACCATGCAGATATGCCATAATCACTCCCTACCATGCAGATATGCAAAAGTTGCACACACACAAATTTGCCAATGAAACCATCACGGCAAGGCACATGTAGAGCTTTGGGGCAGGCTTATAACAAAAAAAGGTGGACCAGGTATTGCCAATCTCATCTAGCCACAATAAAGATATACTTAACTGTTTATTAACCCTTTTTGTTTTTAATCGATACTAACTTTATTTTGAAGGACATATCATTGATATGACATTATCACTGACATTAAATACATTTTAACCTTTAGCACGCTGCGGGCGACACATGTCGCCGAAGATAACCTATGCTCTGCACGCTGGAGCTGCCATGTGTCGCCTTACGGATATCACCGTTTCTAGCATGAGGACTTGTGTACACGTGATTTCAGCCCCGTATGTTAAGTTGTAATGTTATTTGCAAGAGAGTTAGCTTCCGTTTCCGATCTTAAAAAAGCGATGGGTGTATCCGCATTTATTTTTTGTAAATTTTTTAAATCGAAATGAATCTGCATCAACACACAGCCATTTTTGCTCTAATTTTATTGGATTCTGACGCCATGCGGTGGGGATGAGATTTTTGTCTTTATAAGCGCTGATATCGGTTCTCAGAATATGTTTGATGGCTGAGATGGAAACGAAAGTAAAATGGCCTTTCAAGTATGTATAATGTTAGGGGTTAGGACTAGGAATATCGGAAAGATTTAGAATTTCGGCCGAATGTCACAGCTGATGAGAGCGTTTGTTGCTTTGCTACTGATGATGGGTGTAACGAAAAGATCGTCATTTGATTTGTATTGGTCTATTGGTCAAATGACTTTCATTGAGATGCAAGGGATATGGACCCTTCGTTTGCTGGTTATTTTTTTAAATTTTTTTTAAATTTTAAAATAAAAAAAAAAATATTTTTTTATTATTTAAAATTTTTTTTTCGTTTTTTTCATCTTTCCTTTCCTCTCTTCCTATCACATCTAATATGTACACAAACAAATTTTATATCGTCAGATTCACCATTCATTTATTTATATAAATTCCAAACATGATAGCAATTGACCAAGAAACACAAAAACTATAGACATTAAGGGTCACCCACTATAGAAACGGGACGCTGTGAAAAAGAATGCAGCTGGAGGCGAAAATTTTCGCCAAAGAATGCAGCGTGCTAAAGGTTAAATTATAATAGTTCACTTGTCATAACCAGAAAATATTTAAGCCATAGTAAGTGATAATTTTGTGCTCTCTGGCAAACCTCTACACCCCAGGGCAGAAGAGGAACGACTAAGTAAGTAAATAGGAGGGCACAGTTTCATATTCAAGATGAAAAATCAATTATGCACATAAAACATCAAGAATCACACAGAGAAGGTCAGGACAACCGTGAATAAAGAACAACCCTTACTGGGGGGGGGGGAAATTCAATGCAAAAATAAGAATCGTCAACTCAAATGTTAAGTCAGTATTACAGTATTGATCTGAAACAGGAAGAAAATGAACAACCCAACAAGCTAGACTTTCATGCATAGGTGTTTGCGTAGATTAAGCTTGAAATGGTATGACAAGGTCACTAATGTGGAACTGATGACGAGAAATTCAATGCAAAAATAAGAATCGTCAACTCAAATGTTAAGTCAGTATTACAGTATTGATCTGAAACAGGAAGAAAATGAACAACCCAACAAGCTAGACTTTCATGCATAGGTGTTTGCGTAGATTAACCGATTCCGTACGCAAGATCTAATAATAGATGCAAAGGCAGAACGCTGTAGACGTAAGATCTTTTAAAAGACGCTGATTTATTTCATTGGTTCTTTCTATACTGATATTTTATACTGCCCGGAATTTATCTCGAACGGAAGTAAACACAAAACTGGGCAAATTTCAACAAGCTTCAACGTCTTTTATTTGCGTTTGAACGGATTTTTTCACATTTATCTTCATCTTTAATCATGTTTTGTTGTATCGCCATAATGGCCGAAAAACACACAGGATATGTTACTAATATGTGAACAGTGAACAAACTGTGTGATCAACCATAACTTTCTTACTTTTTCTGTGTTTCTAAATGGATTACCTGCACAAAGAGAGCAGTGAAACTGTATTGTGATAACAATTTATGTTACAAGCCTTACGTAAGTCGAAAATTTTTGTTCAAAATTTCAAGTTATCATTTTTCCGTGTACATGTTATCTGTTATAACATAAACATAACATAAAATTAGCTAGAAAGGCATATGGATTTATATTGTTCATCCAATGTACTTTAATTTGATATATAATATGTTATACTTAACTCATGATTAGACACACATTGTCAGTAAACGTAAATTATGTATGTGTAAATTTTTGGGGCTTAAAAATAATTACGTACGGAATCAGTTAAGCTTGAAATGGTATGACAAGGTCACTAATGTGGAACTGATGACGAGAACCGGACAAGTGCTAGTGAAACAAGATTATGTGGCGATGGAAAGGACACACACTGAGGAAACCAGTTGATAGCATTACAAGGTAGTCTTTGATCTGGAATATCCAGGGTAAGAGGCAGAGACACCCCAAAGAGAACAGGAGACAGAGGTGAAAATAATTAAGACATGGAAAGAACTTCAGCTGATGGCATGTCACATGACTTGGCATGTGTTAGCTGGCCTATACTCCTTGAGGAACTAAAGTGTATTGATTGATAGCACCATGGACTAATACTGCAGAGGTTTCAGGAATACAAGTGATAATAACCAACAGGAATAAGTGAATAAATGATCAGCAGCAACAACTTTTCTGCAATCACTTTACTGTTATACTCCTCAGTATTATAAAAAATATACAGTTCACAATAACCAACACACTGCTACCCACCTTCGGCAATGTGTAAATGCGAGTCATTTCCCGTGACACATAGCCATGCTTGTCTTGTTTCTCCTCATGCTTAGCCGTGATAGTGATCCTCTCATTGTCTGACGTGATTTTTACTTCTTCAGGCTTGTAATGTGGGAGAGCAAGAGAAACACGAAATTCTTTGTCTGTATTCTGAACCTGTAAAATATAAATTTGTTACCATTCTTTGTATTCCAAACCTGCATAATACAAATTTATTCTATGTCTGTATTTTGAACCTGTAAAATACAAATTTATTACTGTTATTCTCTGTAGGTATTCTGAACCTGTAAAATACAAAATTATTACTATTATTCTTTGTCTGTATTCTAAACCTGTAAAATACAAATTTATTACCATTATTCTTTGTATTCTGCAGGGGACTAGCTGCAGTGGTGCCTTCATGCTCCACAAGGGGCACACAGGAAAATCGTATGAAATTAAAGAGCTGCTAATGTTAGTCATTTACACATATCAAACAAGTTAATATGTCAACAGCCTGACTTCCAAATAAAAAAAAATAAACAGGTACAGAATACAAAGAAAAAGTATAACTAGAGAAAATAATGAACAAAAATACTATGTTCCCTTTAGATCAGCTCAAAAACAAGGATTTTTCTAAAATTCTATGGATATAGGATACAGCAGACCATAAGAATTAAGTAAAATATTCCAAATCAATGTGGTATATTTCAGGGATGTGACTTTTCAGCCTGTCGTTTTAAAACAAAGTAAACTCCTTGGACTACATAATGGTGCTTAGATATAAGCCTATATTGTCTTTAATGTTATTTACTATTTATTATTTATACTTGAACAGAATGGTTGAATCAGTTTACTGTGCAGTTCGCCATGTCATATCTTCTCGCAAACAGCATTTGGGTTAGGCTTAAAATGAACAGTGTATTCTATGCAGCCTTATAAAAACTAAGAATTCAGAGATGCAGTAATAAGTGGTAAGGGTTAAGGATCCTAAACCTAACCTTAATCCTAACGATATGGGTGACTGAATTGGATGGCACTGAACGATATGTCCTACTGTTTCATTTCAGCTGGGTTAAGATAAGGATTAGCAGTTATATTTTTGCCTCACCCTAAATCCAAATACTAAACTTCTAAATATTTTTCATTAATGGCACCCAATTTACTACACCACCAATGAGGTAAAGGATCTCATAATACGCCCACTGAGGCATATTGGGGAAAATGGTGTTGGGCTCATATTTTCTTGACCATCGGCACACTAGGGGTGATGTGGTCAGTATCACGCCGGCCACCTGCCTCAACCTTCCCAGAGTTCCTCTAGTACCAAATTCATGAGGCTGGGTCAACCCCGGAGCCATTTGTGGTCTAAAAAAATTCAACCTCGAGTGCTAACACAGCTCCAAGCTAGTGCACTAACCAGTGCGCTACCGTGGCAAGTCCACAATGAATGATTTGGCGGCTACATGAACAGCAGGAGCTGGCAGACTTTTTCAGACCATAAATCAAGGATTCCTCAGCTTAGTAAAGTTGGCAAGAAGGCGAAGATAGCTGTATATCACTCCACCTATGTCACAGTCTTGACGTATGGATGCGAGTCACGGGCAATGACTACAACCCATAAAAGACGGATCCAAACTTCAGAAATGAGGTATGAGGAAGGTAGCTGAAGTAACAAGAAAGAGATAAGGTCCACAACCAGATGATAGGTCATGACATAAAACCCAACCCCTATAGACCCAAGTAGAACAGTCCCAACTAAGATGGTTTGGCCATGTCTGCGATAAGCATGGGAAACAGAGCCTGGGATCCAGACCTACAGAGTCCGCTGGTAGGACATTAGACAATCTCTGAAGGACTGAAGACTAGAATGGAATCAAGCCAAGAGGAAGACAGCTGATAGGATAGTATAGCTCTCTCTCTCTTCCAAACCTCTACACCTCACAGTAAAAGAGGAACGACTAAGTCAGTCTTCAACAATTTACTGGATGACTGACAAGTCACTATGTTTAAATTTTTATATACTCACTTGTCTCTATTGGATATACACGAAACAAGTTGTCAAACAAGAATCACTAACTGCCATTAGGCTCGAGTTTTATTTCTGTTTTAATTTGCCGAGACAAAATAAAATAAAATCTATAATGGCCGAAAAACTGCTGTCTGCGATGAAATCATGTTGAACAGACCAGACATCTCAGGCCGAGTTGTAATATTAATGTAACATACAAGCATAATTGGTAATTATGATTTGCCCTATTTACAATGATTTTGAAAGGTGCGATGCCACTTTCCCCATGTTGGCAGTTTTCATTTAATTTGGAATTGAAAACAATATATATATCCGGTAATCTGTACCTTTGGTGCCGTCAAGTATTATAATATTTGTATTTTCGTACCATTTAGAGTTAGGGATGGGGTTAGGTTTAGGGTTAACCCTAACTCATTACACATACTTGACGGCACTAAAGGTAAAGATTACCTATAGGCCTATATCCTAATTATATAACTCATCAGAGGTTGAACTATTATTTTTCATCATTAAATTTAAAAAAAAAGAAAGTGTTAATGTGACATAGCAAATTATGTAGGCTAAATAAAGGCAGATGATTGTCTTTATTTGGAAGTTGGATTCATATTAAGTTGTTGGATCTTCTTCTTCTTCTTCCGTCCTTAGCCACCGACCGTGGAAGCAGTCAGTGGCCATTACGCCTAGTGGCGTCTTAGGGCAACAGCAGATAGGTTTTCTTTGCCATTGTTTCCCATCACGCCTATTGGCGTCTTTAGGGCAACGGCAAATCAATCCATTTGCTGTTGTTTCCGTAATCGAAGTGACTGGCAAACGGGTGATCAGCCCGTTGGTAAGTTGTTGGATGGTACTGAAGAAATAAAATTGGTAGCGAGTTTTGAATCTTCCTGTAGAAAGAAAATTAACACAATAAAGCACCGTTAAAATGCCATCAAGAGAAAATAAACATTTGAGAACCTGTTAACGACTGGTAAATTCACACTAATAAGCACAAAAGAAACACCGCGATAAATTGATCGCATGGCATGGGAAGAGAAAATGAAGACACAGCCGACTCAAGACATGACTGACCAATCAACAAAGCACTCAACTAATAAGTCGAAACTGGCTTTCTGATCTTTCAAATGTATCTTTACAAAAAGACAACATACCTCCGATTCTCCCAAACCAGACAAATATGTATTTCTCAGCAACCTCAGTTCTCGTGGATCAACAAATGGTCTTGACAACTCGTCTGCCAGCTGCAGAAGATTGTAGTCGTCATTGTGTCGTGGGCAAATAGCAAACATTGTAGTGATGTTGTTGTCTGATACACTAACACTGTACTAAATAAACGACGATGTTCCAAGTAAAGTATGCAGGATTTGAAAGCTCAGAATGTCTCTATCTCTTGCTTACTCGTACGAGGTTGCCACTTGTTAGTCTTCTATCTGAACTCTGATGTGGCCGCATATTATATATTACTGCCAATCCCATTCGAGATTCACGTGGACTTTTCGAGTGCGGTCCTATCATAAATGTATGCATGATGTAAACAACTCTATGAAACATCCGAATACATCTCGAAGGTTTTGGAACATTCCAGGCGATTCACGTTTCCTCTATACGTACTTTAACGCTTGCAACATTGCTGTCAGCTCTCATCATTTGTATTTTCCATTTTTCGCTACAGTCATATAACATAAAACGTGTGTAGATACACAATATATTTAAAATAACAACAATTCGGAAACGTTGTGATCCTGCCAGATGTTGTGCAATGCTTCGATTACCTTCGCCTTGTAATCGTAATCGTAGCGATAAACCTTAACATTATGTGATCTGAAGTGCATTTGATTTACTACAGACAATGATTTGACAAATGTGATGCCACTTTCTCATATCGGCAGTTTTTCATATTATTTGGAATTGAAAACAATATATATCCTAATTATAACCCATCAGAGGTTGAACGGGATATTTTTCTTCATTAATTTAAAAAAAAAAATAAAAAAATAATTTAAAACAGTTTCTTTCAAAAAAGTTTCTTTCAAAATACATCTATTTTCACTGCAGAGATGGTGGCAATACAAAAAGCACTAGAAATATTCTCTAATAACCCTCCCAAAAAACTAACAGTTTTAACTGACTCTCTTTCAACAATTAAAGCACTTAGAAATTTACGAGGGCATGATGGTATAACACCAGAAATGGTTAAGTACATGGGAGCATCAGGCGACCTATTACTCTTAAAGGTCCTACAGGCAGCATGGTGCAACAAGACCATACCAAAGGATTGGGAGATTGCCATCATAACACCAATTTTCAAAAAGGGTGACAATCGACAATGTGGAAACCATAGAGGCATATCCCTTCTCAGTGTCCCTGGTAAAATCTACTCTAGAATCCTAGAGCAGAGACTCCGACGCCTAGCTGAGCCACAATTGTATGAGGTCCAGTGCGGATTCCGAGCAAACCGAAGTACTCAAGACCTAATCTTCACACTCAGACAGCTGAGTGAAAAGGCCCTTGAGTATAAGAGTGAGATCCATCTTTGTTTCATAGATCTGGAAAAGGCGTTTGACAGGGTCCCCTGGAGCAAACTTTGGGACTGTTTGGCAAGGAAGAATATTCCAGCACCTCTGATTCATGCTATACAGAGCTTCTACAAGTCTTGCAGAAATTATGTGAGGACAGCAAACCATAAGTCAGAAGAGTTCAGGACCACCACTGGTGTAAGACAAGGTGATATTCTATCACCTTACCTCTTCATACTCCTTATGGACGATGTCATCAAGGCATGTAAGGAGAGAACAAGAAAGTATTCAGTGGGGTACTGGAAGATGAGACAGGTCTATATTTCGGAGCTGGCATTTGCTGATGATGTTGCCCTGATTGCTAAATCAGAGGCACATCTCCAATCCAACCTGCAAGTCTGGAAGGAAGAGCTGGAGAAGAGAGGGATGGTCATAAGCAGTGTCGTAGATTTATGATAGGAAATTAAGACTTTGGTTGGTCCCTTCTGAATAGATAGAATCAGTGATAGCTGCAGTGAGAGTTAATACAGAAATAGATCTTTCCACGAGTGCAGTGGTAGCGAATCAATAGAACGGTCCCCTGGAAAAAGACAAGATTTTTCTCTCTCTCTCTCAGGCCTATCTTCTACGACACTTATGTAAGAGTCGGACAGACTATTGACAACATATGCTAACATGTAATGAACATACCACTCACGTGCACACACACCAGTGACAACAGGTAGACACACCGACGTGGGAAGACTATCAAAATGATTACATATATATATTCTGAACGAGCTGACCAGCATGCTTCTTTTAGTTTCAAAGGGAAGTTTTTTATTTATCAGCTAAAAATTTCCTCACAACACATAAAATTCATCAAGAAAAGAAAATAAACATATACACGTGGTCAAAACAATAATCAATGAAATTGCTAAAAGAAATGATAGACCCCAATATGATCTCATCCCCTCAAGGTAAGCCCACAGTCCCGTTATGAGTAAAGTGAAAGCCAGGAGATTCAATGATACATATGAGTTTGTCTAATAATTTTTCTTTCTTTCCTCGTAAACAAATATGAACCGACTTAGATGTAGTAGGTTTTAACCTGAGGGAAGTCAAAAAAATATTCTTGCATTGACAACAAGTTTCATAAATGGAATTACAAACATGGGTGAAATTCACATACCTCACACCGTCTACTTTCACTCGGTTCTTTCATCAGGGCCCTGTACTAATTACATACGTGATGTAGCTTGCCGTCTGGCGCAACCTTGGTAACATTCACACCCTTTGTCTGTTCTGTCGTTCACTGAAGCGGATCCCAGCTCTACAGAGTGGTTTGCTGGTTTTGGTTTTTTCTCAGAAATTTCTCCGGGGAGCATCAGCTTCAGGCGTCAGCTATTTCAGACTAAAGTGTAAAGTGCTGTGTAAAGTGGTCATTCTGTAAAGCTCCACTATCAATCACTGTAACATGTTGTTTGTGGTGTCACTACTGTATATGTCCATTGTAGTGTACAGAGTTGTTGAGATCAGGCATGCTCCAGTCTACCCAGCTGTAAATGGGTAACTCACCCTAGTCCTGAGTTAGGGAAGGCAAAGGCAGCTGTAAGCAGTAGTTTCCCTCTAAGGCTCCAGGGGAAGCAGGCCCTAAACTTGGTCAATTCAACCGACGCAGGATGGTATAGATATGGAGTAGAAGTGTAGAGTGTGATTAACGCGAATGGTGTACGGTTCGTGTTCTGACCAATCTAAACACTCATTCACTTGTGTCTACAAGGCACCAATGCAGACTGCTGGAATCTTTGTTTACACAGTTTATTTAGACGCACACACTGGGACATAACGAGTAAATCATGGGTACAGGTTGACACATCAATTTGCAGGCATACATAGTAGATCCCAAGTCATGACACATTCATAAATAATGGGTAGTACATCAATAGCTTCCAATGTCATGATACATAATGGCCGCATCCCCTATCTGACTAAGCGCGTCAGTGAAGGCGGATCGGTAAGTAACTAAAGTTGCTTTATGTTCACAGTTTATATCATATTATGAAACCATGGAAGGGGTTTCTATCAAAATTGAGATCTCCTTGCCACTGTCCGAATAGTAAGATACATGCCCGTTCTTTGGACAGTGATTCAAAAATATGATGACAGGAATGTAACATGGCCGCCTTCCTGAGTTGTCGCTCACTCACTCACAGGAGGGTATATCTAAGCCAAAGTTAATTTGAAATGTATAAGAATAATTTCTTAAAGTTCCTCCAAACAGTTCTACAGTAATCCAGTTACTTCACGTAGACATAACTGCTATATGGAAGCCCGTCACAAAATTCCAGCTAGGTCTAACCGACATGAGATCATCAAAAATAGGGTCTGGAATTACCTGGAGTCCGAATCATACATGGTACCGTACATTAGGAGAGTCTCTAACACAAGCTCTAGTAGAGACACAATCTCCTACAGAAGAAAAACCACTTCGTAAATCATTTTTACTGAAGAATCTACCAGCCCTGAAAAATGCGTAACCGCCATAGTAAACGGTACCTCGGAACTCATCACGACTTGTCAAGACAACTCCTACTTCCGCTAGAGCGGCATAACAAGAATATAGTCCTGCCTACCCATCAAAAATATACAATATAGGACTGATTCTACTTGTACTAATAATATGTAATACATATGAATTCAGGCCATAAACATAATAAGCAAATTAATATATTTTCTGGCCCTAACAAATAAGTACGGACATGGGTGTCATATCCATGCGCCGAATCAATATCAAGAACGATTACTCCTATGATCAAAAGTGTAAATCAATCATGAGTTATCTAGCTTTACTATAGACAGCATTTTCATACACAAATGAATGAATGTCTATATCTTTTCCATATTAAATAGCCATATCGATTTTTGTAATATGTGCGTCAAAATATGCACGCAACATAAAGTTAGTGTATCTTGACTCACGAAGTAAGAATTAGGGTTAAGCGAGCACACAATGTCAGAACACGAGGTTTCCCTAAATTAGGAAAATGACCGGTGGACAGCTTCTCTCAACAGATAATCAGGGTTCACCACACATTTGGTCAAAAAGATATCGGAAAGTTTAATGCTATGAATAATGTTACTTGCCACAAGGGCTGTACTTTAGAATATCGTTTCTGGAAGGACTAATTCAGGCACACTGGGCCCATTATTTCAGTTCACGTTAAAGTTCTTGAAAAGCTTACGACCAAGTCTTTAAGGGAAAAGTTTTTTTTTTAGTCTTCACAGGATAGGTTCATCAGTACGTAACGCTGGTATAGTTAGGTTACCACAGAAATCTCTCAAACACAGAATTCCTAAGAACTAAACCACTTCGATCAAACTAAAGGCCATCTCTTTTAACAGAGATTTTTAGAAATCGAACGAGGCTTGTTCTAGTCTTGACTGCGAAGTTACTGAGTGATAATGAAATCTAGCTCATTCTAGCATATATGAAAACCCAGACAAAGAGATGAACGTTTATTTCCCAAAAACGAAATAATCTCCCCTTTCTCATAACAACTACGTAACTAGAAGAGGCTGTCGTAAACTGCCACTTTCTGCGTGTCAGTTGCGAAATCTCAGACAACCTGTCTCCAATGCAGGGCAGTTTTCACACTACAGCTGACCATGGCCCACAGTGAGCGCCGTGTCAGTTTGGGATTTTTCAGACAAATGTCTGAATACTGACCGGTGCAGATGTAAAGTATCACAGCTCACCGGGACTTATGCCGAGAAGAAGCTCGCGCGCTCGGTGAGAATGTAGACGATTGTCTACGTCCTATGTTCAGCGAACCGACTTATCACGCCTTCTGACGCCCTGCAGCCCTGACATCTACGTAATATCGTCCTAGCGCGATTCTCAGTTTTGAGAAAGAAACAGGTAAAGTTTAAGAATACTGAAGAAAATATTTTTCGCAACCGAGTGATGCGAAAAATACAGGAAAAACAAGTATGGAAAGATAATAAAATAAAAGGATGCGCGTGAGAGAATAGGAAGAAGATCTAGGCAATTTAATGACCATAACCTATGTGACAAGCAGCTCTAAAACAAAATCCATGGTGATATCACGAGAAGAAAGAAAACATCAGATTAAGTTGGGAGAACAGGTCCTGGAGCAGGTCGACCACTTTAAACATCTCGGAGCTATTATAGACCGAAAGGGAGGCATCAAAGAAGAGTTGGCCACTCGAAAAGCAGCGGCTGGGAGACTTTTTCAGGCCATAAATCGAGGATTCCTCAGCAAGAAAGAAGTTGGTAAGAAAACGAAGATGGCTGTATACCGCTCCACCTATGTCCCAGTCTTGACATATGGATGCGAGTCATGGGCAATGACTACAACCCACAAAAGCCAGATCCAAACCTTAGAAATGAGGTATCTGAGGAAAGTGGTTGAAGTAACAAGAAGAGACATGGTCCGCAACCAGACGATCCATCAAGGCCTAAAATCCCATCCGCTGCAGACCCAAATAGAACAGTCCCAACTAAGATGGTTTGGCCATGTCTGCAGAATGGGAGAAGATCGGCTACCACGACAAGCATGGGAAACAAAGAGCCAGCGATCCAGACCTCCAGGACGACCCAGAGTCCGCTGGGAGGATAACATTAGACAATCTTTGAAGGACCGAGGACTAGAATGGAACCAGGCCAGGAAGAAGACAGCTGATAGAATGGTCTGGCGCTCTCTCTTCCAAACCTCTACACCTCACGGTAGAAGGGGAACGACTAAGTAAGTAAGTAAGTAAAGAAATTTACGATAATGTAGTAGACCTGATATAGCAGAGGAGATATTTCTGGCTACTACATACTTATATTCCAGAGGATGTTCAGTCTTAATTGCTTGGATACCTTCACATGTTGGCATAGAAGGAAATGAAAAGGCAGATAAAGAAACCAAGAAAGGTAGATCTGATAAAAATCTAATAAATGTAGGGACGAGTAAATCAGAGATTAAGAGCTTAATTAAGGATTTAATAACATGAATGGAAAGCAGAGTGGGATAACAATCTGAAAGGAAGACATGCATATAAGATGTTCAAGGCTCCAACAAGAAAATGTCAGATATCTAGGGAATTGAAAATTCCCAGTAATAAGAAACTTCTCAGACTACAGCTGGGAAAAGGCTATGTCAGAATAAAAGAACCTTACTGGGCAGGTTGTCTTCAAGACAATAATATAGAACATTTCTTGTTAAAATGTAAGAGGTATGAACAAATGAGAATGCCAATATTAGATTATTTGCAAGCATCGAACTTACCTATAAATATAAAAGAGGTGTTAAGAATAGACAGACCTAGGGAACTGCATAATATAGTCAAACAATATTTAACACGAACAAAGGTTAATATATAGTGGCTGGGAATGTGAAGGTCTGATGCTGTTCTTACAATGCATATGACTTTCAACAGATGAAAGTCAATTAAATATCTGTTAAAGTCAGTTATATAACTGGAACCACCAGGCCTTTACACCCCTCCATTTTAATATTATTCTTGTTCAGAGTTTCTTCATGATTTTGTTCGTTTTTGTTTTATTTTTGTTTTTTTATTTATTTATTTATTATTATTATTATTTTGTTTTTAAACGTATTTAACGTATAAGCATAATTGTGATTGTCCCTATTTACAATGATTTGACAAATGTGATGCCCAGTGGCGTATCCTGGTAATGCGAGCTAGGCGTGCTGCTACTTAAAATGAATATGTACGCCTACTATTTAACTTCTTCCCCTCTTAATTTAAAAACCAACTATATTCAACTACGCAACGATAGTTATTAGGGGTATATGTCAATTATCTCCGAAATACTAATTAACTTACAACTTGAAACTCACTGTCACTGTAATAACACTGACAAACAACATTTTTCTTTCTTATATAAGAATAAGTGTTCTTAGGTCAGTTTCTTGCGCTGATTTCAAATCTGAAATCCGTTTATCTCTATCACATCGGGTTCTTAAGATATTTGTGAATAAATATATTTTTGGGAAACCGTTATTTGCTCCGTTTCATTTTTACTATATAACTTATTAAAAATTAATAAAATGCAAAATAATTCTACTTTTTATACTGCTAAAAGATGCATGACATATGTTACGCTATTTTTCAAATAGTTACTGTATTTTGAAATAATTCTGAGCGAAATATGGCTTCTAGAAGTTGTAGAAATTCGGCTGATCTGTTCTGTTACGTGTGCGGATATTTTACCGATCGTGTTCACCAGAAAAACTTTACACCATTACTAAAGAAAGCATATGAACGTTATTTCGATTCGAAAGTTGATGATGCAAATAAATCTTGGAAGCCCAATGCAGTTTGTTCGATTTGTGCAAATACATTGGCAGGTTGGTTACGAAAATCGCCGAAGCATAAGTCGATGCCTTTTGGAGTGCCAGTAATATGGCGTGAACCGACAAATCACGCTACTGATTGTTACTTCTGCTTGACAAATATCCATGGTTTCACTTTTAAAACTAGAAAGTCTGTGGTTTATCCAAATATTGAATCAGTTTCGAAACCAGTGCCTCATGATCCAATCACATGTCCGATCCCATTTCCACCAGAACAATATCCGTTGGACGTGAATGAACCATCAGAAAGTGATAGTTTACCTGCTTTAGAAACTAATTCTGACTCGGATTATATACCGGTGAATGATGGTGTTCACTTAATTAACCATTCAGAACTTTCAGATCTAATACGTGATCTCACTCTTACCAAAGGACAAGCGGAATTACTCGGTTCGCGACTCAAAGAATGGAATCTTTTAGCGCCCAATACTCCGATATCTAAATTTCGTCATAGACACAGAGAACTTGTTCAATACTTTGAGATGGATGATGGCATTTGCTATTGCAAAGATGTAAACGGTCTAATGGTGCACCTCGGTCATGAGCACATAGTCAACGAATGGCGACTTTTCATCGACTCTTCCAAGACTAATCTAAAAGCCGTGTTATTGCATAATGGAAATTTATTTTCATCAATTCCAGTCACCTACTCTGTTCATATGAAAGAAACTTATGACAATATGGCTATCCTTTTGGCAAAAGTAAAGTACAATGACTACCAATGGCGGGTTTGTGGAGACCTAAAGGTCATTGCAATTCTCATGGGCATGCAGACTGGGTATACTAAATTTTGTTGCTTCCTATGTGAATGGGACAGCCGCAACAGACAGGAACATTATGCAAGAAAGGTGTGGCCTATCAGGGATCGTATGCAGCTCGGGCATTAAAATGTAATACATGAGCCATTAGTTAACAAAGGCAGCATCATTTTACCACCGTTACATATAAAGTTGGGGCTCATGAAGAATTTCGTAAAAGCGTTAGATAAAACGAGCAAAGCTTTCACTTATCTTCGAGAAAAGTTTCCGCAAGTTAGCGATGCAAAGATAAAGAAAGGTATCTTTGTAGGACCTCAGATTAGGAAAATTATTGCAGACAAACAATTCGAGAACTTGTTACATGGTAGTGAACTTCGCGCATGGATGGCATTCAAATCGATCGTCGATAACTTTCTGGGAAATCACAAATCTGTCGACTATGTGCATATTGTTAAGCAGTGCATAGATGCATACAGAATTATGGGCTGTAACATGTCCCTCAAAATCCATTTGCTTGATTCGCATCTTGACTTTTCCCCTGACAACCTTGGCGAAGTCAGCGATGAACATGGAGAACGATTCCATCAAGATATCGCCGTAATGGAGTCACGCTATCAAGGACGGTGGAGTGTGACCATGCTTGCCGATTATTGTTGGATGCTTCATCGCGATGTACCACATGCCATTCACCGACGAAAGTCGACTGCAAAGAAATTCAAGCCTACATAACTGTTACACTTCTTGTATGAATGATGTTGTAATACTGTATGCGTTGTTAAAAAACGTCAATTGCGTATTTCTAGAGATCCCGACCTGATAGAGAAAAACGGTTTGCAGATTTAAAAACAGCGCATTAAAATTGACCAGAAAAACATAGAAATGTTAGAGAAAGAAACACAAAATTTTTTTTTGTTAGTCAGTGTAATCAGTCGACTTTGGCACCAGTTCCAAGCCACTGTCTCAGTTGAAGACCGGCATCGCAGTGGACGACCCAGAGTGACAACAGCAGCGGAGGATCGCTTTATTCGGCTTCGTCACCTCAGAGACAGGTTGTCGTAGATTTTTGATAAGGAAATTAAGACTTGGGTTGGTCCCTTCTGAATAGATTAGAACAAGTGATAGCAACAGTGAGAGATAATAATAGAAATAGATTTTCACGAGTGAGATGGTAGAAATCATAGAGTCTGTCCCTGAAATCGAGAATCTTCTCTCTTTCAGCCTATCTTCTACAACAGATCTAGAGGAGTCAGACAGTCTATTGACTATATATATATATATATATATATATATATATATATATATATATATATATATATATATATATATATATACCACTCACGTATACACACACATAAGTGACGACAGTTAGACGCACAGACGTGAAAACTGTAACAATGGAATATAGATATGTTGGAACGAGCTGACCAACACGCTTGAATAAAGTTTATGTAAATTTATTAACATAAGGAAAATTTACCACAACACATAAATGTTAATATCAAGCATAGAAAAGATATATATATAAGGTAATGAATTGCTACAAAAATGATAGACCCATAGGTATAATCTTTTTCCTCGATGTATAGCCCACTTTCCTGTTAGAAGGAAATGTGATAGGCCCAAAGAGTCACGGATGCATACGCTATAGTCTAAGAGTTCCCTTTAAAGGTATGAACAGAACGGATTACTCTACTCTATCCTAAGGAAAATATCATTAGCAACAAAACTGCATAAAGGAAGTTAAGCCAGCAAAATGGGTGCCAAAAATACAACAATAAAGGAATCATTCAGTCCTGCATTCACTCTATTCATATCAGCCGTGGCCACGCGCTTGCATTCGTACTTACAGCTTTGGTAGCAACTTCTAGAAAAACCAATTTTTAGGACATACACATACAGAATCTCCGGTGTTATTCTTGGCCAAGGGAACCCCAGCTCCGCAAAGACAGGTTGAATTCACTACTTCAGGGAAAGTTTCCTTGGTTATTATTATTTAGGATATCTGTTTATGTCACATTAAAATTGTCCAGGCACGAAAGTTAACAGCGAGCACAGTGTCAATAGCTTAGGTTTTCCAGTACCTAGGAATGTCAGGTCGGTGCCTTCTCTCAGTATAGAAATTTAATTTGGTCATGTCGCAAAATTGGTTCCAATACATTGCAAACGCGGCTACGCGCAGTTCTAACCAATCGGCTGTCGCGAACCTCGGCACAAGCCAGCCCGAACGAAATGCCTTAGGCAAGATGGAGATGTAAACATATAGCTTTTTTGTCGATGTCAGGTCCTTAACTGAAAGGAATATAAGTCCGGAGAATGGAATTATGGTGAAATGGATTTTATCTTTCATTCCAAGAGAGGTTGATGAATAAACTGATATAAGGGACAAACGGTAGGAGTGTATCAGTTACTAGAAAAATGCGTATTTCTGGTGTCTTCAGTTGAAGTTGAAAGCATGTAAACCCACATCTGTTTTAAATAATAAAATTAAGAAGTGACAGTTTGTGGACAGACATTGATAGGAAGGTAGAGATATATCGGCTGTATAAAACAAGATATTGTGGAACGGGATGAATAGTATATAAGCCGAGGATGAGTAGGCGAAAGTTTCAAGGAACACACAGATCTTATGGAATCGCTCGTCGGGAAGGAAATTTCAGCTCGAGTTTTAGACTGTGACGTCAGTCCCCTCTCTGCCGTTCGCCAGAGCCTTATAAAAGAGCGGAGCGCTAAATTAAAAGGACACACTGAAAGTAAAGTTGAGACAGACTGGAGGCAGAGTTCGCCACTACATCTTTACCATCTGAATTGTGAGCGGATCTCCAGAAATTTCCAGTCCAGTGTCTGAAGTCTGAGGGTTCCATGTAATAACTCAAACCAGACTGTCAAGTATCAGAAGCCTGTGTTGTTCATCAGAGGCAATCCCACAAAAGTGCAGGACCCCAAAGAGTGAACTACAGCTGGACATTGGTATCCCTATAGCTGGGTCTGCCAATGCTGATAATACAAGTGACAGTTCAGTGTCAGCAGTATCAAGTTTCAAAAGATAAGTGTCATTTAAGACACTGACAAACTATATGTGAACCAACAGCCAATATTTGTGATAGGAAACAAACATCTACAACAGTATTCAAATTATTGTAGATTTCAGTCAAATGATGACAGTAATGTGTAAAGTCACAGGACTAAGAGAACAGTGATTCAATAATAGTGGTTCCAGTATTCATTAACTTTATTGTTCAAGATCCTGAAGTCTAAAAGACAATACGATTTATTAACATTGCTGAATGACTGTTTGCAAGTAATTAAATTTTCCACAAGGACAGAAAATCCTACCAAAACATTAGTTAAGAAATAATATTAATTGTGTGAATATTTTTTTTGTATATTTTACTGCTCATTTCCAAATAGCAGACATAGAATATTAAGGTAAATATTAAAAGATTATAATTGTACCTGAGGACTTATTTACTTTTACACTTGTGTTTAAAGTATATGTTCATTTTATTTATCCCCTAGACATTAATTAATCATAAGATAGTCACAGGGAGGAGACACCTTAAATCCTGGTACTACTTTTTACCATCTGGGCCAGGATTTTCACAATCTGACTATTTCTATGATATCCATACACCAGTGCTTATTTCTAAGACTGGGGTATTACTTGTAAGACCAGAACTCTTTACTGGCATACTATCCTGGTATCATATGATACACCTGGATATTCATCTGCTATCAATATACTTACATAATAAACTAAATTAATAAAACCTCCCGCTACAGGTCACACCACAATTAGTCGAAAATGTCGGAATGTTAATGATTTGTAATTTTTCTTGCCACAGGGCACCATGTACATGAGAGTTTGTGAAGAAATATAATCTGGCTCAATATTCCAAGTATAGGCATTTAGTCTTTAAAACTGTTAGTGAGATTTGTACTCTGTCTATTTCTGGAGGCAAACACACTGCCAGACAGGTGTTAACTTGTAAACCCACGTGGTTAAAGATAAAAATGTTTCTTCTCTCAGTTGTACCAAAACCGCTGGTAAAAGTTGGGCTGACCCAAAACTGTATAAGGAAGAGAAAAGTACAAAATACTTAACCACAATATTTGCTTCGGTTATAACTTACATTATAACTGCAAGCGTAGAGCTTGTCTTAACGTTAAAACTCCCGTGAAATAATTATGATCGTTTAAAAAAATCAATCATCATGAATAAGAAATATCTACGTATTTCGTCAATACTCAATGATGACTCAGTGAGTTATAAGTTAGTTAAAAATATTCTCGACTGATTACTAGCAATTTAATTAAATTTTATTTACAGCTGGATGAGATTAAGCTAGAAATAATAATTTATTCTGCTTTCCACTGTAACACGTCAACTATAGAATATAACAGACTTATAATTTAATCCCTCTGCACCGAAATCTAACTAGTGAAATAAAATAGGCGAGATATCACTTAAATCACTCACAAAATACTAAATATATAATATTACCTCCAAACAGAACTACAGGCGATCACCACGACTACAATTATTCACTAGAAGCTCGGCAAAAATTGACGAGAAAACTAAAAACTTCGCTATACAAGCTTATTCTCTAGCACGAGCGATCCGTCTACTGCAACTCAGGAGGACTGAATGCATGAAGTCTAACTACTGGGGTTTATATCTTATGAAAAGAAATGATTTCCTAATTCTCGAAAACCCGAAATAGTTCCCGTCTTAACACTTCACATTAACTCAGACGCCGGCCATAAACTGCCAATGCGCGTCTTCACACCTACTGCTAACTATGGTCATCTCTGAGCAATGCATGTGTTTCACCTTACACCTATCGCCGAGAAATCTACCCTAAATGCGTCGTGTCAGATGAAAATGTAGACGATTGTCTGCCATCTTCTCTCTGTCGAGAACGAATTTCACACTATTCGCTCTCACCGAGGACTGAGCTTACGCAATAAAAATGCGTTGCTACATAAGAAAAGAGACAGGCGAAGGTATAAATGGGAGAGTTATATTTTCACAATCAAACGAATGCGAAAATAGGATAAAAGAGCGATAATAAAGTAGAAGACACGGGTAGAATAAAGAAAAGATATAGAAATTTATTAATCATAAATCTCTCTGCGACACAGGTTTACAACAGCTTCCTCAACTGCCTAGTCATTGCCTGCAGGACGTCATGTGTCTGATCAAACTGTCCGGAACAGACTGCATGACGCTGGACTTTGGGCACAACGACCTCACCGAGGACCTGTCCTTACGCACCGCCATCGCCAAAATCGACTTCTTTGGGTCAACCAGCATCGTCCCTGGGCAGCTGACAATCAATGGAGACATGTCTGGTTTAGTGACGAATCTTTCTTTTTGTTGCAGCGTCAAGATAGACGGCGTAGGGTCTGCCGTAGGCGAAATGAACGTTTTGCCCAAAATTGCGTTGATGAAGCTCCGCCGCACGGTGGTGGAGATGCAATGGTGTGGGGAATGATCAGTTACAACGGAAGGAGTCAATTGGTGCACATTGAAGGAGGCTTGAATGCGCAACGATACGTCAATGAAATTCTTCGACCCCATGTCCTTCCACTTTTGGCTGCCCAAAGGTCTGTGTTTCAACAGGACAACGCCAGACCCCATTGTGCACGGCTGACGACGCAGTCCCTGACTGCCAACAATTCTCACCCTTCCCTGGCCATCCCTGTTTCCAGACATGAGTCCGATTGAGCACCTGTGGGATGAGCTGCATAGACGTGTTTGTCGCCGAGACGTTGCTCCAGCCAATCGTCGTGATCTGTTCCAGGCACTCCAGGAAGAGTGGGCAGCCATCCCACAGGCCCACATCAGACGTCTGATCGCATCCATGCCCAGGAGATGCCAGTCGCTGATCGATGCAAGAGGAAAGCCCGTACGCCAAAAATCTCTCCTGACCCAGATGCAAAACCAATGTCAATTGATAGGTTGAACCCTAAGGTATTCTTGTGGGCAATTTTGTGACAGACGAACTCAGCCGACCCTGAATGACCCTGAAGTGTTGGATGATATAGTACGACCTTCGTAGCGACCCTTGGATAACATCAGTGCCCGTGAATATTGTAACCTTTCGTCAAACGGGATTTTTTTTCACCTGGACTCATTAGCTATGCAACCGTTCCACACGTTTGCTGATTAATATGTGGACAGTTTACCTATCGTTCATTCTGGTAATTGCATTGATTTAAGGAGAGATTAAATCACGCCCATGGACATCTCTTGAGCAATCATATGCAGTATTTTCATTAACTTGGCCCAGAGGGGGCGGTGCCAGAATCAAACAGATAGTAGCGACCACGATCAAAGACACGGACTGGGGGATCTCAGGAAAGACTAGCGCCACGATCAAAGACAGTAGTGGTCCCTGAAACGAGCGACGCAAGTTCCTGCAGGTATTTCGCATCTCGGTGTTAAACACAGAACCGATCGCAGCAGCGAGCGGAGATAAGAAGACCAGGGGCGGCATCTCTCTTTAGTCTGGCGGTCAGATCCCCAAAAGTGTCCTGAGATCTAAAAAGGTGTCAATTTTCTCATGTCCCACTCATCTTACAATTAAGTTAGATATATACAGACCACGTAGAAATACACTTTATCACTCGTTGGCCAGACCTTTACAGAAGCACTAGCTATATTTGAAATCCTGCTAGATTATCCCCTGGATTTTGATATATATTTTCAGTGAATTCTATTTCTGTGCAAAACGGTAATATATATATATATATCGTGTAAAGTGATCAGTGGACTAGTTCATTCATTCTATTTCACTGGATTTTGTGTTAATTTAAATCTATTAAATTAAACCATCTCAATAGTTCCAGTTGTAAATGTAATGATATATCTGCTACATTATTTCCCAAAAAAAGATAATAGATGCTTAAATGCTGTAATTAACTTTTAAAGTCGCGAAGGAATTTATAATTATTAATTTAGTTAAGTCCTATATTTATAGATGTTGTCGTGAAATATTCTAATCCACATATATAAATTATCAGGTAAATATAAAGCCTAACAAATAAATTCTAATAAAGAAAAGAGCAATGGTAAAATAACAGTGCTGTCACAAAGAATGTACTCGAAATCCCCCTTTGTTTTATGCTTCGTCTGCAAATTGTAACGTTTCCACGTTAAATATAAGCCACTGCATAAATACAAGCGTTTCCACAACACATTAAAACGGGTATTGCATTTCTAAGAAAAACATTGAGAGGCACACTGCGTAATGACCTAAATTAATCCTAACATTAATTATACTACGTTACCAAAACGAACGAACAGATGGACTCAAATAGAAAGAAGGGAGGGCTGAAAATCAGGAACGCATGCAACACTAAACACGTGTCTCGCTATTAATGCCACCCCCAACACGCGTCGCGCGATACACAATTACTACTATCACGCGTGTAAGGCCACATGCACTAACTTTTTTTCAGACGGACAGTGATAAAAACACTAACCTTCCCAGAGTTAGGTTTTAAAATCCTGAAAAACGCTTATTAGAAAAGATAACATTAGATGGGTTTACGTTTGAAAACATTACAGTACCCAGACAGCACATCTTCGAAACAGGAGGTAGAAGAAATTGCATATTTTGAACGCAGCCACTTAGCTCTTTTAAATTTGTATATTTGGGTTCCTTAGGGCTTGCTGACAAAGAATATGTAAAACGTTACGCAAATAGTCTAGGAATTAATAAATTATAACCAAAATAAAATAGTGGGGATGCCTGACAGCATGAAATCATTTCTGCTCATAAAATTTTTTTTATAACGTGTTTGAAAAAACCTTACGTTACGGAAATAGCCTACCATGTTAACTCCTAATTGATTGGAGCGCAACAAATATAAGACTAAACACGATTGGTCGGGCTATAAATACTATCTTGCGTTGTTATGGGAAACGAATAGAAGGGGTACTTTTTTGAAAAGATGTGGAGACGTGGTTTCATTGGGTAGAGCTGCGAATATACTTGATTCAGAGCGTCTGTTCATTGCCACATCTTGTAATAAACCTACTAAGAAGCAGTACGTTGAGCACCAGTGTATATTTTATATAAAATAAAGCCTGGAACGTCGGCAGATCGGAGTTGTGCTATACCCATTGCCAGTCAACGAAACTGTTTATTATTCTATGAATTGTGGTAAGCTTGAAATATTCAATATCTTTTAATGAAAATTGAATGTAAATTGTTAATTTATGCCTGTATATATGTGTAGTTCAGTAGCAAACATGATGTAAAGCCTATAATGCTCCAGCCTGAACAGAAGGTGTCGGAGGAAAGTAAAACGGCATGGAATGGCCAAACAGTACACTGACACCTAGATTATTGATTAGACAGAAATAATGCTGGAATTGCAGAGGCGTAGTAACTATTAGGGAGGGAAATACTGGTATAAAGTATTTCAGATGAAGCTGACAGTTGGCCTAACGCTCTGAACTCAATGTTTGTGATGTATTGTGCTCAGTGTAGAACTAGAGTATCAATTGGTTATGAAGTAGAAGGTACATCCTTCTTGTTTTCAGGGACTGTGGTCTTAACGTTATTGAGCAGCACCTGGTCAGAGCTTTGCTGAAGCCAGAGGTGGACAGCATACTCCTTGGTCCATATAGCAACCAGTGGGGTGGCTCCAGAGCTCATTGAAGTGATCGAACAGAGGAGCCTTTTTCTGCAGTCATCACGCAAGATAAGAGAGTGTGGCCATGGAGCTCAACATTATGTACCCCATCTTAAAATGACCTTGTAAAAATAACATTAAGAGGGGAATTTAAGTGTTTTAATATCAGGAACTGAGAACATCTCCAATACTAGTTCCAATAAAGACAAACTATTGAAGTCATGATGACAAATACCAACAGAGCTTGAACAAAACAAAACCAGTATTACCTCATATTACTACTACACAACTGACACACATAGGATACTATTAAAAATATATGTCACTACAAGATTCATATTGATAAATTCTGTACATATAACTTGTAATTAAAATTGATTGTGATTCCTGGTTCCCTTTGTATTTGAATCAGGACACATATACCTTCATGACAGCACTGAATACATATTGTTATTTGAAAAGTTATCAGTGACTCCTTTAAGATATCCTCGTAGAGTGTTTTATGTATGTGAGTGTCACAGTGTTGTCAAGTGTGGTGGAATAAATTAAATTGTTTATTTGTCTGTTGTTGTTATGACTTACACTTGATCATATACATACCCTAGACATATAACGTAGTCATCACACTATTCCAGAATAATTCTGACTGAGGTATACATATGTGGCAGCAAGTAAGGTTATATATAATACACTACTCTTATTAGATATATATATATACCTTCACAGCTGATCTCAGTCAGTACACTAAGTCCCCTATAAATATTTATAACATCCCACTTCACCACAGATGTGTGTTTTAACCATTAGAACTCGCGCAGTGTTTTATTAAATACATAATTAAATACGCGAGTATATATATATATATATATATATATATATATATATATATATATATATATATATATATATATATATATATATATATATATATATATATATATATATATATAAATAGTCTTAACGGGAAATTCATCGCGCTTTAGAATGTTATTTGATTTTTCGGTATATGATATGTCTTTTTCTTTCATACAGAGTGATCGTAACCTTTGCGATCCCAGCAATAAAGAAATCATCTTAAAAAACTTCCAGACATATTGATGAAACATTTTTAAATTTAATCTTGTGGCGGTTTAATGCGACCTAGCTATCATAATTACATGAAAGAAAGCCTACCCAAGACTATTTAAAGAACAATCATCATATTAAAATTACAAATCTGTAAGATAAACTGGAAGTTGAACAGTGCCAGTAGCGATACTTGATTTACTGCCCTACTGTGAGAGAGTACATATTTTCCTGAATTGTGACGACTTAAGTTTTTCCTAACTGGATTAATAAACTTTCCGGTCAGTTACTATCATCACGCATTGAAGGAATTTTACCACTAGCGGAAGATTAAAGAGACCACTTCATTTTCACCCCTGTGTCGAACTGTGTCAGTGCCATCCCATAGACTCCTTTTTATATAATAAAACACAATAACTCTTAGGCTTCAAGTCCGGCGATAAGTGAGAATAGTTGCTATCAGCAAACCTCACAACATCTGGGGCGGGACACGGAAGTACCAGACCTTGTCATGTGTCAAGAGTGTAATTGCTGTTTATATAATTCTATTGGAGTGTCTGATGCTGTAATCGGTAAGTGTGTGAATATATGAGTGTGGATCCTCTCGCGCGTGTATGAATGACAGGAAATTTAATCTTTTTTGTAACCATTTTGTTAACTTGCTTACCTGGTAATATAATTTTCTGTATACCCTGCATTGTTCCTTTAAGTGGGATAGTTGATAATTTGTTAACTCTGTTTAAAAACCCCCTCCTTTTCATTTGCTTAGTAAAGGGAAGAACAATTGGGAAGAACAGGATTCTTTCTACCACCCATACCTAATTTTGAAACACCTCTTTCAGAGTGATTAACTTCACTGTTAGGTTAACGTACCTATGTTCCTGATAACTATCTATCTTTGGACTGGGTTTATCTTTGTCTAATAAGCGGGACGGGCTTAGTCGATACCTATCTTCTTCACCCCCTCCCTACCTTGTTATTTGCATTTTTCTGTAATTTTGATAATTTTTGCTGTAAACACATGATTATTGTAGTGATTTTTTTTTTTAACTTTAATAAACAACATAAACTTAATTGTTACTGTGTTGGAATACCCAAAGCCCAAAACTTCCCCTATTTATTTAAGATAGTTGTATCCACGTCGTCTGTGTGGTTGAAGCACCAAATCGGTGTGAGAGCAGGTGTGTGTCTGGAAACTGGCAAATAATTGTTTGACCAGGAGAGCCTGAAGAGTAGATTGAGAGAAACGATTTGTCGTAAATAAGTCTGTCTTTACTCTCCTCCAGCACTCTGTGAAGCAACTATTTACTCTCTACATTTCTATCACTGAGCTTTTCACCATCATTCTACACTCTAAACCGGACCACTATTTCTAAGACTCTTTCTCTCAAAATAAATCTACGACAAATTTGAACAATTAACTCATTAAATTAAAAAAAGTTATTGAATGTCAAAATTATGGCTATGTGTGTGCCTTCAGTAGCTATGCGTTTCTTTTTTTGAACAGTATAGAAGAGGTGTTAAGAATAGACAGACCTAGGAAACTGCATAATTTATTCAAACAGTATTTAACAATAACAAAAGTTAATTTACAGTTATTGAAAAGGTGAAGGTCTGAGGAGTTCTTACAATACATATGACTAATGGCAAATGAAAGTCAATTAAATATCTAACTGGAAACACCAGGCCTTTATACCCCCTCCCCCTGAATATTTTTTTTGTTTGGGGTTTTCGTTTTGTTTTATTTCGTTTTTGTTTGAATGTTTTTATTTTAACGTACAAGCAAAATTGATAATTTTGATTTGCCATATTTACAATGATTTGACAGATACGATGCCACTTTCCCATCAATCAATCGATACCCTTTAGCTCCCCAAGGAGCATAGGCCTTCAACAAACAAATGCCAAGTCCTCCTGTCACGTGCCATCCGCTCAAGTTCTTTCCATGTTTTCCTCATCATTTTCACTTCTGTGTCCAGTTCTCTTCTCCATGTGTATTTTTGTTCTACCTCTCTTTCCCTGGGGATTCCAGGACAAGGACTGCCTTGTAATGCTATAAACAGGTCTCCTCAATGTGTGTCCTATCCATCGCCAGCGTCTTCCTCTCAGCTCTTGTTCCACTGGCAATTGTCTGGTTCTTGTCATCAATTCCACATTTGTGATTTTGTCATACCATTTCAATCCTTCTATTCTTCACAAGCATCCGTTTATGTAAGTTTGTAGCTTGTTGGTTGTAGTTTTTGTTGTTCTCCGTGTCTCATACAATAGGACTGACTTGACATTCAAGTTGAAGATTCTTATTTTCATGTTGGACTTGATTTCTCTTGTTCTCCATATGTTTCCCAATGCATTGAAAGCTCCTCTTACTTTTTGTATTCTTATTTTGATATCACTGTCTGTCCTTCCTTTTTCTATATTACTGCCAAGATACGTGTCCGATTCTACATTTTTTAGTGGTGTTTCTTCAAGTTCGACCTTGTTAGCATTTCTTCTCATTATCCTGCTTTCCCATATCGGCAGTTATTCATCTTATTTGAAATTGAAAACACCATATTTCCTAATTATAACCCATCAGAGGTTGAACTGGATATGTTTGTTCATTAAAATAAAAAATCCACTCTCCGTGGGGCACGTTATGAGAAGACGGAAGTTGGAATATACTGTGACAACAGAAACGATCCAAGAAAAAAAGTATAGAGGACGAGAAAGAGGGAAGGTACTGAACAGTTTGACACCATGGCATGGAAAGAACTCAACAACAGAATTGACAAATAGTACTGGAGACAGGAAGTGTGGAGAAGCATAATCGCCTACGCCATGACGCATGGTACTTGAAGGAAAAGAGGAAGCAAAAGATGTGAAGAAGAAGACGTCAAATTTCATAAAAACTCACCAACTTACACAGCTGGATGCTGCCTACTTTACAACATGTAAAAGTGCATTTATCGGCTAAATGTTATCGTATTCAGACTTGTTGAAACTTGCCAGAAAAACATGAACTGATTACACAGTGGGACAGAAAATAAAAAAGGCTTTAAAAAAAAGACTGAAATAAATAACAGGGAGACAATAAACGTTCCTAAAAATTTTCTCTCAGTTAGTGCCCTTAGCACGCGTTGGCACAAAGTGACGGAACCGCAAATGTTCTGTGCAAATACAGGTTTCTCAGACTAGTTTACCAGCACCACTGCTTGTTGTATATATATATATATATATATATATATATATATATATATATATATATATATATATATATATATATATATATATATATATATATATATATATATATATATATATATATATATATATATATATATATATATATATATATATATATGTGATCATTTTAGATGGTACGTGAAGGGATTGTTTTTTTTTAATTTGTTTTTTTTTTGTATTTAATGAAATGTTAATTGCTTACTTACTTATTTACTTAGTCGTTCCCCTTCTACGGTGAGGTGTAGAGGTTTGGAAGAGAGAGCGCCAGGCTATCCTATCGGCTGTCTTCCTCCTGGCCTGGTTCCATTCTAGTCCTCGGTCCTTCAAAGATTGTCTAATGTTGCCCTCCCAGCGGACTCTGGGTCATTCTGGGGGGTCTGGATCCCTGGCTCTTTGTTTCCCATGCTTTTCGTGGTAGCCGATCTTCTCCCATTCTGCAGACATGGCCAAACCATCTTAATTGGGACTGTTCTACTTGCGTCTGCAGGGGGTAGGATTTAAGGCCTTGACGTATCGTCTGGTTGCGTACCATGTCTCTTCTTGTTACTTCAACCACTTTCCTCAGATACCTCATTTCTGAGGTTTGGATCTGGCTTTTATGGGTTGTAGTCGTTGCCCATGACTCGCATCCATATGTCAAGACTGGGACATAAGTGGAGCGGTATACAGCCATCTTCGTTTTCTTACCAACCTCTCTCTTGCTGAGGAATCCTCGATTTATGGCCTGAAAAAGTCTCCCAGCTGCTGCTTTTCGAGTGGCCAACTCTTCTTTGATGCCTCCCTTTCGGTCTATAATAGCTCCGAGGTATTTAAAGTGGTCGACCTGCTCCAGGACCTGTTCTCACAGCTTAATCTGATGTCTTCTTTCTTCTCGTGATATCACCATGGATTTTGTTTTAGAGCAGCTTATGACCATCCCTCTCTTCTCCAGCTCCTCCTTCCAGACTTGCAGGTTGGATTGGAGATGTGCCTCTGATTTAGCAATCAATGCAACATCATCAGCAAATGCCAGCTCCGAAATATAGACCTGTCTCATCTTCCAGTACCCCACTGAGAGAGCCAGAAATTAAGACCAGATATCAGGGGCTTATTGCTACAGCGGTGAGCAACACAGAAGAACGACCTGATGACTTGGAAACCCTCTGGATTAAATTCAAGGATATCATAAAGACAGCTGCTGCAGAAGCATGCGGTAAAGTCCGTCTTGGGAACAAGAGAAAGAGGGCACCTTGGTAGACAGAGGAAGTCAAAGAGAAAATAAGAGAGAAGAAAATGGCATGGAAACAATACTTAGGAGCTAAAAACACAACAGGACAAATGGAACAATATAGAGAATATGTGACACTCAGAACAGAAGCAAAGAACAAAGTGCTAGCAGCAAAACAGAAGTCCTGGGAAGAATTTGGAGAAAAGCTAGAAAAATATGCACAAGAAAACCAGAAATTGTTCCATAAGACCCTAAAGAATATGAGGAAGGAAAAACAATGCCCTCTCAAATTTATAAAGGACAAGCAAGTCAAATTGCTTACTGCCCCGAAGGAAGTAATGGAAAGATGGAAAGAATATTTCTCAGAACTCCTGGATGGTGAGCATGGTGAAGCATCAGAAATGATAACCACTAGCACAGAAGAGAAAACCAATCGTGGTGAAGATGACATAAAGATGGAAGAACTGAAGGCAGCACTGGAGAAAATCAAGATGAGCAAAGCAGCAGGCCATGATGGTATAACACCAGAAATGGTTAAGTACATGGGAGCATCAGGCGACCTACTACTCTTAACGGTTTTACAGGCAGCGTGATACAACAAGACCATACCAAAGGATTGGGAGATTGCCGTATGTGGTGATGTTATGAGGTGTTATGTGTGTTGTATCCACCTACGTGTACACCGAGTGAGGTTAAGCTGTGTACGTCCCTGAGTCTAATTGTTGAGAGTTTATGTATTCTCAGGGTACCTACGGTGCTACCACATTTAGATCTCACTCGTTCTATATTTTTAGGTTGTATGTTAAATTTGCTACGTGTCTAGGGTAAAGTGAAGGTGATGATGTATTAATACAACATACACAACTAAAATTTAATAATATCGAATGAACAAGACTTTGGGTAAAATTTGGCAATCACGTATAGTACCATTTAATTTTTCCTGACCCTAAATGATCTGGGTCAGGACTGTTAATTCAAAATAAGAAATGTGCATTTATACAATAATTAATAACTAATGTAGGTAATCTGTCTATAAGAATGAAAATGCTATCTTATTAATGGATATGTATTCCCCTCTGTTTCTCTTTACTTTTAAAAATGGATAAGTGATGGTGGGTTGGGGTGGATCATCATCCACTCTATTGTTTTCAACTTTTATTACAATTTTATAAAGTGGATATGAGATCAAGTGCCAACTAAGTGGCACCTATCTTGAATATATGTTGTATAGTGCTGATGTGGTTCTTCAGTGACCCTGGACCTGTCTCAAGGAAGTCCTGGCAGTACCAGTGGCAGGGGGCTTGTATTTCGCTTCAAAGCTCCTCCTCACACACCATAAGGCCTCACCAGGAGTTCATGGTCTGGCTTTTTAACACGAGATTTAACCCGAAATCAATGAAATAATTCACACACTAGTAATAGTTTGACTGGCAATTCTTTTAGCCCAAGAATAGATCGCCTGTGTCCAGACTGCAAAAATTTGTTAAAAGCTTGACTTCTGCTCTCAAACATACACTAGGTTGAATATTTTGTTGTCAAATGGCACTGAGCCTTGGTTTACTTCCATATTGTCAAACCCACTGGCCAATGAAAAAGACGAGTCCAAAAAAAAAACGACTCTTTTTTGAAAATCTCAAATACGTCTATGTGTTTATACATGCGCTGGTCAGTGTGTCTTTACTATTACATTGTGAGAAAATGTTTCGCGTGGCTAACAAATTTGCCGTTCCTACCTCCCCTCTTTCTTCATAACTAACTAACATAAGCCAATAGGATTCAAATCTACGGATTTGACTTTTGGTTTGAAATGTTACCAAAACCGTGTATGAATGTGTCAAACCGTATGTCTCAATACTTTTTTTTTTCATTATCTTCGTTATTATTTGACCGATAGAAAAGATTAAAATTGTTTATTACTCTGTCAAGTGTCCTGTATCTTACTGTTATATTTTCGTCTCAGTCGTTATCAAATTATCAATTTTTCTTTTTTCATCTTTATTGGTTCAGAACAACATACTTTTATTATCTAAGTTCAGAGAACATATTCTAAAGATGATATGGTATAGAATAAACAACATTATCGTTTTTTATTTCACTTTGTCTTTCCTTTTTATTCTTCTGTCTATACATTATACACGTGTTCAATTGTCACTGTCTTTTCCCCCTCTTGCTAGTCGTTCAGCTGCCAAGCAACCAGTGTCATTAGGAGTATGTTAGACTACCTCCACGCTAACTCCCTTTGTAAGATTTGCCTCTCTCTCACTCGAAACACGTCTTGGTCTTGTGCCAAGATCGTTTTAAGTTATATTTAATTTTCATTACAGGGACGGGCGAAGGCGGTGGGGGTTATCCTCACATGGCGTTACTAGATTCAAAATCGCGTGTCGTTGGCGGGCGTTTTTTTTGAAAAATGCGACTTTCTAAGGAGAAAATATTACATTATTACGTCCGTTTTTGTGACTTTTTGAAGTGGTTTTGCCCTAGGCAATTATCACTGAGAGTAGGGGGGTCTACAAGGTGTAACTTGAGCGTTTTTTTTCTTTTCTTTCCAACAGTTTGATTTTATGAGAATATCAAGCGGGTGGGGCAATAGTGTTAAGGAGGGGTTAATTTTTTCGTGGCGTAGTGAAAATAAAATGCAAATGCGTTAATGACGTTACATTGAGACGAGTGAATCAAAGATATCTCGCTACACATCTCCCCTCTTTAAAAGTCTGCATCCAAATGCAACTTTATAATCCGTGATACACATCGGAATCAATGTTCTCAACTAGACTTTGTGAATATCCTGGTTTTCATCAGATGGGTGCCTACTCAAGAAATCTGCCCCAATATTCCGTGAACCAGGAATGTATTCCATGGTGAATGAGTACGGTTGAATGAGAAGTGACCATCTTAACAAACGTGCATTTCCATGCTTTGCCTGTGCCAAAAATATTAATGGCTGATGATCTGATTGGACCACGAATGTTCTACCATATAGATAGATCTGGAACTTTCTGATCGCCCAGACTAGAGCTAAACATTCTTTTTCAATAGTTGAATAGTTTTTTTCCACCTTGTTTAACTTGCGGCTGGCATAAGCAACTGGGTTTAATTCCCCATCTGGTAAAGAGGACCTTTGTAATAATGTGTCCCCTAATCCCACATTACTAGCATCCGTTCTTACCACATATTCCTGACTCAAATCAGGTAATTTCAATATAGGCTTACTAGTGAGTTTCTCCTTTAACTCATTGTATGCCAATTCACATTGTGCTGACCATTCAATTTTATCTGGTTTTCCCTTACGAGTTAAATCCGTCAGAGGCGCACACACAGAGTTAAAGTTTTTAATGTATTTCTGATAAAAACCACATAGTGACACAAAAGATCGCACATCTGTCTTAGTCTGAGGTCTGGGTGCTCTCTGCATTTTCTCCAGGTTCTTGGGGTCAGGGGTCATGCTACCCTGATGTACCGTATGTCCCAAGAATTCTAATTCCTTGCATCCAATACAACATTTTGTTGGTCTAGCAGTCAAGTTTGCCTCTCTGAGTCTATCAAATAGCATATTCAAAGAGTTAACGTGTTCTTCAAATGTTTCTGTAGCGATGAGGATATCATCCATGAAATTGGTAATACATGGGTTTTTCAGTGGATCCAACAGTTTTCGCATCATTCGGGAAAACACGCTCGGCGCATTCTTTAATCCAAATGGTAACATGTTGAATTCATAATGCCCTTCCGAGGTGCTAAACGCTAGATAAGGTCGAATCTCAGGCTTCACTGGAATTTGGTAATATCCCTTGCTGAGATCTACCTTGGAAAAATATTTTGCCTTGTTCAGTCTGGCAAACAGTTGGTTAGTATCAGGTAATGGATCCACCTGACTTTCTGTGACAGCATTCAGTTTCCTGTAATCTATGCACAGTCTATGTTCCCCAGAGGGTTTCCTCAACAAAACCACACTGGAACTATAAGGAGATTCACTGAGAGAAATAATCCCTTCTTGCAACAGATAACCTATCTCCTCTTTCAATGCTTTCTCTTTTGCGAATGGGATAGTATAGGCTCTCATACAGATGGGTGTTGGGTCTAATAGTTTCATGTCATATTCCAACAAGTTGGTGTGCCCCGGTCTGTCCGTTAACACGTCTGTATGATTTTCCAGAACCTGTTGAATCTTCTTCCTCTGCCATTTTGTAAAAATGTTTACTGATTTTTACCTGTGCAGGAGTTTCACACGGTTTCAGCGGGTACTCATGAGAAGTGAGAGGTTCATTCTTCATCTCAGTGGCTATTGCTAAGGTCATTGAATGTTGTCCCTCCCCATTGTTTCTTTCAATGTATTTCTTCAGAAGGTTCACATGATAGACTTTCTCCTTTCCTTTCTTGTCTATCTTGTAGTTAGTTCTGGATACCTTTTCCAAATCTGTGTATGGACCTTGCCATGCAATTTGAAGTTTGTTGCTGCTGCCGGGTAGTAGAAGAAGCACCTTCTCCCCACAGCTAGCTCCCCATCCTTCTCTTTCTTATTGAAATATGTAGCATGTTTCTTCCTGGCTTGTCTCAAGTTATCATTTGCAAGTTTCCAGCCAGTTTTTAGACGAATGGTCAGCTCGTTCACATACAGATATGATGAGGTAACAGTCTCTTCTGCCTTCTCATCTGTCCATGTCCTCAATAAGGCTTCCAATGGACCTTTGATGGGTCTGCCATATAGCAGTGTTGCTGGCGCCATTCCAGTCGAATTATGTGGGACTTCCCGATACGCAAACAAGGCAGCGGGTAGGTATTGATCCCACGTGTCAGGTTTCTCATGTGCCAACTTCCTCAGGATGGAGATAAGTGTCCCGTTGAACCTTTCCACCTGGCCGTTCCTTTGGGGGTGATACGGACTACAATAAAAGTGTCTGGCTTGGAAGATCCTGAAAACTTCCTCAGTTAGTCTCCCTTTGAACTGTGATCCATTATCAGTCAAGATTTGGTTGGGAAAGCCTAACCTTGTGAATATTGTGAGTAACGCCTCTGCCACATGTTTCGAATCGATTGATGACAGGGCTACCGCCTCTCCCCACATAGAGCAAGTGTCCACCAGAGTAAGGATGTAGCTGTTCCTCCTCTTGGTACGTGTGAGAGGTCCCACAATATCCACTGCAACTCTTTCGAAGGGGGTTTTCACGATTGGCATCTCCCCTAAAGTTGCAGATGCAGTCCAATGCTTTGGAGCTACCCTTTGACATTCTGGGCAGGATTTGACATATCTCTTTACATCTTCCGTTATCCCTGGCCAGAAGTAATGACACGCTATACGCTGTCCTGTGGCGCTGATCCCCATATGACCACTGAAGGGAATCGTATGTCCTAACTCCATCACCTTTTCCCTATATGAAGTTGGAAGTACCAGCTGTCCATGACCATTTGAACCAGTTCCGGCCTTCCTATACATGAGTTTGTTCTTCATATAAAAATCTCCTTTGTTAGGAGGGGTATGGCATTTCGGGAGTTTCTTGAAACACGGCTTGAGTGTCCTATCCATAGCCTGTGCATTCCTCATCTCCTCTGGATGAGTATTTATTGGGTTATCTTCCTCCTTCCTCGTCTGTGATCTGGTCTGTACTGTTGCCAACATCACAGGTCTTTTGGGAGTTCCCAAGAAGACATACCTACACCTCAATATTAGAGGGTAGATTGGTTCGTTTATCAGTGCTGCTCTAATCACTCCTTCCACATAGCGAGTTTTTACACTTATTCTGGCAATGGAAAGTGTCATAGTTGCTACCTCCTTGGTTGCAGCTTGAATCTCTACTGTTTCTGTGGTATATTGATCTGGGCGCACCAGGTGAGAACTTACGACTGAGTCAAAATCCAATCCAGTATCATGAAGGCACCTTATGGTGGCCCCATTACATACTACGTCTTCACATACAGGGGGATGGTAAGGTTCCTGCTGTCCAGTAGGCTTTTTTTTCTGTCCCTTTTTTCCTGTTTTAAGGCATGCAGCGTTGTGAGGAGGGTTATTTTTCTTCCTACAGTCTTTGGTATAATGGTTATTCGTCTTACAAATTTTGCAATATTTACCATCAGATCTGTAAGGTTTCCTTTCATTGAATGGTGGGTTTCTATCTCGTGGGTCAAATCGTTGCCTATCATAGTTGGGTTTACCTTTGTTACTTTGTTCTGTATTGTCAAACTTTTTTGGGTGTTGAGGGGTCTTAGTATTATCTATCTGTTTTCTTTTTGTCCCAGCCAGTTCTGACTGGGCTGCCTGATACCTTTCAGCAACATTGAGGATCTCCCCCAGCCTCTCAGCACCTTGTTCCGTGAGAAATTTTCTCATGTCTGGAGCCATGGAATCTCGTAATTGCTCCATCATAATCATTTCCTTTAAGTCTTGGGTTTTCCCCAGAGCAGTCAATTTCTCCAGGTAAGTCTCAAGTCGTGCAGAGAACTGGTGGTAGGTGTCCCCGGAAAATAGTTTAGCATTCCTAAATGTTTTTCTATAAAATTCACTGTTCTTTTCATAACGAACTAGGAGAGCCTGTTTCAAACTGTCATAATTTTCCTGTTCGTCTCTACTCAGTTTTGAGAACACCTCATAAGATGCTCCCCGAAGACTCTGGGATACCTTAAAACTCCACTTTTCTCTCTCTAAACCATAATTTGTAGCTAGTCTTTCAAACCTAGAGAGGAATGACTCGATGTCATCCTCTTTTTCTACAAAAAGGGTCAAAATGGAAGTTCATGGCTGAATTTGAGGCCTCCTGACTAGCACTAACATCAGAGGTAGATGGGCTGTTACCATTTTCTGGAGCATGGCCTTGTAACTCCAACTCCCTTAGTCTTAGCTCATGTTCTCGCTGTAATCGTTTTTCCTCCGCATCGATCTGTAATCGTTTTTCCTCCTTTTCAGCCTCTAGTTTCCTCTTCTCTAATTGCAACCTCTTAATTTCTGCCTCTCTGTCAGCCTCTAATTTCCTAGCCTCCCTAGCATCATCTAACTGAATTCTCTTCTCTTCTGCTAATCTGTCAGCCTCTAATTGTAATTTCTTAGCTTCAGACTCTAACTGTAATTTTCTTTCTGCTTCTAATCTCCTATCCTTCCTCTCAATAAACTTATCACATTCTGATGTCACATACTGAATCAGAACTTGCCCCTCCATTCCCATCTCTCTTGCAGTCTGCACAGCAGCCGATCCAAATTTTGCTAAATCTGCCATTTGTTATGTTTGACCAAATTTTTAATTATAACAATTCAAATTTACCAACTATGACTAACTAATAATAACAAATTATAAGCACTGACAACACATCCAATTTCCAAGTTCTACAATATTATTTTTACAGTTATTATGGGGATACCCTGGATCTATGATGGTACTAATTTAAAAATCCCGGACCGGACCCCAATATATGTGGTACTGAGAAGTTCAAATCCCGGGCGAGCGTCCCAATGTATGTGGTGATGTTATGAGGTGTTATGGGTGTTGTATCCACCTACGTGTACACCGAGTGAGGTTAAGCTGTGTACGTCCCTGAGTCTAATTGTTGAGAGTTTATGTATTCTCAGGGTACCTACGGCGCTACCACATTTAGATCTCACTCGGGCTATATTTTTAGGTTGTATGTTAAATTTGCTACGTGTCTAGGGTAAAGTTAAGGTGATGATGTATTAATACAACATACACAACTAAAATTTAATAATATCGAATGAACAAGACTTTGGGTAAAATTTGGCAGTCACGTATAGTACCATTTAATTTTTCCTGACCCTAAATGATCTGGGTCAGGACTGTTAATTCAAAATAAGAAATGTGCATTTATACAATAATTAATAACTAATGTAGGTAATCTGTCTATAAGAATGAAAATGCTATCTTATTAATGGATATGTATTCCCCTCTGTTTCTCTTTACTTTTAAAAATGGATAAGTGATGTTGGGTTGGGGTGGATCATCATCCACTCTATTGTTTTCAACTTTTATTACAGTTTTATAAAGTGGATATGAGATCAAGTGCCGACTAAGTGGCACTTATCTTGAATATATGTTGTAAAGTGTTGATGTGGTTCTTCAGTGACCCTGGACCTGTCTCAAGGAAGTCCTGGCAGTACCAGTGGCAGGGGGCTTGTATTTCGCTTGAAAGCTCCTCCTCACACACCATAAGGCCTCACCAGGAGTTCATGGTCTGACTTTTTAACACGAGATTTAACCCAAAATCAATTAAATAATTCACACACTAGTAATAGTTTGACTGGAAATTCTTTTAGCCCAAGAATAGATCGCCTGTGTCCAGACTGCAAAACTTTATTTGTTAAAAGCTTGACTTTTGCTCTCAAACATACACTAGATTGAATATTTTGTTGTCAAATGGCACTGAGCCTTGGTTTACTTCCCTATTGTCAAAGCCACTGGCCAATGAAAAAGACGAGTCCAAAAAAAAGACTCTTTTTTGAAAATCTCAAATACGTCTATGTGTTTATACATGCGCTGGTCAGTGTGTCTTTACTATTACGGTGTGAGAAAATGTTTCGCGTGGCTATTAAATTTGCCGTTTTTACCTCCCCTCTTTCTTCATAACTAACTAACATAAGCCAATAGGATTCAAATCTACGGATTTGACTTGTGGTTTGAAATGTTACCAAAACCGAGTATGAATGTGTCAAACCGTATGTCTCAATACTTTTTTTTTCATTATCTTCGTTATTATTTGACCGATTGAAAAGATTAAAATTGTTTATTACTCTGTCAAGTGTCCTGTATCTTACTGTTATATTTTCGTCTCAGTCGTTATCAAATTATCAATTTTTCTTTTTTCATCTTTATTGGTTCAGAACAACATACTTTTATTATCTAAGTTCAGAGAACATATTCTAAAGATGATATGGTATAGAATAAACAACATTATCGTTTTTTATTTCACTTTGTCTTTCCTTTTTATTCTTCTGTCTATACATTATACACGTGTTCAATTGTCACTGTCTTTTCCCCCTCTTGCTAGTCGTTCAGCTGCCAAGCAACCAGTGTCATTAGGAGTATGTTAGACTACCTCCACGCTAACTCCCTTTGTAAGATTTGCCTCTCTCTCACTCGAAACACGTCTTGGTCTTGTGCCAAGATCGTTTTAAGTTATATTTAATTTTCATTACAGGGACGGGCGAAGGCGGTGGGGGTTATCCTCACATGGCGTTACTAGATTCAAAATCGCGTGTCGTTGGCGGGCGTTTTTTTGAAAAATGCGACTTTCTAAGGAGAAAATATTACATTATTGTTACGTGCAGTCTTTGATATCTTACAATATTATACATTGGTATACTTGTTATGTTCGCAAATATTTTGTAAACAAAATAGATTCGTTTTAGTGCTTAAGGGAAAGTCATTATTGAGTTACTTCCCTTGAAAGTTGTGCCGTCTCTTTCGATCGAACTCCGCGGATGAATCCAGTTTTACTGCGATTTATTCTTTGTTTGGGTAGTAATAGATTGTTCTTGCTTCAGAATATCTATGGCCTGAATTTATGTGTATTGTTTGTCTGTGTAGGACGAATCTGTCTTATATCTGTATATCTTTACATATCTAAGTCGAACTATATGTTCTTTTGTCTCTAGAGGGGTCAAAGGCTGTTCGGCGGATGTGTCGCGAGAGAGGTGTGTTTTGGCTTCGCCCTGATGATGGGCGGTGTTTTTCTATGTCGGCTTGATGCCGGGAAAAAAGTGATCTCAGTGGTTTTTGGGGAAAGTGATAGTCGTCTAGACCTATCGTGTATGCTTTACCCCAGTGCCAAGGAATGGCAAAATCATATTTCTGAAAACCAAGGTAATAAAGATACTCTTTTGAACTCTCGTACGAAGCCACCGTTTTTCGATAGGGATGATTTGTACGTCTGAGAGGATACATCTAACTAGATGAAAAAAAAAAACGATTCTGATTCCTAGCAGCACTATATCCTGTAGAATGCAGTCAATTGTTCATGATCAAATCTACAGAGCAATGAAATGTTTAATGAATGACTAAATTTAGGACAGATTCATTATCTGTATCCAAACGTGAGTGACAGCTCACGAGTGAAGCCATCTTGGAACCAAACATGTAGTGACTTTCAAGAAGAGAAAAGGGATGCCCGTATTATCGCTTGATTAGTCCAGAGATCACTGCTACACATGAGAACCCAATGCTAGCGGTTCAATATAATTATATGGAAAAATCTGTGCTGGACATTATGTTAAGGAATCTTCGCTAGACGAGATTAGGTCTAGAAGCCATCTTGGATATTGTTTATAATCTGACGTGCTTTGTCAGTAAACTCAGTTGATATATATATATATATATATATGGGCAATACTGAGTGCTTGGCTACTGACAGTCCATTATACTATTATTCTACATGAGTGCCCATGTAACATAACATTGCAAGACCATTTATCCACTGTACCATGATGTATTATGCCAACCTGTGATTTGTCACTATCTGTGCTGTCGTGTGTGTACGTGCAATTAAACTTTAGTAAAGGTACACAGTCGTTGGTGTCGATGACTTCCAGCCATACATGAGTGTGAGAAAAGAACATTTGTCAACACCACGAACTCTTCCTATCATTCGCACATTATACACTCCATCTATGTCTACACACCACTGCGTAGGTCAAGTTGACATTCCATACTCGAACCACGAGCAACACAACAACACAGTATTTAACTCTGGTGATGTTCGAGCGAGCTTCAGATTTCTCAGCATGTCTCTTGCTCAGGGCAAGGGTCTTGTATTAAGAGTTTATCAACTGATGATGATGATGTCTGCTTCCATCCACTTATATTTATCATTTGGTGGACATCATTAATAAGAAAAAGATTCTTATCAATTATTACGTCCGTTTTTGTGACTTTTTGAAGTGGTTTTGTCCTAGGCAATTATCACTGGGAGTAGGGAGGTCTACAAGGTGTAACTTGAGCGTTTTTTTCTTTTCTTTCCAACAGTTTGATTTTATGAAAATATCAAGCGGGTGGGGCAATAGTGTTAAGGAGGGGTTAATTTTTTCGTGGCGTAGTGAAAATAAATTGCAAATGCGTTAATGATGTTACATTGAGACGAGTGAATCAAGGATATCTCGCTACACCATCATAACACCAATTTTCAAAAAGGGTGACAATCGACAGTGTGGAAACCATAGAGGCATATCCCTTCTCAGTGTCCCTGGTAAAATCTACTCTAGAATCCTAGAGCAGAGACTCCGACGCCTAGCTGAGCCACAATTGGATGAGGTCCAGTGCGGATTCCGAGCAAACCGAAGTACTCAAGACCTAATCTTCACACTCAGCCAGCTGAGTGAAAAGGCCCTTGAGTATAAGAGTGAGATCCGTCTTTGTTTCATAGATCTTGAAAAGGCGTTTGACAGGGTCCCCTGGAACAAACTTTGGGACTGTTTGGCAAGGAAGAATATTCCAGCACCTCTGATTCATGCTATACAGAGCTTCTACAAGTCTTGCAGAAATTATGTGAGGACAGCAAACCATAAGTCAGAAGAGTTCAGGACCAGCACTGGTGTAAGACAAGGTGATATCCTATCACCTTACCTTTTCATACTCCTCATGCATGATGTCATCAAGGCATGTAAGGAGAGATGTTAATTGCTTTGAGGAAAAAATAAAGTAAATAATACTACAGGATGATTGGACAGTCACTACCTATTTTTAAATGGCAATCTCCTCACTTGTAGCCATTGGATACACATGACACAATAATATATACATCAATGATGGTGTGAGGATAAGGGGTAGTCCAATGGGCTGTTCATATGGATGATGGCAGATAATTGGTGGATTGCGTGTCATCCCGGACACCCCCCGGGCTTTTTCATCTTTTTTCACCTTGTTAACACCAGGGCAATTGTGAGATATTGTACTTTCTTTTTCCTTTTTGTTTTGCTGTTTTGTTTGTATTTTTAAAAATTTTTATTGTGTTTATTTTTTATTTTTTTTGAAAGGGGAGTGCGCACACACACACACACACACACACACACACACACACACACACACACACACACACACACACACACACACACACACACACACACACACACACACACACACACACACACACACACACACACACACACACACACACACACACACACACACACACACACACACACACACACACACACACACACACTCACACACACATACATTCACACAATTTTACAGTTTTGATTTACTGTATTTAGACTGAGTGGAAAAAGAGGGGGGGGGGGGGGAATACTACATTATCGGAAATACGATTTTATTATCTTGAATTTACTATACAATACATCCTAATTATAACCCATCAAGGGTTGAACGGGATACTTTGTCTTTAAAAAAAAAAAGGAAAAGTGTCACAACTGGCAAAACAATGAGCAATGTTCTGCATTTGATAAATAAGGCTTTTTTTTATTTATTATTCCCAGAGATTAAAAAACATGTCTGCCCACTATGAAATTATTTGTAGAACAAACAGGATCCCACGGGGAGTTGTAATGTTAATGTGACAAATCATGTGTAGAACAAATAGGATCCAAAGGGAGTTGTAATGTTAAATGTGACAAATCATGTGTAGAACAAATAGGATATCGCGGTTATAGTTGTAATGTTAATGTGACAAATCATGTGTAGAACAAATAGGATATCGCGGTTATAGTTGTAATGTTAATGTGATAATCAAGTGTAGAACAAATAGGATCCCACGGGGAGTTGTAATGTTAATGTGACAAATCATGTGTAGAACAAATAGGATCCAAAGGGAGTTGTAATGTTAAATGTGACAAATCATGTGTAGAACAAATAGGATATCGCGGTTATAGTTGTAATGTTAATGTGACAAATCATGTGTAGAACAAATAGGATATCGCGGTTATAGTTGTAATGTTAATGTGATAATCAAGTGTAGAAGAAATAGGATCCCACGGGGAGTTGTAATGTTAATTTGACAAATCATGTGTAGAACAAATAGGATACCACGGGGATTTGTAATGTTAATGTGACAAATCATGTGTAGAACAAATAGGATCTCGCCGTTAGTTGTAATGTTAATGTGATAATCATGTGTAGAACAAATAGGATCTCGCGGTTAGTTGTAATGTTAATGTGACAAATCATGTGTAGAACAAATAGGATCCCACGGGGAGTTGTAATGTTAATGTGACAAATCTTGTGTAGAAGAAATAGGATCCCACGGGGAGTTGTAATGTTAATGTGACAAATCATGTGTAGAACAAATAGGATCCAAAGGGAGTTGTAATGTTAAATGTGACAAATCATGTGTAGAACAAATAGGATCTCGCCGTTAGTTGTAATGTTAATGTGATAATCATGTGTAGAACAAATAGGATCTCACGGTTAGTTGTAATGTTAATGTGACAAATCATGTGTAGAACAAATAGGATCCCACGGGGAGTTGTAATGTTAATGTGACAAATCTTGTGTAGAAGAAATAGGATCCCACGGGGAGTTGTAATGTTAATGTGACAAATCATGTGTAGAACAAATAGGATTCCAAGGGAGTTGTACTGTTAAATGTGACAAATCATGTGTAGAACAAATAGGATCTCGCAGCTAGTTGTAATGTTAATGTGATAATTATGTGTAGAACAAATAGGATATCGCGGTTAGTTGTAATGTTAATGTGACTGATAACTCGTTTTTCTGGCCATCACATAGATAAGTGTATATTTCACACCGTTGATAAATGTCATTCTTTATGTATTAGTGATGGAATGAATGTTTGTATGTACTCGTCTGCTTGATGAGAGTAAGTGGTCAACTCAAACCTAGACACAGTGTGGGTTAACAGGTCGCCTTGTCCGTAACGTGTTGAGGCCCTGGCAAGGGATGTTGACGTTAAGTGTGAGTATGAATGTCAGTAACGCGAATGGCATGAATGGTTCTGTGGGGTTGACAAGTTGGTAACAATGCACTCATACCCTCACGGCTGGAAGTCAATGATAGCTGGAACTACTGTAGACGTTTTTAGACAGTTTAATGACACACACTCTGACAGCACGGTTGACAGTCATTGGAACAGGTTGACACAGTAAATCATTGGATACTTGACAAATGGGTGGCAACATCAATTTGGCAATCTCATAACATGTAAATATAATTGAACGATAGTAGCAAATATATAATTCTGATTGTCTATCGTCTCGTATAACAACTGAAAAGAAGAGATCAGAGTCTAATTTTCCAGCTGAGAACAGGCCATGCCCCTGTCAATAAACATTTAAATAGAATAGACCCACTACGTGAACCAAACTGTAGGCACTGCCACCACCATGAGGAATCAGTTGAACACCTGCTGTTACAGTGCCCAAGACTAACAGACCTGCGACGCCAACTACTTCCATCGAACCCAACCGTCCACAATACACTCTACACATCATCACAGCAACTGAGGAAGACTTGCACCTTTGTCAGAGAGGCAATGGGCTGTCAAGAGCTACCTGCTCACAGCTAAAGGGATTATATCATCATCGTCTCGTATCTCCCCTGACTAATCGCATCAGTGTGAGTTAACAATAAACATAGTCATCACAATGCTCCCTTACAGACCCTCTGCTGACTACGTCTTTCAGGCTAAGTCTTTTAGGCTTTAACTTCAACAGGGTCTTTTATTTAAGGTTGACAATCTCAAATAACAAAGAGTGGACTTCAATACAATGTAGGTCTTGGTATCGCCATCAGGTAATAAGATATATCTGTTCTCTGACTGACAATTCAAACAGACCAACAGTGGGGTTCAAAATGGCGCTGGTCCCAGTGAGCGGCGTTCATCCAAAAAGATATCCTCACTACAAATGAAAGCTCCGTCCATTTGCTCAATTAATATCTTGGGTTTTCCATACCCGTAAGAAATGTTACAAATTTCCACTCATAGTGCTGCTAGTACAGGAATCGTCTCCATACGATCCATCAAATATATAAAGATGATATAACATCTATGATGTCATTAGGCCTAGGTAAAGTTTTAGAAAATGTTCCTTCTTTACCTTAAGTTCAGAAAATACTAGCAACTAGCACACGCCATTCACTCGGCGTAAAGAATATATATTCTGGGAGAAGTATCGACCATCATAGTCTACTAAGAGAAACTCCTCTTTTCCCCAGAATCAATCACAATGACGAAAAACTTCGGACTCCCTTTTGTCCGACAGCCTTTAAGATTCGTCCATCATCACGGAAGAGCCCACGACGACTAATCGTCTCCTTGGGCATGCGCTAATGTTAACCTTTCAACTATATTCAAGTGGGGCGACTACATATTTACTTTCACTCGAAGCAAAAAATGAGTATTCGCCCTTTGACTAGAGTTCTAATCTTAGACCCAAAATATTATTACCAAATATTTCCAAACATAACAAGTATACAAACAAATAAATATCTTCCTATATATATATATATCTCTATATTCATTGCCACCAGTAATCTGTTGGTAACAGTGACAAATCATGTGTAGAACAAAAAGATCCCACGAGGAGTTGTAATGTTAATGTGACAAATCATGTGTAGAACAAATAGGATCCCACGGGGAGTTGTAATGTTAATGTGACAAATCTTGTGTAGAACAAATAGGATCCCACGGGGAGGTGTAATGTTAATGTGACAAATCATGTGTAGAACAAACAGGATCTCACGGTGAGTTGTAATGTTAATGTGACAAATCATGTGTAAAACAAACAGGATCTCACGGTGAGTTGCAATGTTAGTGTGACAAAGCAGTTTTTAAGTAATGAGAAGGAAATTAATTGTCTTTGTTTTAAAGTTTGTTTCGTATAAATTAGTTGGAAAGGACTGAAGAAATAACAACTGAAAAGATAGGAAGTTACATTTCAATCACCATGTGCACACTGTGATAAATTGATATAGCAAAAATAGTGTAGGTAGTATGCAAAAACCTGAATTTGAAAAGCTTTATACGAATCTTCTTCTTCATTCGCCCTCAGACTTCTACAGTAATGACTCTAATAAAGGTAGTAGTCAGCTCAAGGTTCCTGACATCTCCAAACAGTTTTTTCGCTGAGAGAAGTAGGCTGTTGCCAAATGCCACCCCGTTCACTGCTGTAAGTTGGCAAGACTGGAGCAGATGTTTGACTGTCATGGGCCTGGTGCCACATGAGCAGAGATCTTTTGGACCAATCCTGTACTTCTGATATAGATGGTACCTTAACCTATTATGACCAGCACGTAAGCGGAAAATGATGACCGGGTCTCTCCTAGATAGCAGGTGTTAGGCATCACCTTTCAAGTGACCTGGGTGTTCTCTGTCCCATTTGGACTTGAATATGGCTTTTATAGTTGTTTTAGCCATTTCATAAGTTGTCTGTATATCGTTTTGTTGCAGGGCTCCTTCTTCTTTAGCAGGTTATACGAATCAATATTGGTAAATCCCAAATATTGTGATTGCTATTCATTATGTCTGCGAAATAAATAAAAATATTCTACAAAGTTTAATCTTACTGAAAACAGTGCTGCATCTCACAAGCATATACTGTAGCTTCATTAGTAGCGTTTATCTCAAACTGACATCATCTTTTGTCCTGTTAATCATTTGAACCAGCAACCTCATCGAGCAACACACAACTGCAACTCCAAACGACTACTGCAAGAGAAGAATAATCTTTGCAAAAGTCAAAACTTAAATTTTACTATATCTAACACAATAATGTTGTTAGATCATCATCATCATCATCAGTTGCCATCTCCACAACGAAGGTTGGCTGTAATGGATCTCCAACGTCTTCTGTCTCTTGTCTTGATGGTGCACTCTGATAGACTCTTTCCTGTCCATCTCTTGATGTTATCTTCCCACTTATAGCGCTGTCTTCCCCTTGCACGTTTGCCTTCAACTCTCCCTTCTGTTATGGTCTTCTGCAAGGTGTTATGCCTTTTTATGTTAGATCACATCCATCCAAATAATTTATTCTGTTATTTCCCTTCATTTCAAAGTGAAGCATAGACCTTCCACACATGAACGCTAAAATTTCCTGTCACGTGCCATCCGTTCATTGTATGTGCATGTCTTCTTGAACCCTTTAATGTATGTCTTCAGTCTTCTTCCCCGTGCGCTTTTTTTCCCTATCTCCCTCTATTTCTCTTACACTTGGTGTTCCAGGCCAAGGACTGTCTTCTAAAGCTGTCAGCTGGTGTTCTCTTTGTGTTTCCTGTCTAACCAGGGCGTCTTTTTCTGACCTCTTATTCATTTTGTGTTTAACTGGTTCTTTCATCAGTTTCTAACTAGTGGTCTCATATAGTGTTCACCCGTCCGTGACTTAAACCAACCAGTGATATCCTGTGTTATTTATCTTCCTCCAAACATTCCTGGACACAAGTATTTAGGCCGTTATTTGGTTTATACTTGCTGATAGCAATGTTATATTAATGATTGAGTCTTTAAATTTGTGGGTCATTTACAGGTCCTATATACCGCAGTTGTGTAGGTGTCGTAAGAATGACCTACGCCAATGAAGCACTTGTTTGGGTGCTAAATTGGCTGTGCGTCCTTTCCCGATTTACTTTCATAACAAGGTGATGGTGCCGTTTGAAAAGCCCTTGGTTCATTTTCTGATGGGCCTAGCACTTATAATTCTTTCCTGTTATCTCGTGTGCTCCTTTCTGTCTAATGAGTGCCTGTTAATTATGTTATGATATAATTTTTAATTCTCTAAGTTCGTCCGTTCTGACCCACATAAACGTTTTTGTTGCTCCAGGACATTATAAAAAATGTAGTGCGTGTCTGACTATGCACTAATTGCACGACGTTAAAATAGCGCTTAGCTTTTCTTTCCGTCAAAATCACAGTCATGTTTTAAATAATTAATAAAAAAGAAATACATAATAAAGTCTCAGACGTCTAGAATATATTTTATGATTTGACAAAGGATAAATTACTTCCCTTAAAAAAAAAAGCCAACATAATTTCTTTTTTCCCCTTAGACAGGGAAGGGATAAATTACATCCCTTGAAAAAAAGGCAATATCAATTTTATGTTTTTCAAAACTTTACAAAAATGGGTAAAATAACTTCATTCAGAATCAACAAAATAAACTCTTGTCTTCTAAATATGCTGCAGAAGTTGAGAAGTCAAGACGTTTGCTTTAGTTCTTTCCCCGTCATTATTTTGACGGGTATATTTACTAGTTTCTTTTAGATTTCCAAAGTGTCCCACTGCCCTTTGCAGTTCGGGTGTATGTGATGAGACTAAGAAAGAATGCCTCAGGCATGTCAGACAAACCAATTAATGTGAGATTGGGCATGAGCCTAGCAAACTGATCATATAAAACAACTTGCTATAGAAACCATCGCTACATAAGCATGCGAATGCTTAATGAAGTACATTATGTGTGAACATTAGTGCTAGGTATAGGTGAACCAACAGTACCAGCTCTGGTATACAGATAAATATTGAGTGCATTAATAAAGTACATTATGTGTGAACATTAGTGCTAGGTATAGGCGAACCAACAGTACCAGCTCTGGTATACAGATAAATATTGAGTGCATTAATAAAGTACATTATGTGTGAACATTAGTGCTTGGTATAGGTGAACCAACAGTACCAGCTCTGGTATGCAGATAAATATTGAGTGCATTAATAAAGTACATTATGTGTGAACATTAGTGCTTGGTATAGGTTAACCAATAGTACCATATCTGGTATACAGATAAATATTGAGTGCATTAATAAAGTACTTTATGTGTGAACATTAGTGCTAGATATAGGTTAACCAATAGTACCAGATCTGGTATACAGATAAATTTTGGGTGCATTAATAAAGTACATTATGTGTGAACATTAGTGCTTGGTATAGGTTAACCAATAGTACCAGATCTGGTATACAGATAAATATTGAGTGCATTAATAAAGTACATTATGTGTGAAGATTAGTGCTTGGTATAAATGAACCAACAGTACGAGATCTGGTATATAGATAAATACTGAGTGCATTAATATAGTACATTATTTGTGAACATTAGTGCTTGATATAGGTGAACCAACAGTACCAGATCTGGTATACAGATAAATATTGAGTGCATTAATAAAGTACATTATGTGTGAACATTAGTGCTTGGTATAGGTGAACCAAGTGACACTCAGAACAGAAGCAAAGAATAAGGTGCTAGCAGCAAAACAGAAGTCCTGGGAAGAATTTTGAGAAAAGCTAGAAAAAGATGCGCAAGAAAACCAGATATTGTTCTATAAGACCCTAAAGAACATGAGGAAGGAAAAACAATGCCCTCTTAACTTTATAAAGGACAAGCAAGGCAAATTGCTTACTGCCCCAAAGGAAGTAATGGAAAGATGGAAAGAATATTTCTCAGAACTTCTTGATGGTGAGCAAGGTCAAGCATCAGAAATGATAACCACTAGCACAGAAAAAAAAAAACCAATCGTGGTGAAGATGACATAAAGATGGAAGAACTGAAGGCAGCACTGGAGAAAATCAAGATGGGCAAAGCAGCAGGGCATGATGGTATAACACAAGAAAAGGTTAAGTACATGGGAGCATCAGACGACCTATTACTCTTAAGGGTCCTACAGGCAGCGTGGTGCAACAAGACCATACTACAGGATTGGGAGATTGCCATCATATCACCGATTTTCAAAAAATGGTGACAATCGACAATGTGGAAACCATAGAGGCATATCCCTTCTCAGTGCCCCTGGTAAAATCTACTCTAGAATCCTAGAGCAGAGGCTCCGATACCTACCTGAGCCACAATTGGATGAGATCCAGTGCGGATTCCGAGCACACCGAAGTACTCAAGACCTAATCTTCACACTCAGACAGCTGAGTGAAAAGGCCCTTGAGTATAAGAGTGAGATCCATCTTTGTTTCATAGATCTGGAAAAGGCGTTTGACAGGGTCCCCTGGAGCAAACTTTGGGACAGTTCGGCAAGGAAGAACATTCCAGCACCTCTGATTCATTCTACACAGAGCTTCTACACGTCTTGCAGAAATTATGTGAGGACAGCAAACCATAAGTAAGAAGAGTTCAGGACCACCACTGGTGTAAGACAAGGTGATATCCTGTCACCTTATCTTTTCATACTCCTCATGAATGATGTCATCAAGGCATTTAAGGAGAGAACAAGAAAGTATTCAGTGGGGTACTGGAAGATGAGACAGGTCTGTATTTTAGAGCTCGCATTTGCTGACGATGTTGCCTTGATTGCTAAATCAGTGGCACATCTCCAATCCAACCTGCAAGTCTGGTAGGAAGAGCTGGAGAAGAGAGGGATGATCATAAGCAGCTCTAAAACAAAATCCATGGTGATATCACGAGAAGAAAGAAGACATCAGTTTAAACTGGGAGAACAGGTCCTGGAGCAGGTCGACTACTTTAAATACCTCGGAGCTATTATAGACCGAAAGGGAGGCATCAAAGAAGAGTTGGCCACTCGAAAAGCAGCAGCTGGGAGACTTTTTCAGGCCATAAATCGAGTATTCTTCAGCAAGAGAGAGGTGGATAAGAAAAGGAAGATGGCTGTATACCGCTCCACCTATGTCCCACTCTTGGCATATGGATGCGAGTCATAGGCAATGACTACAACCCACAAAAGCCAGATCCAAACCTCAGAAATGAGGTATCTGAGGAAAGTGGTTGAAGTAACAAGATGAGACATGGTCCGCTAACAGACGATACGTCAAGGCCTAAAATCCCACCCCCTGCAGACCCAAGTAGAACAGTCGCAACTAAGATGGTTTGGCCATGTCTGCAGAATGGGAGAAGATCGGATACCACGACAAGCATGGAAAACAAAGAGCAAGGGATCCAGACCCCCAGGACGACCCAGAGTCCGCTGGGAGGACAACATTAGACAATCTTTGAAGGACCAAGGACTAGAATGGAACCAGGCCAGGAGGAAGACGGCAGATAGGATAGTCTGGCGCTCTCTCTTCCAAACCTCTACACCTCATGGTAGAAGGGGAACGACTAAGTAAGTAAGTAAGTAATATTTATCTGTATACCAGATCTGGTACTAATGGTTCACCTATACCAAGCACTAATGTTCACACATAATGCCCAGGGGCGGCCCCTCGATTCTAGGGGCTCCATGCTGGGATGCTGCCACTTTGTTCATGACATATAGTTGTTATTCCCTTAGGTGGGTAGTAGAGATGGCTACTGTGTGTGTGTGTCGAAACAATGCTTCGAAACAGCGTTGAGTCCGAAACCCCTAAGGCAAGGCTTGCCACTGTGCTACAGTTGGCTTTTAGTTTAAAATCAATGCGAAACGAATTAGCATTTCATCTATCCTTGCCCCTCCTCGTTCCACAATGCATTTTAGGCAAATATTTTCTTAGAACTAGGAAAAGTGGGTGTTTATATCAAGGACGAATTTGAAAAATTGGGTACCGTTTTGTTCGGCTATTCGTTAGCAAATAATAATCTGAAGGCGTAGGCGACACCAACCGTTCTAGCAGAAAATTCTTTTGTACTTTCTTATCTTTGCCTTTATGCCCTATACTGTTATATATTAATTTAGATATTGTATTTAGAAATCACTACATGTACTCGGTGTGGATTTGAATCATTGTCTACCAAAACTAGCTTACTCTAGTTTGATATCATGTGTTATTATTACTGTTATTATTATTGTTGTTTTTTATTATTTTCACATTTACTGCACAGCTATCATCATATCTCCGTTTTATTTCATCATAATGAAGACTTCTGTAAAAATATTGAATTGTGGTCATACGAAATGCCATAGATTTTCACACACGCCAGTAGCGCGCAAGAAAAAAAACAGAGGAGATTGTCTCACACAGTCCATGTAAAGTAATGTATACTGTCTATTAGAGACTTCTTTCTCCCCGATACGGGCAAAAGTGCCGTTGTGCCGTTGTGTCGAAACAGTGTGTCGACACAGTTTAAATCACTGAACCGAATGTCTCTAAACAGCGGAGTGTGTCGATTTGCCCATCTCTAGTGGGTAGGACTAGTAGGGGTCTAGTGCATTGCTTTGCCCAGGGCCTACAACGCTGTTAAGACGGCCCTGCTATCACGACATGCGCTCATTCCCATAGTCAGTTATGACTGAAGAAGGCTACCGCTACTGCTAAGACTAAGGAAAAAAGTAAGGCTATAATAACTCAAGGATAATCTAACTACGACACATCAACAATTACCGCCAGCTTTACAACCACGCAGTTGGTGTCTTCTTTGTATTCTCCTCCGCTGGTTTTCCTGACTTCTTTTGCTTGAATTTTCCTGATTGTCCTGATTATCCTCTTCACTGTCGGTTTGTTAGATGTTCGGGTTGCTGTATCTGCTTACTGCAGTGTTTACTTCAGGGCCGGCCTCCTTCTAGTTTTTCCCTTATTATCTCTATCCTGTCCTTGATTTCTGTGTCTCTCACTTTAGGGCTCATGGTCCTGTTTTTTTCTGTCCGTTTTGATGTTCTGTCCTTCTCATTTGTCCTGATCCGCGCTTTTTCTTCCCTGGACTACGACCTGGTCATCGTTGGCAGTGTGTTGTATTTATTTAATGAGTTTTGTTTTTCCTTTCCTATCTCTGTTAGTTCTCTGTCCTGTATTTTGCTGTTAGAAAACAACAGTGCAATAGATTAATCAACAAGACCAAGACTGTTAGAATTTGGCATCAAACGTAAGACTAACAGCGATGGACGTATCAGAGGATGGTGCCATCGTGTATATTTGTATATAATCAGTGTACTACAGGAACAATTAGCATTCATACCTTTCCACGTTTACTGATGGAGACTGAGCACCCATGGGTTTGCTCTGAGTGCAGTGATCTCGATTCGGATCAACAATAACAATACCAATTTCTTTAACATAACTTCTGTATTGTCTTTGTAGATCATGTCCCTGAGGAAGGTATTATGTTCATAACGTGGACAGAATTTTCCCGGTGTCCTAGTACGACTTTTCCCAGGCCCTAGTGTCGTTCCAAGTAGAAGAGAGGAGAAAACGTGCAAAGGAACACGAGGAAAAAAATCAGCTGAGGGCTGTCACCGCAGTGGTGCATTTCCATAGTCAGTTATGTCTGAAGGGGCTATTATTATTAGTGTTATTCATCTATCTGTAACGGACTTCATTTTGTACCCTTTGCCTTGATCTACACTCTTCTTCTTCTTCTGCGTTCGTCCTGAAAAGGACTTTTGTTACGTTGTGTCGCCGTTTACAGCAAAGCTGCCATATTTGCGACTTTCGGCCCGACACATCCGGTTTCAGCATGACATGTTTGGGACCGGGTTAGCCTTCCCTCTTCGATCCCTACTCTCTCAGCCAGACTGCAGTGATGCAGCCTGTTTCCAGGACCATCACTTGGAGCTGAAGTAGGGTCTTGGTCAGCTCTGGTTCGCTGACCCTGACGCAAGCAGTCAAGCTATGGGTCGCTGACTGCATTTATCCCTGTTGCTGCGTCTTCGGTCCCATCTACACTCTAATCTATTACATTATATCCATCTTTTGATCTCCTTTCCCATTGATAGCGCTGATGTCCTAAAACTCGGGCTACTTCAACCTTTCCTTCAAATACCTGTTTTTTGTTTTTTTTTAAACAAGTCATGTCTTTCTATGTCTCGAAAGAACTAAGCCCTTTGAGATGTGAATATATAGACGAATGGTGCGCTCCTCGTGAAATGTGAGAAAACAAATGAAGAGGTCAAGGAAAACCTAGGAATAAAAAGATAATTACTGAAGGAGATCAAAATTAGATAACATATTTTGGCCATGAAAAAAGACATACAGTAACACCTTACTGAAGAACATAACTGAAGGAAGAATTGAAGGCGAACGTGCAAGAGGAAGATAATATAAAGAGGTGGACATGAAAGAGTCTATCAGAGTGAGGGTTGGATTAACCATTAAGCAAAATAAGCACGTTCTTAGGGAACCAAGGGAGGGGGGGGGGGGGGGGGGCCCCACAGAATTTTCCCTCTACCTATCATGCCTTTAACTCTCATCTCTTTCACTGCCACAGTCGTCTTTAGCCGAATTTTTTGTAATTTTCAATATCTGCCGTGTTCGACTTTAATCCGAAGTGTTAAAAATATAAAAAAAAACCGTTTTCTTTGGTATGGTGAGTGACTGAAAGTGTCAGACATAGACCTAGAGTTCAGTATGTTTGCCTGTCTTACCAACGTTTTTCTACATGAATTTCAGTGGAGTCTGGCAAGGAAGAAAATTGAATTTTCAGTCTCTTCAGCATTTATTGAGTCTTAATGACTTGTCAGTTAAGCAATGGAAGCGCCGCGGAGGGGGGAAGGGGCACTGGGGGGCTGTGCTTAGGGCATCAGTTGGCCTTAACCCGGCCCTGATCAGAGTACACCACCAAGACAAGAGACAGAAGACGTTGGAGATCTATTGCAGCCGACCTTCGTTGCGGATATGGCAAATGATGATGATGATGATGTATTGAAACTATTTTATTTGCCTAAATTTGATCACTGCAGTTATTTCTCTTTCATCCTGACATTCTAAGACTTCTTTATTAACCAAAAAAAAAAAAAAAAAAATTACAATTCCCCCAACCTTCCGAGTTAGCTCTTTGGCACTCCACGCACACATGTAACTGGGTTTTAAGGTCAGAGGTGATGTCAAAAGTGTCTTGAGGGTGACACTAGGTCAGCCCGAACAGGCAGAAATACGAACATTTGTTCTCTCCTTTCTCCACACATAGAATAGTCCCTTTTCAGTTGACTTCATTTTACAGCTGACTTCACTCTCCGGGACTTCCTTAACCTTGTTCTTATAGCAGTCCACTCCTACGGGACAGGTGGAGGGCACGCTTTTAGAAAAACTCAGTCACATTTTCCAGGGGGTAAGATGAGCATGGGCGGACTTTAACCAAAGCTGGAAATAACTAAAAAAAATAACTCAAAATAGCTGGAAAGGATTATATTTTGAGACAGGGGTCATTGGGGTCACTGAAGCATATCTGAAGAAAGCCCGCCGCATACGGTTTCTTCTTCTTCTTCTTCTTTCTCGTTCGTCCTGAAAAGGATGTTGGTTGCGTTGTGTCTGTTTACACCGGAGCTGCAATATCTGCGCCTTTCGGCCGACACATCTGACTTCAGCACGGCATATTTTGGGACCGAGTTTGCCTTCCCTCTTCGATCCCTACTCTCTCAGCCAGACTGCAGTGATGCAGCCTGTTTCCAGGACCACCACGTGGAGGTGGAGTAGGGTCTTGGTCAGCTCTGGTTCGCTGACCCTGACGCAAGCAGTCAAGCTGTGGGTCGCTGACTGCATTCTCTATTGCTGCATCTGTGGGTCCCGCATAAGGTTTAAACAAAGCAAGATTCTGGGACTTTCTTGATTTCTTTATTGTTTTGAGGAAAGGAAGGACAACAGTATACACTCATTGTTTACAGAGTAGCATGGTTAACCGCAAAGCTTTGTAGACTGTTGAAAGGTGGGAATTACTATGGGCTTTAGGAGTAAAAGTTGCCTGCAGTCACGGACAGACTGAAATTTATAAAGGCGTCTTAACATGACATGACACCAGCAACTATAGTTAAAGTTAGAGGCGTACCAAAAGTTTTTGGCACCCGAGACGGATTCTTCCTTTGGCACCTCTCTCCCATTGTGGTAGCGTCATAAGTTACGGCACCAATTAGATGTATGTATGAGTATGATAGAATCGCTAGTTGTCAGATGGCAGGCCTAGTGACGTAGTCTAAGTTTAAACTTCTCCGTTTTATCTTCCAAGTTAAGGATTAAATTTGTACTGGCCAACTCCGCCAGAGATGGTGATTCTTGGATGATATTTCTATCTTTTCAATATCCCAGGTTCGTTCAGTTCCTTCTATGATGGTATTATAGTGACTTCTCATACAGTGGTAGTATGAACAATAATGGTACAAGCTCAGCAACATGTAATAATAATAATAATAAATTCTCTAAGCACCAAACACGGCGCATAAGGCAGAAACCAGTGCTCTCCAGGTTGTTCGTTGTGACGCCACTCCTCTTAGCTCTTGCACATTGTTTAATCCCAACGTTCTTCCTTCTCTTATTATTGTTCTTCTGAGTGTTTCTTTTGGTCTTCCTTTTTTCCTCTTACCCTCAGGAACCCAAGTGAGTGCCTGCAATGGTATTCTGTTGTTTTGCATTCGTAGGACATGACCGATATATGACCATCGTCTTTTCCTTATATAGTTGGAGACATATTTCTGCCTAGAGTCTTCTCTTATTTGTCGATTAGTCTTGAATTCTTTCCAACTGATGTTCATGAGTTTTCTAAGACATTTGTTCTCGAATGTATTCAGCTTGTTCTCCAATGATTTTATTATTTTCCAACTCTCACAGCCGTATGTTAACACTGAGATAACATTTGAATTAAACAGACGAAGCTTGGTATGTATATTCAATGATCGTAATTTCCAAATGTTAGATAATCTATTGAAGGCGCTAGCTGCCAAAGCAATTCTAGTATGAATTTCTCTTGTTGTGTCACCATCCTGAGTCATTTTACTGCCTAAATAATTGAAACTTTCAACTTTCTGTAGTTTTTCCCCGTTCAGTATGATATCATAGGTCTCGTTAGAAAAGTTCATAGCTTTAGTTTTAGAGGCATTTATTTGGAGACCTATTTTAACCGAAAGATGACACAAATTATTTACTGCTTCTTGGGATTGTCTGGGTGTTTAACTTAAGAATGCCAAATCATCTGCGAAATCCAGGTCCCCCAGGAATTTTCCATTTGTCCATTTTATACCTAATTGTTCATTGTGGGTTGATAAGGGTGGATTTAGGGCTTGCTCCTCTTTGGTGATAAGGCCGCTATCGTGTTGCTTCATAACAATGATAATTACAGAACTGACCACCATGGACGTTATAGGTATAAGTCCCATTTCGTTGGAAAATCTTTAGCCCCGTCACAATACAACCCCTATCGACACCAGGTATTATTGTTCAAGATGTAGGGTGTCTTATCTGGTTTTTGTGTTGTTGTTGTTGCTGTGTATAATAGTGATGTAGTTCATAGAGTTACAGCACATAGGGTACAACATGTGAAGTCATAAATGGGCAAACTGCTCTTGACGTTTTCATCATTTATTTCTGACGCCACAAGCACAGGTACGTTACATCCAGTTCACAATAGAGCAAAGTCATGACATTCACGAATATCAGCATACATAGTTCATGAATGCATTTGGCATATTCTCAAAATGATGATATGGCGCCAAGGAATTATATTGTTGGCTCCAAATACAAAAGTACATCAAAAAAAAATCCTCCTACTGTTCAGATGTGCTAAATGAGTCAAATCATAAGTCGCACGAGGATAGCATTCCAGGAGTGCAGGTCAAACTGACCTTTACAGGCATTCCTAAGTCTAACCTTGACGTAGGCATAATCGTTGACCACAGCGACGTTCATAGATCATAAGACTGTCCTACGGGCTGAGTATGACCCGTGTACATATAGATCTCAGGTATGAAGATACCTAGGGCGTGACTTCTAATAGAAGAACCTTCCTTTCTGTAAAACATACGTGAGCAGAGATCGACCATTGTCAAACATAAGTTAAGTTACAGATTGGATGTAAATGAGGCATTACCTTCGTTCGAAAATCCACACCACAGAAAAACATACGCCTCCAGGCGATTTGAATACTCAAGGGAAGGACCTTGTAAGCTAACTAACTCACAAAGAGGCTCCTAATTCCCTAACAAAATCACAGAGACGCCGAAACGCGTCTTCTCTGCTTCACAACTTTCCATTCAACTCTAAAGATAAAGCCACTTCCCAGACGCCCCGCGTCCGAACATGCGCAGAACCTATACACTTGAATAGCAATCAAACAAGACGATCTAGGAACATTCCAGATACAGATTTATACTAAATCGCGCCTTATATGGACATGAACAGAGACCTCAACACAGGTTTCAGACATTCCAACAACAGTTAACCGATACTACCAAATAAGGAGAATGGTCACACTTCGTTCAAAAAATATGGACCGACCGTGTCTCGACACAAGAGGAGGTAACATCATATTAAATGATAATCTCAATTATCCAGAGTTATGTAGCTTTGACCGAAAAAAATTTAAAGTGTACATTTCAGTCAATCTAATTACACAATGTCTTTAGAAAAAAATGATCATACAATGTTTTGAGAAAAAAATGATCATACAATGACTTTAGAAAAAATGATCTGTGCGTAACATGGGTATAGTTTCTCATAACCCAATCAATAGCTATTCCAAAAAGTAGTGGTGACATAATACAGCCTTGTTTCACCCCTGCTTCTACTGTAAACCATTCTGTATTCCCATTATTTGTTCTAACACAACATCTTGCATTGTCATATAGCGCTTTGATTATATTCACATATTTTGATGGAAAACCATAGATTGTAAGTAACTTCCACAAAGATGGGCAATCATGTAATGACGCAATCAAATTCAAGCTGCTCCATTAAAACTTTTCTTCTTCTTCTTGCGATCGCATCTTTGATGATTACACCGTCAGACGAGTTCTCATGATGAATTCGACTGTTGTTTGAAGTTCCTCTTTAACTCCATATAGCTTTGAGTTTAGTGTTGAGTCATTGGGCCAGTATATCCTTCTTAACTGGTCATACAGAGGACAGTTCTGTAGAACATGCTCAGCCGTTTGTTCGTTTAATCCACATGTGCACAGTGGTGAAGCAGACAATCGTAGCTTGTGCATGTGTTTATTCAGTTTGTTATGCCCTGTCCTGAGTCGAAAAATAGTTATCTGTCCCTGCCGGTCGAGAGTGTGATAGTCGTCTTTGGGTTGGTTCTGTTCTCTTCTGATAGTCTGGATAGCTCTCTTTTTCTCAAAGTATGTGACTTCATTATCCTCTTGTTCACATTCTCCTCCCTTTTTTGCAAGTTTATCTGCCTTTTCATTTCCGGGTACACCACAATGAGATGGTACCCACTGAAGTATGGTTCTCTTTTTGGCAGCTACCTTGTTTAGTTCATTTCTCAGATGCGGGAGTTTACCACCCTTGAGAGCTTGCAGGACAGACAGTGCATCTGTGAGGATGACTACCTGGTGGCAGTCAGAGTTGGTGTTATAAATCATATTTGCAGCTTGCTCTAGAGCTTGAACCTCAGCTGTATAGTTGGAACAGAATTTACCAGTGGGAATGTGCCTAGTCTCATAGTGGTTGTCAGGATATGAGATAAAGATACCGGCACCTCCATTCCTAACAGCATTAGTTGCTGATCCATCTGTATAGGCATGTATCCATGATTGATCGGGATAGCTTTCTTGGATCATACTCAATGTAGCAGTTCGTTTTTGCAGATCATTATACTCACATCCACTTGTGAGACCACTGACTGATGTATTAATTTGGAGGGCACTGCTGGCCTGCTCCCATGGTACAGGGTATAGGGTGGGCTTCAGTGGTGTTGTCTTCATGGATAGGTCTTCTTGATGCTGTCTTATAAGTCTTTTCCCCCGATGCACAAAGCTGCTACGCTTTAGACGTCCCAATGCCAGATCATCTAGTCTTGCCTTCATTGGGTGCATTGGCATACTGTTGTACTTTTCCATCTGGATCATGGTTTTTGTGTCTCTTCTATGGGACAATGTCTGTAATCCAGCAACCTTCTGCATCTCTGTTATTGGTGTAGTTTTCATGGCTCCTGTAATGAGCCTGAGAGCTTGATTTTGCACCTTGTCCAAAGACTGCAGATGTGAGTTAGCAGCTGATGACCATGCTGCTGAGCTAAACTCTAAGTGTGGTCTTATTACTCCATTATAAATCTTCTTTAGAGTTCGTTCATTTGCTCCCCAGTTGGTACCTGCTAATTTTCTGAGTATGCCTAGTCGTCTTCGGGCCTTTCCTTCTGCATTTTCAATATGCTTATTCCATGTAAGCCTTTGGTCAAATGTCACCCCAAGATAGGTGGGGTAGCTTTCTTCCTTGATCACGGTTGTCCCTAGGTGTATGTTAGCTGATTTGTCCTTGGGGGCGAGGGAGAAGAGTGTTGTGGAGGTTTTGTCTGTGTTTATTGTGATAAGCCATTTCTCTGCCCATGACACTAGCATGTCTGCTGCCCGCTGCATTCTATAATTTGCTGTGGTGACATTTTCATCAGCGCACCAGAGTACTAGGTCATCTGCATATAAGGCAGCTTTAACTCCTGCAGGGAGATGTTTCAACAGGTCATTGATGTAAACAAGGAAGAGTGTTGGGGAAATTACTCCTCCTTGAGGTACCCCCTGATGGAGCAACACTTTTCTGCTCTGCAGACCGTCAAGAGTGACTCTAGTTCTCCTGTTATGCAAGTATGACTGGATCCATTTCATCATGTTGCCTTGGATTCCACTTCTCCTAAGTTTTGCAATGAGGCCATCTTTCCACACCTTGTCAAAGGCCTGCTTGAAGTCGACCCAGATCGTTAGGACCTTTTTCTTCTCCTGGAAGGCATCTTCTATTGCTTGAGACAAGTAAGTAACTTGGTCTTCTATACTGTAGCATTCTCTAAATCCAGCTTGTTCCGGCACCAGGATCTGCTCAGACTCTAAATACCATTTCAATATGTGGTTGACTATTCGCTCCATAGTCTTCCCAACACAGCTTGTGAGACTGATTGGCCGGTAACTTGCAGCCTCGGTCTTACATTTCCCTTTATTAAAACTTTTAATAAGATAATACGTTCAACAGGCATGACAAGGTAATTCAAACGATGGAGCTCGCATACAGTCAAAAGTTGGATCCTTAGACATCACTGGTATTTTTTACGTGAGCTCTATAACTTATAGAATTTGTTCCTCTTTATAACATTGTCTCCTTTAAATATTCTTAGTCTTCCAAATCCTACACTATAAACTTGTGGTGCTTATGCTCCTCTGTAGCATTCAGTTTCTTTTAGATATTTATAGAGTTTTCTTGGCGAACTGGCTAATCATGCCTCTACAAACGTTCCCTAGAACAAGAATCAATCTAATGCATAAATTGTACTTACTATCAGATACTCACGAGAGAGAGAGAGAGCCTAATCTCTGTTCTCATATAGAAATATACACTTCTTGTTCTCTACAGGAATAATATCTATCTCTTGATAGATTAACACTTGCTTGAAGTAGCTGTATATATGTATATACTTGTGAGAGCCAGTCTGTACAACCACAGACATACAACCTGTCCTAGAGCGTTCTCTCTCCGCACAGCTACTCCTCGAATCTCCTAAGCAATAATGACTTTCAGTCACCTCAGCGTGGTGTGCCACCTTGCCACTTTCTGATTCGTTAACCCCATACTTTTGGATTGAATTCATTGGTCAAGCTTCGCTGTTCTCGACCATTCTATTTACGTTCCTAGATTGTTATGATCACTCAATTTTGGTAAACGTGAGCTGCTATCTTGAACTGTTGTCAGTAACATTTATTATTATTTTCATTCATTATTTTTTCTTTTGTGAGATGTCCTAACGGCTTGTCTCATTCTGAATTATAACAGTAGCACGGATAATACTAGCGCAGGTGTCTCGGTTACACCATGAATACACAGAGTAAAATACTATGCTTGTTAATAGATTTTTAAACAGTACAGTACGGTCATAGTAGTGGGTACTGTCATAGTAGTGTTAGATTGCCCTCTCCTCCCCCTGGCTGGCACTTGGGGGCCGACTGCCCCTTCACCCCCTTAGCACGCCACTGGTTATAGTTACAAGAACATATTTATATTTGTTAGCTAGACACTAAAGATCACTCATTCATTCATGCATCCATTCATTCATTAGCCGACATTCGTCTAAGGGACAGAAGCCTTCAACAAACTTGTGCCAAACTTTTGTGCCCCGTATCGCCTGTTCAATGTCTTTCTATGCATTCTTTATTCCGTATATATCTGTTGCCAGTTCTCGTCTCCGTGTGTTTTTCAACCTCCTATACCTCTCTTATCTTGGGAATCCAAAAACAAGGACTGCCTTGGACTGCTGTCTACAGGTTTAATCAACAACTGTCCTATCCAAAGTAAGAGATACAAAGAAATGCACTTTGCTCGTGCGTGAATTCAAGGGCTAGACAACTAACCAAGATACCGAAGCACCCCTACGCGGGGAATCCGAGAAATAGTCAACCTCTTGAGTTCTCAAGTTGCCTGGTCAGCGGTCAGGGATCGATTAGCTGCAGAAGAGCGGCCAGACACCATGATTCCGGCTGTGGTGTAGCATGCTGAGACTCCAGCATTGCAGACAAAGCTTGGGAGAATGAATCAATGCCCACATTTAACTTAGGATTTTACCTAGTCGACTACCTGGAAGTTGATTCCACAACAGATAGGTAACATGTGAGGGGAGCTGGGAAGTGGCTCTGTGCCTGACGTGAAGATTCATTGGGACATCCCAGAACTAGAACTCAGTATTTTAGCCCTGTGTCTATGGAACACCCCCCCCCCCACCCCAACCTGTTTTTTCTTTCCAGATGGCGGGGATTGCTCTGTATGTTGCCTCTCTTTCCACCTGGTAGCTTAAAACCAGATTCTTTAAATGCACACCGAGCCAGGGTGGAAAGAATCTGGAACTCATGACTGCAACTGAACAAGTCGCGAAACGGCAGGAAAGCCACAGGAAAACCCTAGATGCACACTGTGGATAACACTAAGGTAACTAACATGGTATTGGTCGCAAAAAGATCGAAAGCTCAGCAGCTTAAGTTAAACAAAAACAACAACAACAATAAAATGTTAACAGTTTCTTGTCCTATTTAGTCAAGGCTGGGCTTTACGTTGCAGCCAACAAGATATGCACACCATCATTGCAGGTAGACGCTAGAACTGGGTTGGCCATGTCCTCAGAAAGGACCTTGATACTATCACAAGAACCGCTATGCTATGGACCTCAGATGGACAGCAAAAGAGAGGCAGACCAAAGACAACCTGACGGAGATCAGTGGAGGGAGGCTGAGATGCAAATGTGGCCGTGCAATATTGTTAGTTGTTTCATCTGTCTGTTCGTTAGTGTGTTAGTGTTTGTTGAATGTTCGTTTTAGTAGAATGGACGAATAGTCAATCCGGTGTGTTTGTTAGTCTGTCAGGTATTATTCTTTCTGTTGACGACAATGCACTTGCTTCTATCTATGAATTTTGGAGAGATCTCAATACACTTGCTTCTATCTATGACTTTTGGAGAGATCTCAATGCACTTGCTTCTATCTATGACTTTTGGAGAGATCTCAATACACTTGCTTCTATCTATGACTTTTGGAGAGATCTCAATACACTTGCTTCTATCTATGACTTTTGGAGAGATCTCAATACACTTGCTTCTATCTATGACTTTTGGAGAGATCTCAATACACTTGCTTCTATCTATGACTTTTGGAGAGATCTCAATACACTTGCTTCTATCTATGACTTTTGGAGAGATCTCAATACACTTGCTTCTATCTATGACTTTTGGAGAGATCTCAATACACTTGCTTCTATCTATGAATTTTGAAGTTCTTATGGCCGAAAGAGTAACACTACCGTCTTAACGTCTCTCTACAGTCTACTTCTACATGGTTATCTTCGAGCTTTCCCTGTCTGCCCTATCTGCATCTTTTATACCCCTACTTGTTTTTTCAACCGTTCTCACGTACTTTCTACCGGTTGACCGACATTGTCGCGTGCCAAACCGTGCTGACATTTTATTATTTCAAGTGCGCGTGAACGATTCTAAACCTTTTATAGTGATTAACATTAAACTTAGTTGGGGACTTTCCTCATATAATTTGAGAACCACTGCTGATGCAACTCACATGTCTGGTCATAATGATCTTTTCTTCTTAGTTATGGACTTTCCCTATATAAATGTTAAAACCGCTGCTTATGCAATCTTTCTGTCACGTACCACGGACTGTCCACTCGTCAGTTTTGTCACATGGTGTGTCTTTGTGATCTATTTTCTTCGTGCGGTCATCTCGCCTCTTAGTTTTATTCAAACTAAAATCTAATTGACCTTGATAATTTGTCGTTTAATACAACTGTCTGGTCATTGTGATCTGTTCTGAATTTCAGAATCTTCCCTAATACTTTTATTTAACTTAACTAATGCTACTTATTTTGTCGTTTTATGTTCTCTTTATATTCGTCACGCGGCTAATCAAAGCATTAACCAGAGTTGGGCCACTGCAGAAGGATGGTGTCATATAACAGTTTCATGAGTGTGAATGATGATAGTGATTGGTGTTAAGGGTCACTGAACTGATGTTGTCAACACTTGTTTAAGTGTTACTCAGGTATTGAGTTAAGGTCTGACTTTATGTCAGCATTGTTGTCGGTCCCCACCGCCTGAGTAAAGTGGGGACAGGTTGTTCTTGCTTACAAGACGCCACTAGGTGTGATGGCCTCTGACTGCTTTGTTAGTCGAGAGCTAATGATCCAAGAAGAAAAAGAAGGCTTTAGCAGATCTTACCGGAAGTACCTATTTTTATTTATTCATGTTTCCTACTTAGCTCCCGCTCACTTTTATTTCCATGAAAAAGGCTTTGTGGCGGCAACGTTGGCTATTTTCTTTGTCTTTTGTCCTAGTGAGACGAATCATCTTTTTATCGATTGTTTTCTCTCAAATCCATCCACCCTACGCTACGTCGGGCTCTTACAGACGAGCGTTTTCTTGCTGCGCGTTTCTCGCGCGTGACGAATAAAAGAGTAGGGATTTAGAGAAAGCAGACAGTCTCGCTCGGCTGCGCTGTAAATCCCTACTCTTTCATTCGTCACGCGCCAGAATTATTTCATTCAGAATTATTACATCTCAGACCTAACGGTCTTTTATATTTGGACATACGCCCTAATATAACCATGTGCCCAGCACAAAAGATCAGTAGAGTGACACTTATGTGTCATTAGATCTTTTGTGTGAAAACACAGAGGATCATTACAGTGACACTTGTTTGTCATTGGGTCTTTTTGTGTTAGGACATGTGTTTATGTTGGGCGTGTTCCAATGCGACTCATGCGAGTTAAATGCAACCTCATGCGAGGAAAAATATGCGACCTCATGCGAGGATAAAAAAAAAAAAATCATTCGTCACGCGCAAGAAACGCGCAGCAACCCGTCTTGTTACTCAATGAAAAGTGAGAAACAATATCAAAAATATTCATCATGGCGAAATTAGCATTTCCTGTTGTGTGTGTGTGTGTGTGTGTGGTGTGTTGTGTGTGTGTGTGTGTGTGCGCGTGCGTGTGTGCTTGTGTGTGTGCATGCGTCTGTTTGTGTGTCCGCACGTGTGTGTATGTGATATTGTGCTTTTTTAGTTTGTTTTATGGCCTTTGTCAACCTAGTGTTTAATCGTGCAGCAGATGTGGTATAGCATTGTGTTAAGGGATAGAGAATTTTCCCGAATTCTAGCTCGGTCTAGGGTTCATTGTTGTTAATACAGGTGTGATAATTCATGTATTTTGACTTGGTTCTCCTTACTTTTGATTTGGTTTACAATGTCACATATTATGGTAACCACTCATTGTATCTGAACCTTTCTCCTTTCAAAATATTCAAATAGTGAATAACGTTGACACATGCTGGAACGAACTGGTATTAACTAAAGAAACATCTTGGCTTAGACGATATTGCGAAACTTTAATAAACACTAGGTACATATTCTCAACGTCACAATTACAATAATGGCATGTATGCTCCCTCTCCATTTTACAGTCTTGCTTTCTCTAAGTTCGACATTCTTACATTATTATTCAACTTCTCCATATACCTCTATATAGTTTCATTCATTATTTTCCATTTTCATCGGGGTATTTGGCGTCCCGGCACAACAAAGGTTCACATATATTACTCCATTATCATCGGGGGATGTGGCGTCCCGGCACAACAAATGTTCACATATATTAATCCATTATCATCGGGGGATGTGGCGTCCCGGCACAACAAAGGTTCACATATATTAATCCATTATCATCGGGGGATGTGGCGTCCCGGCATAACAAATGTTCACATATATTAATCCATTATCATCGGGGGATGTGGCGTCCCGGCACAACAAATGTTCACATATATTACTCCATAATCATCGGGGGATGTGGCGTCTTGGCACAACAAATGTTCACATATATTAATCCATTATCATCGGGGATATGGCGTCCCGGCACAACAAAGGTTCACATATATTACTCCATTATCCTCGGGGGATGTGGCGTCCCGGCATAACAAATGTTCACATATATTAATCCATTATCATAGGGGGATGTGGCGTCCCGGCACAACAAAGGTTCACATATATTAATCCATTATCATCGGGGGATGTGGCGTCCCGGCACAACAAATGTTCACATATATTAATCCATTATCATCGGGGGATGTGGCGTCCCGGCACAACAAATGTTCACATATATTACTCCATTATCATCGGGGATATGGCGTCCCGGCACAACAAAGGTTCACATATATTACTCCATTATCATCGGGGGATGTGGCGTCCCGGCACAACAAATGTTCACATATATTAATCCATTATAATCGAGGGATGTGACGTCCCGGCACAACAAATGTTCATGTATATTTCTTGGAATACATTTATCTTCTCATGGGAATTATCATCCTGCATTATATTCATTTTTAATCTTGGCACTTTATTCTACCTTTCATTTAAAGTATATATTGCTTACCATATTCTCCTGCATATCCCTTTAATAAATACTACCATGGCTGACATACAAGCCACATAGAGAAACACAGCTAGACGCTATGGCGTCACACATGCAACTCTTCTTTTTACGTCACTGCCTAGCTACTCATCGCATAGTAACTGCGTTCTTGTCTCTCTTGCATTCAGTTGAAGTACGACTAGGTATGACAAAAACCCGGTGTAAATAATAATTAGCCGCGATAAAAATCACACCAAGAAATAACCTCAACACATGACATAGTATAATATTTTATAGTACGTTACAGTTCGATACGGTATGGTATGGTCTGGTGTGGTATGATATGGTATAATCTGGTAAGGGATGCTATTGGTATGCTTTGGTATAGAATGGTATGGTATAGTATGGTATGGTACGGTACGGTATGATAGGGTATGGTACAGTGCGGTGCGGTACGGTATATTATAGTATAATATAGTATAGTATAGTATAATACATTACAGTACAGTATGGTATGGTAGGGTATGATATGGTATGGTATAGTATGGTATGACACGGTACGGTGGGATAAGGTATGGTGCGATGTGGTACGATATGGTATGGTAGGGTATGTTATGGTAGGGTATGGTAGGGTATGGTAGGGTATGGTACGGTATGGTAGGGCATTGTACGTTGCTGTGCGATATGGTACGGTATATTATAGTGTAGTGTAGTATAGTATAATAAAGTACAGTACAGCTTAAGCAGTCAAAAACAGACCGCACGATCTTTTATATTTGGTCATCCGCCCTAATATAACCAAAAACCTTGTGTCTAGGTTGAACGAGGCAAAATTTTATTTAAAAAAAATTACAGTATAGTACAGTAGGTACAGTACATTACATTACAGTAAAGTACAGTGAAGTGTAGTGTAGTGTAAAGTATAGTATAGTATAGCATAGCATAGTATAGTGTAGTATAGCATAGCATATCAAAGTATAGTATAATATTATATAGTATAATATATAATGGTATAGCATAGCATAGTATAGTATAGTATAATATATAATAATATAGCATAGCATAGTATAGTAAAGTATAGTATAGTTTGGTATAGTATGGTATAGTATAGTATACTCTCTTCCCTCCTCTCTCTCAGTTTTTATACTATAGTATAGTATAGTATAGTATAAAAACTGAGAGAGAGAGGAGGGAAGAAAAGAGAGAGAGAGAGAGGAGGAAGGAGGAAGAGAAGAAACTGAGGAAGTAAAATAAGAATTAAAAAACGTAGTACTTAAAAAAAAACTGTAGTAAAAATTAAAAAGAGAATAGATGTAGGCGAATTTTAAAAAATAGATATAAAGAAAGAGTAGTAAAAGTAGGAACAGAGAAGATTTAGACGACATTATTTTTAACGAGGAATTTATATTAATAGTAGTAAGAGAAAATAAGATTTAGAATAAATTTTAAAAAAACCAAACAGAAGTAGCAGTAGTAAAAATGGAAGTGGAAGAAGCCTATGGAATTACAGAAGAAGAACTATGAACAGAAGAAGAACTACGAACAGAAGAAGAAATGAACAGAAGAAGAACTACAAACAGAAGAAGAACTACGAACAGAAGAAGAACTACGAACAGAAGAAGAACTACGAACAGAAGAACTAGGAAAAGAAGAACTACGAACAGAAGAAGAACTACGAACATAAGAAGAGCTACGAACAGAAGAATAACTACGAACAGAAGAAGAACTACGAACAGAAGAAGAGCTACGAACAGAAGAAGAACTACATACAGAAGAAGAACTACGAACAGAAGAAGAACTATGAACAGAAGAAGAACTACGAACAGAAGAAGAACTACGTACAGAAGAAGAACTACGAACAGAAGAAGAACTATGAACATAAGAAGAACTACGAACAGAAGAAGAACTACGTACAGAAGAAGAACTACGAACAGAAGAAGAACTACGAACAGAAGAAGAACTACGAATAGAAGAAGAGCTACGAACAGAAGAAGAACTACGAACAGAAGAAGAACTACGAACAGAAGAAGAGCTACGAACAGAAGAAGAACTACGAACAGAAGAAGAACTACGAATAGAAGAAGAGCTACGAACAGAAGAAGAACTACGAACAGAAGAAGAACTACGAACAGAAGAAGAACTACGAATAGAAGAAGAGCTACGAATAGAAGAAGAGCTACGAACAGAAGAAGAACTACGAACAGAAGAAGAGCTACGAACAGAAGAAGAACTACGAATAGAAGAAGAGCTACGAACATAAGAAGAACTACGAACAGAAGAAGAACTACGTACAGAAGAAGAACTACGAATAGAAGAAGAGCTACGAATAGAAGAAGAGCTACGAACAGAAGAAGAACTACGAACAGAAGAAGAGCTACGAACAGAAGAAGAACTACGAACAGAAGAAGAACTACGAACATAAGAAGAACTACGAACAGAAGAAGAACTACGTACAGAAGAAGAACTACGAACAGAAGAAGAACTACGAACAGAAGAAGAACTACGAATAGAAGAAGAGCTACGAACAGAAGAAGAACTACGAACAGAAGAAGAAATGAACAGAAGAAGAACTACGAACAGAAGAAGAGCTACGAACAGAAGAAGAACTACGAACAGAAGAAGAACTACGAATAGAAGAGAAGCGCTAAGAACAGAAGAAGAACTACGAACAGAAGAAGAACTACGAACAGAAGAAGAGCTACGAACAGAAGAAGAACTACGAATAGAAGAAGAAATGAACAGAAGAAGAACTACGAACAGAAGAAGAGCTACGAACAGAAGAAGAACTACGAATAGAAGAAGAGCTACGAACATAAGAAGAACTACGAACAGAAGAAGAACTACGTACAGAAGAAGAACTACGAATAGAAGAAGAGCTACGAATAGAAGAAGAGCTACGAACAGAAGAAGAACTACGAACAGAAGAAGAGCTACGAACAGAAGAAGAACTACGAACAGAAGAAGAACTACGAATAGAAGAAGAACTACGAACAGAAGAAGAACTACGTACAGAAGAAGAACTACGAATAGAAGAAGAGCTACGAACAGAAGAAGAACTACGAACAGAAGAAGAAATGAACAGAAGAAGAACTACGAACAGAAGAAGAGCTACGAACAGAAGAAGAACTACGAACAGAAGAAGAACTACGAATAGAAGAAGAGCTACGAACAGAAGAAGAACTACGAACAGAAGAAGAACTACGAACAGAAGAAGAGCTACGAACAGAAGAAGAACTACGAATAGAAGAAGAAATGAACAGAAGAAGAACTACGAACAGAAGAAGAGCTACGAACAGAAGAAGAGCTACGAACAGAAGAAGAGCTACGAACAGAAAAAGAGCTACGAACAGAAGAAGAGCTACGAACAGAAGAAGAACTACGAACAGAAAAAGAGCTACGAACAGAAGAAGAGCTATGAACAGAAGAAGAGCTACGAACAGAAGAAGAGCTACGAACAGAAGAAGAGCTACGAACAGAAAAAGAGCTACGAACAGAAGAAGAGCTACGAACAGAAGAAGAACTACGAACAGAAGAAGAACTACGAATAGAAGAAGATCTACGAACAGAAGAAGAACTACGAACAGAAGAAGAACTACGAACAGAAGAAGAGCTACGAACAGAAGAACTACGAATAGAAGAAGAAATGAACAGAAGAAGAACTACGAACAGAAGAAGAGCTACGAACAGAAGAAGAACTACGAACAGAAGAAGAGCTACGAACAGAAGAAGAACTACATACAGAAGAAGAACTACGAACAGAAGAAGAAGAACTACGAATAGAAGAAGAAATGAACAGAAGAAGAACTACGAACAGAAGAAGAACTACGAACAGAAGAACTACGAACAGAAGAAGAGCTACGAACAGAAGAAGAACTACGAACAGAAGAAGAACTACGAACAGAAGAAGAGCTACGAACAGAAGAAGAGCTACGAACAGAAGAAGAGCTACGAACAGAAAAAGAGCTACGAACAGAAGAAGAGCTACGAACAGAATAAGAACTACGAACAGAAAAAGGACTACGAACAGAAGAAGAGCTACGAACAGAAGAAGAGCTATGAACAGAAGAAGAGCTACGAACAGAAGAAGAGCTACGAACAGAAGAAGAGCTACGAACAGAAAAAGAGCTACGAACAGAAGAAGAGCTACGAACAGAAGAAGAACTACGAACAGAAAAAGAACTACGAACAGAAGAAAAGCTACGAATAGATGAAGAGCTACGAACAGAAGAAGAAGCAGAAGATGGAGTAAAAAGTTAAAAAGAAAACTTAGAAAAGAAGAACAAAAATGAAAATAAGAAAAATGACGAGGAGGAGGAGAAGAAAAATAGACAGAAAAAAGGGACGAGGAGAAGATGGAGAAAAAGATGAAAGAGGAAGAAACGTGGAGGAAGAAGAAAAAGATTAGGAAGAATTTTTAAAACAAGACAGTAGTAAAAGTAGAAAGAGATTAAGAACAGTAGCGTAACTGCCCCTAGGGTGAACAAGACACGTCCCAGAGGCCCCAGCAGAGAGAGGACTCCTGAAAGTACGAGTAATAGTCGGAATTGACCTCTTCTGGCATATGTGTCACTCAAGTAAGTACAGTTACAGATCCCAGGGGCCCTTATAATGTAGCTACGCCGCTGGCTAAGAAACAAGAGAAGAAAAACTACCATTAAAAAAAACAAAAAAAAATTTAAAAAAAGGAGAATTGAAGGAGAGAAAGAATAATATAGTAAGAAAAACAGCATGGAGGAGAAAAAAGCAAAACGAGAAAAACAACCCTAAGATGAGGAAACGAAGACGAATTAAAAGAAGAATGGCGAGGAAGATAAGGAGAAGAAGAAATTAACAAGTAAGAAGTAGGCTTAGAAGTAGACAGAGAATAAATAATAAAATAAGTTAAAACGTAAGAAGTAGACAGAGAATAAATAATAAAATAAGTTAAAACGTAAGAAGTAGACAGAGAATAAATAATAAAATAAGTTAAAACGTAAGAAGTAGACCTAGAAGTAGAAAGAGAATAAATAATAAAATAAGTTAAAACGTAAGAAGTAGACAGAGAATAAATAATAAAATAAGTTAAAACGTAAGAAGTAGACCTAGAAGTAGAAAGAGAATAAATAATAAAATAAGTTAAAACGTAAGAAGTAGACCTAGAAGTTGAAAGAGAATAAATAATAAAATAAGTTAAAACGTAAGAAGTAGACCTAGAAGTAGAAAGAGAATAAATAATAAAATAAGTTAAAACGTAAGAAGTAGACAGAGAATAAACAATAAAATAAGTTAAAACGTAAGAAGTAGACCTAGAAGTAGAAAGAGAATAAATAATAAAATAAGTTAAAACGTAAGAAGTAGACCTAGAAGTTGAAAGAGAATAAACAATAAAATAGGTTAAAACGTAAGAAGTAGACCTAGAAGTAGAAAGAGAATAAATAATAAAATAAGTTAAAACGTAAGAAGTAGACAGAGAATAAACAATAAAATAAGTTAAAACGTAAGAAGTAGACCTAGAAGTAGAAAGAGAATAAATAATAAAATAAGTTAAAACGTAAGAAGTAGACCTAGAAGTAGAAAGAGAATAAACAATAAAATAAGTTAAAACGTAAGAAAGTAGATCCTAGAAGTAGACAGAGAATAAATAATAAAATAGGTTAAAACGTAAGAAGTAGACCTAGAAGTAGAAAGAGAATAAATAATAAAATAGGTTAAAACGTAAGAAGTAGACCTAGAAGTAGACAGAGAATAAATAATAAAATAAGTTAAAACGTAAGAAGTAGACCTAGAAGTAGAAAGAGAATAAATAATAAAATAAGTTAAAACGTAAGAAGTAGACCTAGAAGTTGAAAGAGAATAAACGATAAAATAGGTTAAAACGTAAGAAGTAGACCTAGAAGTTGAAAGAGAATAAACAATAAAATAGGTTAAAACGTAAGAAGTAGACCTAGAAGTAGAAAGAGAATAAACAATAAAATAGGTTAAAACGTAAGAAGTAGACCTAGAAGTAGAAAGAGAATAAACAATAAAATAAGTTAAAACGTCAGAAGTAGACCTAGAAGTAGAAAGAGAATAAATAATAAAATAAGTTAAAACGTAAGAAGTAGACCTAGAAGTTGAAAGAGAATAAACAATAAAATAGGTTAAAACGTAAGAAGTAGACCTAGAAGTTGAAAGAGAATAAACAATAAAATAGGTTAAAACGTAAGAAGTAGACCTAGAAGTAGAAAGAGAATAAATAATAAAATAAGTTAAAACGTAAGAAGTAGACCTAGAAGTTGAAAGAGAATAAACAATAAAATAGGTTAAAACGTAAGAAGTAGACCTAGAAGTAGAAAGAGAATAAACAATAAAATAAGTTAAAACGTCAGAAGTAGATCTAGAAGTAGAAAGAGAATAAATAATAAAATAAGTTAAAACGTAAGAAGTAGACCTAGAAGTTGAAAGAGAATAAACAATAAAATAGGTTAAAACGTAAGAAGTAGACCTAGAAGTAGAAAGAGAATAAATAATAAAATAAGTTAAAACGTAAGAAGTAGACCTAGAAGTAGAAAGAGAATAAATAATAAAATAAGTTAAAACGTAAGAAGTAGACCTAGAAGTTGAAAGAGAATAAATAATAAAATAAGTTAAAACGTAAGAAGTAGACCTAGAAGTAGAAAGAGAATAAAAAATAAAATAGGTTAAAACGTAAGAAGTAGACCTAGAAGTAGAAAGAGAAATAAATAATAAAATAAGTTAAAAACGTAAGAAGTAGACCTAGAAGTTGAAAGAGAATAAATAATAAAATAGAGTTAAAACGTAAGAAGTAGACCTAGAAGTAGAAAGAGAATAAACAATAAAATATAGGTTAAAAAAGTAAGAAGTAGACCTAGAAGTAGAAAGAGAATAAATAATAAAATAAGTTAAAACGTAAGAAGTAGACCTAGAAGTAGAAAGAGAATAAATAATAAAATAAGTTAAAACGTAAGAAGTAGACCTAGAAGTAGAAAGAGAATAAACAATAAAATAAGTTAAAACGTAAGAAGTAGACCTAGAAGTAGAAAGAGAATAAATAATAAAATAGGTTAAAACGTAAGAAGTAGACCTAGAAGTAGAAAGAGAATAAATAATAAAATAAGTTAAAACGTAAGAAGTAGACCTAGAAGTAGAAAGAGAATAAATAATAAAATAGGTTAAAACGTAAGAAGTAGACCTAGAAGTAGAAAGAGAATAAATAATAAAATAAGTTAAAACGTAAGAAGTAGACCTAGAAGTAGAAAGAGAATAAATAATAAAATAAGTTAAAACGTAAGAAGTAGACCTAGAAGTAGAAAGAGAATAAATAATAAAATAAGTTAAAACGTAAGAAGTAGACCTAGAAGTAGAAAGAGAATAAATAATAAAATAAGTTAAAACGTAAGAAGTAGACCTAGAAGTAGAAAGAGAATAAACAATAAAATAAGTTAAAACGTAAGAAGTAGACCTAGAAGTAGAAAGAGAATAAACAATAAAATAGGTTAAAACGTAAGAAGTAGACCTAGAAAGTAGAAAGAGAATAAACAATAAAATAAGGTTAAAACGTAAGAAGTAGACCTAGAAGTAGACAGAGAATAAATAATAAAATAGGTTAAAACGTAAGAAGTAGACCTAGAAGTAGAAAGAGAATAAACAATAAAATAGGTTAAAACGTAAGAAGTAGACCTAGAAGTAGAAAGAGAATAAACAATAAAATAGGTTAAAACGTAAGAAGTAGACCTAGAAGTAGAAAGAGAATAAACAATAAAATAGGTTAAAACGTAAGAAGTAGACCTAGAAGTAGAAAGAGAATAAATAATAAAATAAGTTAAAACGTAAGAAGTAGACCTAGAAGTAGACAGATAATAAATAATAAAATAAGTTAAAACGTAAGAAGTAGACCTAGAAGTAGAAAGAGAATAAACAATAAAATAAGTTAAAACGTAAGAAGTAGACCTAGAAGTAGAAAGAGAATAAACAATAAAATAAGTTAAAACGTAAGAAGTAGACCTAGAAGTAGAAAGAGAATAAATAATAAAATAAGTTAAAACGTAAGAAGTAGACCTAGAAGTAGAAAAAGAATAAACAATAAAATAAGTTAAAACGTAAGAAGTAGACCTAGAAGTAGAAAGAGAATAAACAATAAAATAAGTTAAAACGTAAGAAGTAGACCTAGAAGTAGAAAAAGAATAAATAATAAAATAAGTTAAAACGTAAGAAGTAGACCTAGAAGTAGAAAAAGAATAAACAATAAAATAAGTTAAAACGTAAGAAGTAGACCTAGAAGTAGAAAAAGAATAAACAATAAAATAAGTTAAAACGTAAGAAGTAGACCTAGAAGTAGAAAGAGAATAAACAATAAAATAAGTTAAAACGTAAGAAGTAGACCTAGAAGTAGAAAGAGAATAAATAATAAAATAAGTTAAAACGTAAGAAGTAGACCTAGAAGTAGAAAAAGAATAAACAATAAAATAAGTTAAAACGTAAGAAGTAGACCTAGAAGTAGAAAGAGAATAAATAATAAAATAAGTTAAAACGTAAGAAGTAGACCTAGAAGTAGAAAGAGAATAAATAATAAAATAAGTTAAAACGTAAGAAGTAGACCTAGAAGTAGAAAGAGAATAAATAATAAAATAGGTTAAAACGTAAGAAGTAGACCTAGAAGTAGACAGAGAATAAATAATAAAATAGGTTAAAACGTAAGAAGTAGACCTAGAAGTAGACAGAGAATAAATAATAAAATAGGTTAAAACGTAAGAAGTAGACCTAGAAGTAGACAGAGAATAAATAATAAAATAAGTTAAAACGTAAGAAGTAGACCTAGAAGTAGAAAGAGAATAAACAATAAAATAAGTTAAAACGTAAGAAGTAGACCTAGAAGTAGAAAGAGAATAAACAATAAAATAAGTTTAAACGTAAGAAGTAGACCTAGAAGTAGAAAGAGAATAAACAATAACATAAGTTAAAACGTAAGAAGTAGACCTAGAAGTAGAAAGAGAATAAACAATAAAATAAGTTAAAACGTAAGAAGTAGACCTAGAAGTAGAAAGAGAATAAACAATAAAATAAGTTAAAACGTAAGAAGTAGACCTAGAAGTAGAAAGAGAATAAACAATAACATAAGTTAAAACGTAAGAAGTAGACCTAGAAAAAGAAAGAGAATAAATAATAAAATAAGTTAAAACGTAAGAAGTAGACCTAGAAGTAGAAAGAGAATAAATAATAAAATAAGTTAAAACGTAAGAAGTAGACCTAGAAGTAGAAAGAGAATAAACAATAAAATAAGTTAAAACTTAAGAAGTAGACCTAGAAGTAGACAGATAATAAATAATAAAATAAGTTAAACGTAAGAAGTAGACCTAGAAGTAGAAAGAGAATAAACAATAAAATAAGTTAAAACGTAAGAAGTAGACCTAGAAGTAGACAGATAATAAATAATAAAATAAGTTAAAACGTAAGAAGTAGACCTAGAAGTAGAAAGAGAATAAATAATAAAATAGGTTAAAACGTAAGAAGTAGACCTAGAAGTAGAAAGAGAATAAACAATAAAATAAGTTAAAACTTAAGAAGTAGACCTAGAAGTAGAAAGAGAATAAACAATAAAATAAGTTAAAACGTAAGAAGTAGACCTAGAAGTAGAAAGAGAATAAACAATAAAATAAGTTAAAACGTAAGAAGTAGACCTAGAAGTAGAAAGAGAATAAACAATAAAATAAGTTAAAACGTAAGAAGTAGACCTAGAAGTAGAAAGAGAATAAACAATAAAATAAGTTAAAACGTAAGAAGTAGACCTAGAAGTAGAAAGAGAATAAATAATAAAATAAGTTAAAACGTAAGAAGTAGACCTAGAAGTAGAAAGAGAATAAACAATAAAATAAGTTAAAACGTAAGAAGTAGACCTAGAAGTAGAAAGAGAATAAATAATAAAATAAGTTAAAACGTAAGAAGTAGACCTAGAAGTAGAAAGAGAATAAACAATAAAATAAGTTAAAACGTAAGAAGTAGACCTAGAAGTAGACAGATAATAAATAATAAAATAAGTTAAAACGTAAGAAGTAGACCTAGAAGTAGAAAGAGAATAAACAATAAAATAAGTTAAAACGTAAGACGTAGACCTAGAAGTAGAAAGAGAATAAACAATAAAATAAGTTAAAACGTAAGAAGTAGACCTAGAAGTAGACAGATAATAAATAATAAAATAAGTTAAAACGTAAGAAGTAGACAGATAATAAATAATAAAATAGGTTAAAACGTAAGAAGTAGAAAGAGAATAAATAATAAAATAAGTTAAAACGTAAGAAGTAGACCTAGAAGTAGAAAGAGAATAAACAATAAAATAAGTTAAAACGTAAGAAGTAGACCTAGAAGTAGAAAGAGAATAAATAATAAAATAAGTTAAAACGTAAGAAGTAGACAGATAATAAATAATAAAATAGGTTAAAACGTAAGAAGTAGAAAGAGAATAAATAATAAAATAAGTTAAAACGTAAGAAGTAGACCTAGAAGTAGAAAGAGAATAAAAAATAAAATAGGTTAAAACGTAAGAAGTAGACCTAGAAGTAGACAGATAATAAACAATAAAATAAGTTAAAACGTAAGAAGTAGACCTAGAAGTAGAAAGAGAATAAATAATAAAATAAGTTAAAACGTAAGAAGTAGACCTAGAAGTAGAAAGAGAATAAACAATAAAATAAGTTAAAACGTAAGAAGTAGACCTAGAAGTAGAAAGAGAATAAACAATAAAATAGGTTAAAACGTAAGAAGTAGACCTAGAAGTAGAAAGAGAATAAACAATAAAATAGGTTAAAACGTAAGAAGTAGACCTAGAAGTAGAAAGAGAATAAACAATAAAATAGGTTAAAACGTAAGAAGTAGACCTAGAAGTAGAAAGAGAATAAACAATAAAATAGGTTAAAACGTAAGAAGTAGACCTAGAAGTAGAAAGAGAATAAACAATAAAATAGGTTAAAACGTAAGAAGTAGACCTTGAAGTAGAAAGAGAATAAACAATAAAATAGGTTAAAACGTAAGAAGTAGACCTAGAAGTAGAAAGAGAATAAACAATAAAATAGGTTAAAACGTAAGAAGTAGACCTAGAAGTAGAAAGAGAATAAACAATAAAATAGGTTAAAACGTAAGAAGTAGACCTAGAAGTAGAAAGAGAATAAACAATAAAATAGGTTAAAACGTAAGAAGTAGACCTAGAAGTAGAAAGAGAATAAATAATAAAATAAGTTAAAACGTAAGAAGTAGACCTAGAAGTAGAAAGAGAATAAATAATAAAATAAGTTAAAACGTAAGAAGTAGACCTAGAAGTAGAAAGAGAATAAATAATAAAATAAGTTAAAACGTAAGAAGTAGACCTAGAAGTAGAAAGAGAATAAACAATAAAATAGGTTAAAACGTAAGAAGTAGACCTAGAAGTAGAAAGAGAATAAATAATAAAATAAGTTAAAACGTAAGAAGTAGACCTAGAAGTAGAAAGAGAATAAATAATAAAATAGGTTAAAACGTAAGAAGTAGACCTAGAAGTAGAAAGAGAATAAATAATAAAATAAGTTAAAACGTAAGAAGTAGACCTAAAAGTAGAAAGAGAATAAACAATAAAATAAGTTAAAACGTAAGAAGTAGACCTAAAAGTAGAAAGAGAATAAATAATAAAATAAGTTAAAACGTAAGAAGTAGACCTAGAAGTAGAAAGAGAATAAATAATAAAATAAGTTAAAACGTAAGAAGTAGACCTAAAAGTAGAAAGAGAATAAACAATAAAATAGGTTAAAACGTAAGAAGTAGACCTAAAAGTAGAAAGAGAATAAACAATAAAATAAGTTAAAACGTAAGAAGTAGACCTAGAAGTAGAAAGAGAATAAACAATAAAATAGGTTAAAACGTAAGAAGTAGACCTAGAAGTAGAAAGAGAATAAACAATAAAATAAGTTAAAACGTAAGAAGTAGACCTAGAAGTAGAAAGAGAATAAACAATAAAATAGGTTAAAACGTAAGAAGTAGACCTAGAAGTAGAAAGAGAATAAACAATAAAATAGGTTAAAACGTAAGAAGTAGACCTAGAAGTAGAAAGAGAATAAACAATAAAATAGGTTAAAACGTAAGAAGTAGACCTAGAAGTAGAAAGAGAATAAACAATAAAATAGGTTAAAACGTAAGAAGTAGACCTAGAAGTAGAAAGAGAATAAACAATAAAATAAGTTAAAACGTAAGAAGTAGACCTAGAAGTAGAAAGAGAATAAACAATAAAATAGGTTAAAACGTAAGAAGTAGACCTAGAAGTAGACAGAGAATAAATAATAAAATAGGTTAAAACGTAAGAAGTAGACCTAGAAGTAGAAAGAGAATAAACAATAAAATAGGTTAAAACGTAAGAAGTAGACCTAGAAGTAGAAAGAGAATAAACAATAAAATAGGTTAAAACGTAAGAAGTAGACCTAGAAGTAGACAGAGAATAAATAATAAAATAGGTTAAAACGTAAGAAGTAGACCTAGAAGTAGACAGAGAATAAATAATAAAGAATGAAGAGGAAAAAAGCAGTCTTCTTCTTCTTCTCCTTCGCTGTTGTTTAGTAATGTCTACACAGGAAGTCCGGTTCTCTGGATGTATGTTGCTGTGGTTGACAGTTCGTCAAGACTCCCAAACAGCTTTGTGTGGATGTGCGTCTCTGTGGGCCAATGTTCAGTCCGCAATTGACTAAGCATGTGGCAGTCTTGCAGGATATGTTCTGCTGTCTGTGCTGCCTGTCCGCACGTACATAGGGGTGATGGGACCAATCTCAGTCTGTATAAGTGACTGTTCAGTCTGTTATGTCCTGTTCTAATACGGAACAGGATCACCTGTTTTGCTCGATCAAGATAGTGATAGTTGCCTCTTTGGTGGTCAAGTTTCCTGATGGCCTTGATAAGGGTCTTTTTTTCCTGGAATGTGATTGTTTATTGTTTTTGTTCCCGTGTTGCTCCCTCTTTTGCTAACGTATCTGCTCTCTCATTTCCTGGTATGCCACAGTGAAAAAAAGCAGTAAGTAGAATGAAAAAAGGGGAAGAGAAGAAGAAGAAACGAAAAGATTTGTTAATGCGTATATTTTCTACCTGAGCAGAGAAAAAGAAGAAAAATGAGAAAAGTACACCCCAGAAGTATGGGAGAAGCTATTGAAGACGGAGAAATATGAGAGGAAGAATTAGCCGGAGTTAGAATCAGAAGGGGAACTGACTCAGCACCAATTAATTAACGCTAACGACTGCAGCTATAATTACTGCCCTGGGTACTTGATGAACCTGTCTGTCGGAAGGTCATTAAAAGTGAACTTGACCTCAGCGTGACCGATGGTACTTCAGGGCCTGACTGTGATGTCATGGAGGATTAGGCTTGGCCGAAAGCGAAATTTTCCAGTGCTTGTTTATGATGTTTCGCTTGGAAGGAGGTTTCTATGAGGTTCTTATATAAATGTAGGTCGCATGTTATCGAAGTATTGTATACAAATAAAATATTTTGGCCATGTTAAAATACATTACACCTTACTAAAGACCATAAAAGAAGGTAGAGTTGTTGTAAACGTGCAAGAGGAAGACAGCGCTATAAGTGGGAAGATAGCATCAAAAGATGGACAGGAAAGAGTCTGTCAGAGTGTACTATCAAGACAAGAGACAGAAGACGTTGGAGATCTACTGCTGCCGACCTTCAATGAGAAGATGGCACCTGAAGATGATAGAAATAAAGCAAGGGAGGAGGAATGGGAGAAACAGAGAGAGAGAGAGAGATACAGAGATAGAGAGAGAGAGAGATGGATGAATGAAGACAGAGAGGATATAACAATGTTTAAGAAGAAACTGGTAAAGTCGTTAGTGCGCTTGCCTCTCGCGGCAGAGTCACTGGGCTCAGGGTTCTAAACCTGGTATCGTCATGCTCTAGACTACCCAGCTGTAAATGGGTATCTGACTATGCTATTGAGTTAGGGACAGCAAAATGCAGCAAGGACGGGAACTACTCACCCCACCTCTTGAAGCTGAAGTGTGTGTGTGTGAGAGAGAGAGTAAGAGAGAGAGAGAGAGAGATGGATGACGACAGAGAGGATGTAAAACTGTTTAAGAAAAGGCTGGTAAAATGATTAGAGTATTTTCCTCTCGCGGAAAAGTACATAGTTTCGGGTTCTAATCCTGGTAGCATCACGTTCCCGTCTACCCATCTGTAGATGGGTACCTGACTGTGGTAAAGTGGGATGGTATAAATATTTATAGGGGACTTAGTGTACTGACTGAGATCAGCTGTGAAGGTATCTGTATCTAATAGTGTGGTGTATTACAGATGACCTTACTTGCTACCACATTTATACCTCAGTCAGACCTATTCTGGAATATTGTGATGACTACGTTGAATGTCTAGGGTTATGATAATGATGAAGTGTATGTTCACAACAACCAACAGACAGATACACAATTTAATTTAATCCACAATACTTTACAACACTGTGACACTCACATACATAGAACCCTCTATAAGACTATCTTAAATGAGTCAAGTGTTAAAGTTTAAAAATATATATGTATTAATTCCTTCAAATATTAGATGTCCTGATTCAACTACAAAGTGAACCAGGAATCACAATCAAATGTAATCACAAGTTATATGTACACAATTTATAGATAGAATCTTTGTATTGACATATATTATTATTGCAATATGTGTGTAAGTTGTGCTGTAGTACTCTGAGGTAATACTGGCTTTTCAAGCTAGGTGGTTGTGTGTCATCATGACTTCAAGTGTTTGTTTCTCGTGGACATAATATTGGGAAAGTTCACAGTTTCTTTTTATTTGAAACTAATAAATGTCCCTCTAGATTTAAGGTAAAGTCAATGTTAGAGGGGGTATACACAAGATTGAGCTGCTCTGGCCACAGAATCTTAACTTCTGTGTGGGCGGCAGGAAACAGTCTCCACTGCTCGCTTGCTTCACCGTGTTCTTGAGACACCACACAGGTCGATATATTGACTAAGGAGTCTGCTACCAGCCTCTGGATTCAGCAAAACTCAGACCAGGTGCTGCTTTTAATATGTTAGTACCACTGTCCCTGAAACAAGAAGGTTGTACCTCCTACTTCAGAACTAATTTATAATCTATTTCCACACTGAGCACAATACATAACAAACACCGAGTTCAGCGCCGTAGGCCAACTGTTAGCTTCTCATGTAATAACATTCACCAGTATTCCTCTCCTTAATGATTACAACGCCTCTGCAATTTCAGCTGTAATTCCTTCTATACAATAAGATAGGTGTCATAGTACTATTGGCAATCCCATGCAGTTATACTACTCTCCGACAAGTTTTGTTCAGGTTGGAGCAATATCTAGGCTTTGCCTCATGTTTGCTACTGAACCACACACATTTACAGACATAAATTATCAATTCACATTCAATTTTCATCTAAAAGATATCAAATATTTCTAGCTTACCACAATTCATGGAAATAATACACAAAATACGTTGACTGGCAATGAGTTATGGCACAATTCCGATCTGCCTCTGTCCCAGGCTTTCATAAGAAAAATATGAGCTGGATCTCAACGCACTTGCTTCTCAGTAAGTTTATTTTAAAAATGTGGCACTGAACAGACGCTCCTAATTGACTATATCAAATGGTCTAACCAATAGGACCATGTTTACAAAAGTATTTGAAAAAAGTACCCTTCCTACCGTTTCCCGTAACAACCAAATATAGTATCTGCAATCGACTAATCATGTTTAGGCTTACATATTCCTTCAGCCAATCAAATCGGATTTAACTTGTTGGCCTATTTCCCGTAAAATAGTGGTTTCAAAACATGCCACTTAGCAATTATGATTTGGTGCTGTCAGACAACCTCACTATTTTATTTTGGCTATAATTTGTTAATTCCTAGACTATTTGCGTAACACTTAACATATTCTTCGTCAGCAAGTCCTAAGGAACCCAAATATATAAATTTAATGGAGCTAAGTGGCTGCGTTCAAAATATGTATTTTCTTCTACCTCCTGTTCACTTCGATACGATGGGGTGTCATCTGTACTGTCAGGATTTCAGACGTAAAACAGTATAATGTCATGTTTCCTAATAAGCATTAAACATGTTTTTTTAAAACCTAACCGTGTATTGGTAGTGTTTTTTATCACTGTCTATTTGAAAAAAGTTAGTGCTTCATGCCTTTCGCGTTGGGGGTGGCATTAATTGTATATCGCGAGACTGTGGTAGTATTGCATGCGTTCCTCCATCTCTCTCTCTCTCTCTCTCTCTCTCTCTCTCTCTCTCTCTCTCGCTCTCTCTTAAGCTCGTCTGTCTTTTCATTACGCAGTGTATAAAATGAAATTAATGCTAGTATTTTATCTAGGTCATTAAGCAGTGTGCGTATCTCAAGGTTTTCTAAGAAACACAGTACCGGTTTTATTTTTTTGAAACGCGTGTATGCTGCTGTAGGCTTTACTATCAAACGTGAAAGCGTTACACTATGCAGACGAAGTAGAAAAAGGGGATTTTTGTACGCCATTGTAACAGCACTGGTGTTTTACCATTCTTCTTTCCTTTTTTTTTTTGAATTAATTCGTTAAGCTTTACATTTACCTTTTAATTTAGATATGTGGATTTAGAATGTTTCACGACACTGACTCTGCTTTTGAGTTAGGGAAGACAAAGACAGCGAGAAAGGGAACTGATCACCCCATTTCATAACGCTAGACCTAGTATAGTGAAGTCTCTAACACAACACTCCCTTACAAAAGTAACTACAATAGGACTACTTTATGCACACGAGCACAAACATACTGGGAAAATGGAAAAAAATATGCCAGTAATACAAGGGAGGCCGCTTGTAGCTTGTGGAGGTCTCATTGACGACTGAAAAAAAAGTTCATAGAATTGCTCTTTAAGGCAAGTCGTAAGATAAGACAAATATGAGGATTGCATGGAGCTGGCAACCTCACAATTAAAACAATTTGCTACAGAAACTATCACTACAAAAGCATACGAATGCTTGAAGCAGGCTTACAGCAAGGAGATCTCACCTGCACTTATGGCTTAATGCTCCATAATGAGTGTGACTGAAATTGAATTCTGATATTAGAAAAGAGTTAATTCTAGACTTATCCCTTAGCGCTATAAGTTCTAGGACCCCACTTCAAATGCCCCGAGTAAGAAACCTAACACACCTGAAAGACGGCATCTTAAAACAGTTGTCCGACAATATTCGGACGTTTCCTGTACAAGAAGTCTGTGTTCACCCGTGTTAACCAATAATTGATTATTAAACTTGTTATGTGCAAATATAAATTTATAGTTGATTTAATCATTATTGAGTGAATTTACACTCGCGTGACTCAGGTATTTTTTTTTTAAATACACAGAGCTAGTAAATTAATAGTTGCCGAGTCACCTTCATTTGGAGGCTCAGAAAATACGTCTCAATATCTGTCCTCAACAAGGGGCTGGAGAATAATAAGTTCATGTCAGCTTAGATGATTTCATATGTTATGTTTGCCATTCTGTAAATTCTTGTGAGACTCCATTAAATAGAAGCATCAGTCTTCTATTTACATCTCTGCCAAGAACAATCTCGAGCAAAGGTTGCTAACTTTTAAAACCCTCATCCGTTTACTCAGAGTTTGGCATTTATTGGACCACTATTGCAGAGCAGGCGAGACAATGCCGCGACATGAGCAAACAGGAAAATGATGGTGAAGCACGAGAGGGAAGCCTAATTTTTTTGTTTGTTATAGTTTCTTCCGTTACCTTCTAACTTTTCGTCGCTTTAGCTCTGCTTTATTCTATCTTTTGCCATAATTGACCCAAAGCCGGAAATCGGCATCAGATAATCTATTCTATCAACCTACACACTATCCTACAGTTAAAAGTTTGGATCATCATGCACAATTTGATTTTAATATGACACCTCTTTAATTTTAATATGACACCTCCTTAATTTTAATTACTATCCCGGGACCGAAGACGCAGCAAACGAGATGAATGCAGTCAGCGACTCATAGCTTGACTGCTTGCGTCAGGGTCAGCGAACCAGAGCTGACCAAGACCCTACTCCACCTCCAAGTGGTGGTCCTGGAAACAGGATGCATCACTGCAGTCTGGTCGAGAGAGTAGGGATCGAAAAGAGAAGGCAAACCCGGTCTCAAAAAATGCCGTGAGGAAGTCGGATGTGTCGGGCCGAAAGGCGCAAATATCGCAGCTGCGCTGTAAACGGCGTCACAACGCAACCAACGTCCTTTTCAGGACGAACGAGAAAGAAGAAGCAGAATTACTATCTCAAAAACTTTGAACGTGTTTTCTCAAAAGCTGAAGTGGAGATGAATGAAGCAGTATTAAGGGGATATTTTGAATACATTTTGCTGTCAACTGTCAAAATCTGTCTATTTCGTTGAGCGACCACCCCATTGGCAGAGTGGTCAGAGCCCCTGAGTTACTGGGCTAGAGAATTCAAAATCCGGTAGTATCACGCTCCAGTCCTTCCAACTGTAAATGGGTAACTGACTCTACTCTTGGCTTAAAAGGGTTTTTTTTGTTTTCCTTAACCAGCGGCACTTGGGATTTCAGCTCTTCGGCCCAATGACATGTCATTGCGAGGCTGCGGAGCCTGTGGACTTTCCTTCCAACCTGGTCAGGAGCTCCGCTTCTTCCCATCCACAGAGGGTTTATCTCAGGAGCCGTAGTTCCATAGCAGATACTGCCGTAGGTGAGTAAAGTGTTAGAGACTTCGCCATACTAGGTCAAGCATGGAGAAGTTGGGTGACCAGTTCCCTTCCTCTGTGCCTTTTCCTTCCCTAACTGAAAGAGCAGACACAAGTACCCATTTACAGCTGGGTAGATTGGAACGTGTCGGTACTGTGATTCGAACCTGGCAGCTTTGCCTACGAGAGACCAGCGACTAACTCTTGAGTTAAGGAAGGCAAAAGCAACGAGTAAGGGAACTGGTCCCCCCCCCTCCCCCCCCCACCTCCTAAATATTGACCTAGTTTAGTGAGGTCTTTAACACTGCACTCTGCTACGCCTCGGAACTACCTTTACAGATAAAAGCACACACAAATGCTACAGTAGTAGATCATGTTACATAAGACGAGAAAATGGGATTTGTAGAAAACCGTTTGACATATGTCTTGTTCCGTCTATCTTGCTTTCTTTTTTTCGTCGCTACATCTATGATTGTCTATTTATTTATGTCACTTTGTCGTTCTAGTTTTGTTTCTTTATATGTCTCTCAGCCCAAATGATAACTCCTGTCCTTCGATCTGTCTCTCTGTCTCTCTGTCTCTGTCTCTGTCTCTGTCTCTCTCTCTCTCTCTCTCTCTCTCTATCATTCGTTGTTTCTCTCATTTTGTCATACCTTTTCCACTTTCCTTCCATTTCTGGACCTATTCTCCTGTAATGTTTTTCACTCCAAAAATATTACCATTCCCAGCCCTTAACTAGAAGCACAAACATACTACACTACAGCAAGTGCGAAACCGACAACTTGAACAGCTCAGTATGTTAATTCGGTTGCCTGGAAAGCTGACCATCACATTTCAGGACACGACCTTCCTTAGGCTACTTCAATTTGAGTGGACAGCTTTGTCCATCAGAAATTAGGCTCGTTGCTTTGTGACTGAACGGTTGCCGTTTGGTCAGTCTTGTTTTCACCCCAGTCTCGCTCCCTTCAACGGATTATTTAGGAAACGAAAAGAACCAGGGGTGACCCTTCGCGATATGCAAATTAATAGGTCGTCGGGGTCCAGTTACGCGGGAGGTACCAGTCTGGGAGGATTAAAAAAAAATCTTGACCTCGCAAAAACAAATTCTTCTTCTTCCTCGTTCGCCCTGAAAAGGACGTTGGTTCCATTGTGTCTGTTTACACCGGAGCTGTGATATCTGCACCTTTCGGTCGACACATCCGACTTCAGCACGGCATTTTTTGGGACCGGGTTTGCCTTTCCTCTGCGATCTCTACTCTCTCAGCAGCAGTGATGCAGCCTGTTTACAGGACCACCACGTGGAGGTGGAGTAGGGTCTTGGTCAGCTCTGGTTCGCTGACCCTGATGCAAGCAGTCAAGCTATGGGTCGCTGACTGCATTCTCTATTGCTGCACATTTGGGTCCCGCAGAAACAAATGAAAGGATTTAATGCTTTCGAAGAATGCACGCTGGTATTTATAGCTAAAAATAGACCGTGAAGTACGAAAATAATGTCAAAGGGTTAAAGATACTGATTGCAACTGGCGTCAATATTTAGGTATACATTTATGTCAAAGGGAATAATAATAATAATAATAGCCCCTTCAGTCATAACGTGGTGGTCCTGGAAACAGGCTGCATCACTGTAGTCTGGCTGAGAGAGTAGAGATCGAAGAGGGAAGGCAAACCCGGTCCCAAAAAATGCCGTGGTGAAGTCGGATGTACCGGCCGATAGGCGCAAATATCGCAGCTTCGCTGTAAACAGACACAACGCAACCAACGTCTTTTTCAGGACGAACGAGGAAGAAGAAGAAGATAATTATGGGAATGTGTCCCTGAGGTGACAGCCCTCAGCTGCTTATTTTCTTGCTTTCGATTTTTTTCCTCTCTTCTGCTTGCTGTGAGAGCTTCTTTTCGTCCAATCTGAGGTGGTGCCGTACAGAGCATCGCCACTTCGTGCGATCGGTAGTTTCATCCTTCCAGGTTGCTGGATTTATGTCCAGTTCCTTCATGTCTCTCTCTTGCACACATCTTTGAACGGAATAACCCGAGTGTTAATAAACAAAATATTTTTTTATTTTATTGTGTCCAGATGTAAACATTATTTCATTATTGTTCAGTTAGCTCCCTATGGAGGTTCCGATAGACAGAGGGATTAGAGCAGGGGTCGGTAACCTAGGTGCTGCCGTGATCTACATTAGCAACACCGAGCACTCTAAAATTCTACCTTGTTGAAATAATGTTTGTTTTCGGTTTTCGGAGTATCTGGATTTTGGAATAAGTCTTGCCTACATGTTAATTTTGTTTTCTCTGCCGCACTATCTGTTTATTGCAATCCACCAGCCAAATTGTGGAAAATTAAAGCTAACTATTTTACCAAAAGTTAACTTCACCTAAAAGAAAAGATTTCATTCTGTCTTATACACAGTTCACGAAAAAGTGAAATTTAATAAGCTAACATGCGGGTTCTCACTGTGAATGTTGTGAAAATACCTTTCAGACTGAGGAATACCGACTTTCAAAATGCCAGTTGGAGATGTCCGAAATGTACCTAGTTTAAACATTCTTTTGTCCCCTCGATCACCTAAATATATCTACCTAATAAATCCTTGGGGTCTAACGGTAGATCAAGATCGACCGATTGCCGATACCTGGGCTAGAGGGTTGGTCTCTCTCGGAAAATGTGCCTAGTTCGAATCACGGTTTCCGCACGCTCCAGATTACCCAGCTGTAAATGGGAACCTGATTCTGCTCTTGAGTTGGGGAAGAAAAATGCAGCGAGGAAGGGAACTGGTCACCCAACCACTCGATGCCGGACCTAGTTTAGTGAAGTCTCTAACGCTTCATTCATCTGCGGCAGTATTTGCTATGGTAATTGTCGCAGAGAGATTTATGATTAATAATTTTTCTATACCCTTCAAAAGAAGTTAAGGACCATTTTTATTAAGGGTACAAAGTGAAATGAAAATGAACAATAAAAACACAGCACTTCAAAATATAACATGACAAGCTTATCAGTGACAATTAACACTATTTTCATGCAAGCCTCTGAGCGACATTTCGGACAGTAAGACCTTCCTGCAACCACGCAATGGCTCTTCCTTTATCCACAACACTCAGCTTTCGTCGTTGAGGCATATTGTTGTGCAATGGTTATGCAACACTTGTGTTGCTTATAAAGACAATTTTGTGAGTACAGCTCAAGACCAACACTATAGTCTCCCACATGCATCACGCATTTTTGGAATAGCAGGTATTTTTTTCATGCTCAGACATCATTAAAAACACCCACATTTTGGTGTCTCAGCAGCATTTTTTCAGCGTGCTTGCTGAGCTGAACAATAGCCACACGGTATGCTGGTGGCCCATGCAGCACGTGTTGAATGTTTGTTGTTCGAGAAAAATCAATGTCAGATTAATTGCTTATGAAATGTAATTTTTAACATTTTTATTATTTTTGGGTCATTTTCATCTACTGGTCCTTAACTTCTTTTGAAGGGTATATATTCTTTCTTTTTCTACCCGTGTCCTCTACTTTATTATCGCTCTTTTATCCTTTTCCTGTTTTTCACATTCGTTCGTTTGCGACAAAATATTACTTTCCCATTCTGACTTTTGCCGTTTCTTTTCTCATACTAGTAACGCATTTTATTGCGTAATATGTCAGTCCCTGGATGTGAACGAAATAGTGTGAGAATTCGTCTAGTTAGACATAGAGAGCAGACATTTGTCTACATTTTCATCTGACACGAGTTTTTCTTCGGCTAGTTTCTCGGCGGGAGGTGTGGAAAGCGCCAATCTGCATCGCTCAGAAATGAGACATGTCGTAGTAGGTGTGAAGATGCGTTTTGGCAATTGTGGCCAGCGTCTAAGTTAATGGGAAGTGTTAAAAGAGAGAGGGGGGGGGGGGAGAGAGAGACCGGCGCTATTTTGGGTTTTCGTAATAGCGTGGGATCCTTTGTCCGTTTTCATATATCTACCCGAGTAGCTTAGACTATCCATTCAGTTCTCCAAATTTTGCAGTAGACAGGTTGCTCGTGCTAAGGATATAAGCTTGCATATCGAAGTTCTCAGTTTGACTCGACATTTTGCCGAGCTTCTAGACTAACTATATGAGTGAATAAATTCTAAGTTCGTGCGATCGCCTGTAGTTTTGTCTGGAGGTAAATATTATATATATGATGATGATTATATTGTGATGTTTGGTCACTCTCTTTTCACACTCGTACCGACCCGAACAACAATAAAACTCTTGATTCTAGAGGCAGGGGCTGTATTTATTTTTACAACCCATTCAGTGACTAAGCAAACATTCAACAAATAAACCAACGAACATAACAAAACACCCAGCTAGTGCTCAGTTGCTAATCTGAAGAAGCAAACAAAGCAACGAATTAGTTAAAAATCATTGTTGAATAACGATACTCTCACCTGTCAAACAGTCCTTCCATGCCACCTGACACCCTCAACTATCACACACGCACACACTCATGCGTGTCGTCCAATGCGACTGGTAAGGTGTTGTGCATGAGGCTGGCAATCTCACCGTTTAACATCGGTTGCTACCAAAACCACTACTGCAAGAGCACACACTCAGCTATCACACACTCATGCATGTCCTCCAATGAGACTAGTATGGTGTTGTGCATGGAGCTGGCAATCTCACCATGTAACACAGATTGCTACCGAAACTACTACTGCAAGAAAACACACTCAGCTATCACACACACACACACACACACTCATGCATGTCGTCCAATGCGACTAGTAAGGTGTTGTGCATGAGGCTGGCAATCTCACCGTGTAACACAGATTGCTACCGAAACCACTACTGCAAGGGCACACTCAACTATCACACACGCATACTCATGCATGTCGTCAATGAGACTAGTATGGTGTTGTGCATGAGGCTGACAACCTCACCGTGTAACACAGATTGCTACTGAAACCACTACTGCACGAGCATATGAATACTTCATGCAGAGGCAAACCACACTGGTGGCCCCATGCTCCCTCAGGAGCGGAGAAGAGAAATATATATCTCCAAGTGAGCCCACGTGCTCTCAAACCATTCTACACATAACCATAATTAAATAATAATAACATGGACATAAAATAATATTCTTCAACTACATGTACATCAAATACTCTCAATAATAAGAGTAAACCACCACCTCGCAACTGGTCCATCTCAATTTTCGTCACTGCCCTCTGAACATGTCGTAAGTGGCGACTGGTGCGACTGGTGCGCCTGGTAACAAGCGTGTCGTATATGACCCCTGATGAGATTGGGAACTCATCACATGAAACACATCGTTACCGTCACCGAAACAACCACAGCAATAGCATCAAAATGCTTATTGTGGGCCTGTAATGGACACCAGCTGCATTGGTGTTTCCATGCTCCGCCGGGAGCAAACAGAGAAACAGCTGTCTCAACGTGCCTGACGCCTTGCGCACGCTCTCCAGAAATCTAAATATATATTCTCACCTCAAAGTAACCCACCAAAGATATACAGTAGAATCATCAATAAACGTGAAATACCAAAGAATAAAATATAATTATTCTTGACTTAACAACTAGAACTAGTCATCACATAAAGGAATTTTACCACGAAAACTCTCTCTTCTATTACTGGGGAAAATTACATTTAACCTACTTTCACCCACGTGTCGATTCACGCGATATAAAACTGCGTAACATTAAGTGATAACTAAGAGTGTTAAATGCAGACTCCTTGGCGTCTTCTTTTACGCACGGTCATCAACACGTGGTCCTCCCGGTTGCCATCTTCCCAACTAGTTAATATTATCTACATTCCAGTTTCTGATAACATTTCTGTCCAGTTTCATGTACAAAATACTTTCATACTATCTTCGCCTTTCTTGCCCGGTCTGATGACTGAAATAATCGCTCTTACAGCCGCAATCTGGACTTAGCATGCCTAATAAAACCTATCAAACATTATTTTCACCCATCTATCATTTCGAGACTAAATCATAATGCCCTAAAAAGACATTTCCTTTGGGAACACATCTATCTATTTATTTCACTAAACATTAAAACAGCCTCACGCTGAATATAACTTCAAAAGCTACAGGGAAATAATGGTAATTTCACTAGGAAATAATATAATCTGCTTTTAAATCAAACTCACGTGTCATGTCTTCGTTCCTCTTCTACCGACACACGGCTAGCCTAACTTCGTTTCTTCTCTCTGGGCGGTTCTTGCAAAATAGGCCCGTCCGCCGGCCGCTATCTCTTTTATAAGCCCAGGTCGAATCACTCAATTTACTGCGCGCTAGGCGTATTGATTTGGCCGCATACATAACACTCGCGATATTGCTTTAGAAGGCCCGAAAACAGAAATATACACAACTATTTCTAGAGCAAAAACACAATTCTACACCACAACTGAATTTTTAGGCATTATTATGGCCTAGTCATCAATCTTCTTCTTTATCACGTCAGAATTTTTACATACTAGCGTGCTGCGCGCACTTCTAAAATATGTGGGCGATAAATCTGCCATGAACAATGAAGGGGGGGAGGCCTCCGGGGTGACTTTACGGCCCCATCATATATATATATATATATATATATATATATATATATATATATATATATATATATATATATATATTATATATATATATATTATATATATATATATATAGTATTGAGTGATTCAGTGATAACCGCTTATTTCATTTTACTAGCTACATTTCTGTGCAGAAGTAATTAATTTATAAGTCTGTTATATTCTCTAGCTGACGTGTTTCAGTGGATAGCAAAATAAATTATAATTTCTAGCTTAACTCATGCAGCCATAAATAAATTTAATTAAATTGCTAATAATTAGTCGAGAATATTTTAAACTAACTTATAACTGCACTGATTCATCATTGAGTATTGACGAAATACGTATGTATTTCTAATTCATGATGACTGATTTATGAAATATAACTTATTTCACGGGAGATTTAAACGATAAGACAAGCTCTACGCTTGCAGTTTATAATGTAAGTTATAACCGAAGTAAATAGTATGTATAAGTATTTTATATGTTGTTTTCTCTTTATTCAGTGAAACTGGGGTAGCCCAACTTTACCAACGGTTTTAGTACTGAGAAACAGCAGTGAAGGAAAAAAAAACATTGTTTTCTTAAAGACTTGGGTGTATAAAGTAAAACCTGTCTGGCATTGCGTTGGCATCCAGAACGACAGAGTACCCATTACATGAACTTTAAGATTAAATGAAGTAATGGGCCTATCGCGCCAGATTTAATTCTTCCTGAGAAAAACCTCAAGTACATTTTCAACCCTTGTGGCAAGTAAAATATTACTATCAGTAACATTCCGACGGAGTTCTGACTAGTTGTGGGGTGACGAGATAAAGTCCTATACTGAGAGAAGGCACCGACCTGACATTCCTAGTTACTAGAAATCTAAGCTATTGACACTTTGCTCGCTGTTAACGTTCGTGCCTGGACAATTTTAATGTGACAGAACCAGATATCCTAAAATAAGAATAACCAAGGAAACGTTCCTTGAAGTAGTGGATTCAACCTATCTTTGCGGGACTGGGGTTCCCTTGGCCAAGACTACCACTGGAGATTATGTATGTGCATGTCCTAAAAATTGTTTTTCCAGAAGTTGCTACCAAAGCTGTAAGTACGAATGCAAGCTAGTGATCACGGCTGACTGAATAGAGTGAATGCAGGACTGAGTGATTCCTTTATTGTTGTATTTTTGGCACCCATTTTGCTGTCTTAAATTTCTTTATGCAAGTTTTTTGTTGCTAACAATATTTTCCTTAGGATAGATCAGAGTATCAAAGTCTGTTCATACCTTTAAAGAGAAATCTTAGACTATAGCATATGTATCCGTGACTCTTTGGGGCTATCACTTTTCTTCTAACAGGACTGTGGGCTATACATCGAGGTAAAAGATCATACCTCTGGGTCTATCATTTTTGTAGCAATTCATTGACTATATGACTATGTGTATATGCTTGATGTAATTTTTAGGTGTTGGGATGGAATTTTCTGATGATAATTAAAATTCACTTAAACTTAATCAGCATGTCGGTCAGCTCGTTCCAAAATATCTATATAATCATTGTTATAGTTTTTCCACGTCTGTGCGTATAACTGTCGTCAATTGTGTGTGTGCACGTGAATGGTATATTTATATATATATATATATATATATATATATATATATATATATATATATATATATATATATATATATATATATATATATATATAATAGATTGTCTGACTCCTCTAAATCTGTTGTAGAAGATAGGCTGAAATAGAGAAGATTCTCGATTTCAGGGACAGCCTCTATTAATTTCTACCATCTCACTCGTGGAAATCTATTTCTATTATTATCTCTCACTGTGGCTATCACTTATTATAATCTATTCATAAGGGACCAACCCAAGTCTTAATTCCCCTATCAAAAATCTACGACAGTAATACCTTTACCTTTGTTAACTAAAAGAAAATCAAACTTGTAGCCATAGTTACTTCACTGTTTTTCTCAAGTCCACCGTGCAAATAATCCCACAAGAAAAGCCACGTTTTAGCTTCACCCTTAAATCCCCCCCCCCCCCTCCCCCACCCCGCCCCTCGTCCAGATTTGTTTTGTTTTGTTTCCGAGTTTGCTAAAAATAACTACGAGAGCAATAGTCAGGTGAAGGTCTCGAAATATGTACGGATTATGTCGAGGTTTGTCTAAGGGCCTTTGAGTGTTTAAGGTCATCGTGAACACGAGGTTTTGACTGAGTACCGGCTAAGTTCCCAAATGATATTTATATGGACACACTCAGAAATGAAAATTCTAAAGGATGAAATAATTTCTTTTAAAATTTATATCTTGGAAAATGAAGAGCGAAGATCAAAGAGGTTCTAGAACGGGGGTCGGGTTAAGGTAGATCCTGATCTATTATTAGATCACAATGGACCATTTGGTAGATCTTTAGGTGACGGAGGGAGGAATAGAGAAAGAATTTTAAAGACTTTTTAGTCCCTCTCCCGCCAGCATTTAAAAAACAGAGGTATCGCCAGGATTAAACGCACGTCTTTCCTCATTCTTGTGAAAACTCACTAGCTAAGTGTCGCAGAGAGATTTATGATCAATACATTTTCTAATTTCTTTTCTTTTCTACCCGTGTCCTCTACTTTATTATCGCTCTTTTATCCTTTTCCTGTATTTTTCGCATTCGTTCGTTTGCGAAAAATATATTTCTTTCCCATTCTGACTTTACCGTTTTTCTCATACACTGGGAACGCATTAATTGCATAATCGTGTCAGTCCCCTGGAGGTTAGCGTATAGGTTGAGATTCGTCTCGATAGACATGGGAGGGCAGACATATCTGGCGCTCTACGGTTAAGTTTCTCGGTGTCAGGCCCGGCAGTAGACAAAATAGTGTGAGAAATATGTTCTCGAGAGACCGAATGGCAGACATTCGTCTGGTTTTTCCATGACACTCACGGCTCTACGGTCAGTCCTGGGCGTGAGGGGTGAAGACGCACGTTTGGCATGTTATGGCCAGCGTCTGAGTTGGTGGGAAGTGTTAATAGAGAGATATAGGAGAGGAGGAGACGGGGGGTGTTCTGAAATAGCGCGCATCCTTGGTCTGTTTAAGTTATAAACCAGAGTTTGAGCTTGCATTCACTTAGTAACTTCGCAGTCAAGACGAGAACGACCTCGTTCGATTCCTAAGAATCTCTGTTAATAGAAGCATCATTTAGTTGGTCGAAGTGGTTTAGTTCTTAGTAATTCTGTGTTGAGGTAAATATTATATTAGATATCTAGTATTATTTGTGAGTGATTTCAGGGATAAATCGCCTATTTCATTTTAACTAGTTTCTTTTGTGCAGAGTGAGTAATTTATAAGTCTGTTATATTCTCTAGCTGACGTGTTTCAGTGGAAAGCAGAATAAATCTTAATTTCTAGCTTAAAAATCATGTAGCCAAATAAATTTAATTTAACTGCTAAATAATCAGACGAAAATATTTTTTTTTAAAAACTAAACTTATAACTGAACAGATCCATCACTGAGTATTGACGAAATACGTATGTATTTCTAATTCAGGATGGTTGATTTTATGAATATAACTTATTTCACGGGAAGGTTTTAAACGATAAGTCAAGCCTCCACTTGCAGTTGATAATGTAAGTTATATCCGAGTACGTAGTATGTATAGTATTTATATGCTGTTTTTCTTTATTCAGTGAAAACTGGGTGACCCAACTTTGCCAGCGTTGTAGTACAGATAAATATCTGTGAAGAACTAAAATATTTTCCTTAAAGTCTTGGTGTATAACCTTTACAAGAACTTTAACGGTTAAATAAAGTAACGGGCCCATCGAGCTTGATTTAACTCTTCCAGAAAAAACCACAAGTACATGTCAGCCCTGGTGGCAAGTAAAACATTACAAAAAATTGACTTTCCGACATTTTGACGAACTGTGGGCGTGAACAATAGTTATCTATTGAAAGAATTTACCAATCGGTCATCTTCCTAAATAAGGGAAACCTCGTGATTCTGACACTGTGTACCCGCTTAAAACTAATTCTTACCTGAACGGAGTGAAGTGACACTAACTTAAATCTGTAAAGAAAACTATCGCACGAAGTGGACGCTCCCCGGACCCCGTGAATGAAACCACTATCTGTAGAGCTGGGAATCCGCTTTAGCAAAAGATAGACAAATTTGACGGTGCGTCATACAGTGCGCCAGACGGCGAACACCAGCAAGCTATTAGGTAAGAAAGTGAGTGAGGGTACCCTGATGAAAGAACCGAGTGAAAGTAGACTGAGTGACGTTTTTTATGATAACTATTTATTCATCCACTTTGTAATTCCATTTATGCAAATTGTTGCTACTGCAGGTATAGTTTTTCCTTAGGATAGATCATACTACTATCAAAGTCTGTTCATACCTTTAAAAGGGAAAATTACACTGACAAACAACATTTTTCTTTCTTATATAAGAATAAGTGTTCTTAGGTCAGTTTCTTGCGCTGATTTCAAATTTGAAATCCGTTTATCTCTATCACGTCAGGTTCTTAAGATATTTGTGAATAAATATATTTTTGGGAAACTGTTATTTGCTCCATTTCATTTTTACTATATAACTTTTTAAAAATTAATAAAATGCAAAATAATTCTACTTTTTATACTGCTAAAAGATGCATAACATATGTTAGGTTATATTTCAAATAGTTATTGTATTTTAAAATAATTCTGAGTGAAATATGGCTTCTAGAAGTTGTAGAAATTCGGCTGATCTGTTCTGTTACGTGTGCGGATATTTTACCGATCGTGTTCACCAGAAAAACTTTACACCATTGCTAAAGAAAGCACATGAACTTTATTTCGATTCGAAAGTTGATGATGCAAATAAATCTTGGAAGCCAAATGCAGTTTGTTCGACTTGTGCAAATACATTGGCAGGTTGGTTACGAAAATCGCCGAAGCATAAGTCGATGCCTTTTGGAGTGCCAGTAATATGGCGTGAACCGACAAATCACGCTACTGATTGTTACTTCTGCTTGACAAATATCTATGGTTTCACTTTTAAAACTAGAAAGTCTGTGGTTTATCCAAATATTGAATCGGTTTCGAAACCAGTGGCTCATGATCCAATCACGTGTCCGATCCCAGTTCCACCAGAAAAATATCCGTTGGACGTGAATGAACCATCAGAAAGTGATAGTTTACCTGCTTTAGAAACTAATTCTGACTCGGATTATATACCGGTGAATGATGGTGTTCACTTAATTAACCATTCAGAACTTTCAAGATCTAATACGTGATCTCGCTCTCACCAAAGGGACAAGCGGAATTACTCGGTTCGCGACTCAAAGAATGGAATCTTTTAGCGCCCAATACTCTGATATCTAAATTTCGTCATAGACACAGAGAACTTGTTCAATACTTTGAGATGGATGATGGACATTTGCTATTGCCTGTGCGCGCCTACTTGTGTTCGTATGAAAGAAACTTCATGACAATTATGGCTATACTTTTGGCAAAAAAAATAAAAGTACAATGACTACCATGGCGGATTTGTGTGAGAACTAAAGGGTCTATTGCCCATTCTCAAGGGCATGCAGGACTGGGTATACTAGTAATTTAGTGTGGCTTCCTATTGTGAATGGGACAGCCGCAACAGGACAGGAACATTATGCAAGAAAGGTGTTGGCCTCTATCAGGGATCGTTATGCAGTTCGGGCATAAAAAATGTAATATACGAATCCATTAGTAACAAAGACAACTCTTTTTCCACGTACATATTCAAGTTGGGCTCATGACGATTTCGTAAATAGCGTTCGCTAAAAGAGCAAAGCTTTATTATCTTCGAGATAGTTTCGCAAATTGCGATGCAAAGATAAAGGAGGTATTTAGAAGGATAGATTAGGAAAGTTATTGCAGGACAAAAAATTCGCGAATTGTTACAAGGTAGAGACTTCGCGGAATGGTGGCATTCAAATCGA